>CM037832.1:2218358-2768358 GCA_021234535.1 Stichopus chloronotus | reverse complement strand
ACTTCTCCGTGATAAGGGTGTATGAAACTTTCCTTCATGAAATGAATTCGGCTGTCATCACTTGCGTACCATATTCCGAACTGAGTACTTTGAGGTGAAAGGAATACAGCAAATCTCACCGACGTCAAGCTGTGCTGTCCAGCTAGCTTGTGTATATTGTACGATGTAAGGCTAGGTCTGGATTGTTGTTGTGAACACACAATCGTCCCTGCAGATGCTGCCTGGATAGGTACCGTTGCGTAGTATGCTCTAAGATCGTCAGGAATGAAAATAGTAATTCATTTTAAATATTCTCATCACTTAAAGGAAACGATTTCGTCTATGATAATACATAAACAAGTACTTGGAAGTTCTAAAACGTGGAACATGTAGATTTCAATAATTCGAACAGGTCAAAGTTATTCAAATGATCTTTATATCCGATTGATTTCATTACCCGGATATATTTAATGGATTTGAAGGACTTCTAATATAGCGTATATTTGACGCGGAGTAAAGTATCTAGCGCTGTCTATGCGGAAGTGTTTGTTTTACCAACTGTGCTGTATTTGGATGTGGGCGTGACATCACAGGAGCTGTTATTCATTCAACAGTACTTTCTGATACACATGTTCAATATCATACATGTCACCACTGAAGTTATTGCCAAGTTGAAGGCCAAAGAGTGTGAGTACGGTATCTTGCTCACGGATAGCCACCAAGGGGCCGGATATGCCGCATACAATGTCGGGAAAAAACTTTTGCATCATTTTACACCCCTTATCTTGCCTTTGGCTCGTTGTTAATGTGGGGCACTGTACAATGGTAGAGAGAGTGAGAGAGGGGGGGGGGGGGGAGTGTTAGTCACCAGGAAATGTTTGAGCCTTCGGTATGCGGGGATTGCCAAAACATCCAAATGTCTGCTAAGTTGGTTTCCTATCTGACAGTACTTCTGGAAAATTTCCATAATTGTCACCCCTGTTTTTTTCTTAATGCTATTGATTATACATGTGGTGGGTATTTATTCTGTGTTTGAGTTCTGGGCTCTATTTCATAAAGATTACGAAGTTTCGTAAGTAACTTTTATGAAATAGAGCCCTGGTGTCCAATGCATAAATATTATTTCAACAATAGAAATCATTCAGAATAGGTCATACTTACAGAAAGGTTGGCAATCTACCCAAATATGAGTAATATTTGCTATTCTTATATCAACCCCCCTCCCCCCGGCCATCGTCCAGACAGGGCATGTGGTATGATTTGTCACTGTTGATACTTCTAAATATAGTTGGTAAGTTCCCACTTCATTTAATGTTGTCTTATAATGACCCCACACATAAAGGGGGGGGGGGTTAGTTCTTCCAACATAAGCCAAAGTTCCAATGTGGAAATGATATGATGCTGGCTGTACTCCAATGTATAATCATACATAAGCCTTCATCTTTTTATAGGGGATTTCTTTTCATTGACAGCATCATATTGGATTTAATGTACTACTGAGCTTTTCGGGAAATTTAGGAACACTTATTGACTTAATCTGTCTTAAGGCGCGTTCACACTACAACGATATCGGATCGGATTACGATCCGATTTTTTTTATTTTTAGTAAATATCTTCTCCATCTCTGATCGGAAAGAACCAAAAATTTGTCAACTTGTGTAAAGATATGATTTGTACCAGAGAACCATGAAAATGAAATGTTGTCTAATTATTTCGTGACGTCACACCGATAGACAGCTTTTATCGGACACGCGTCGTCCGTTAAAAGCTGTCTGTCGGTGTGACGTCACGAAATAATTAGTATAAATTTGATTTTCTTTGTCATGCGATACAAATCATTGTAGGCTCGTAGTCGTACTAATGAGATTGTACTCGCAGTCGTGCCCGCGTGATTTAAACTGCCAGGTACTCACGCTCGTATTCAGCACTTTACTTGTATTCTGGACCTTGTACTCGAGGTTTAATTGTACTCACACTTAACTACAAGTCTGCTAAAAAGGGTCATAACGAGACTTTGACCTTGATATTCTTTGAAAGTTTTTATTATATTTTTAGAACTCTCTTGTTAATATGAAAAATGGTTTCTTCTTCCGGGAAAGCGTTGCACTGTCTTGAAGAGAAAGATACACTGAGACCGTTTGCATTAAAATGAGTACACAATATTACATCGCATATATCTGGTTGTGCAAGCACCCTCAAACATCACTCCTTTCTCCTCAGCCATCCACTGCCCTACTCCTTTATCGTCAGGCAAGTTATATGAGGGATAGTTTAATGATAAACGTTTACGGGACTGTACGGTTTGTAGTAGAAATCCACATGGTCTATTATCCCCTTGGACTGTAGTATCAACCACTTCTGAAGTGCATTCTTAAGAAAAATGTAAGGAAGGGGTGTGGGGCTGGGGTTGAATTGATACCATTTCGAACTTTTATTTTTTTTTCATAGGTTAAACCCTGTTACCAATGTATCCCAGTCATTATTATGACGCTTTCAATTTTTTGACAGTTTGAGGTGGCAGTCGTTTAGATATATTACATATAGGCTAAGTGGAATCGACTGCCCATTTTGTGTGCGGTGTCCGAAACTTTTTATTCTTTATAGAATGCGTACTTCTGGCATCCTGAAATAAAAATGAGAAATAAATTCTAAGTCACGGAGATAAGAACAAAGAAAAAGAAGAATCATACTACACATGTGCAAAGTGTTTAAAACCCCACCAAAAGCCTCAGATATGGCACTTCCTGTGTGAAATCAATTGCGATTTGGGTTCACTGAGTCTTTTGAAAGAATTTAACAAAATTTCGTTTTATATTACATTACGGGAATCAAAATGTTAATACCATTTACAGGAGTTCATACTCGGTGGTGATAGTAGTGGAGGGGTGAGCAGGCCTGAGGCCAGACTAACCATTTTTTTTGGGGGGGGAACATCGATGTTGGAGTTTTGTTGGCTGGGAGAAAGGTCTAACCAGAGGTTTTTATTTATTCATTTTTTTTTTTGGAAAATTTCCAAGGTTTCTGGATGCAAAGTGGTACCAGATTTCCATCTTTTCTCTCGGTATTTGTATTCCAAAAAGCAGAACATTTCACCGGAAAGTTTTTCAAAATATTTTTTCTGGGGGGGGGGGGGGGGGAGGGCGGAGAAAATTATCGCCTCTGTGACCCTGTGGCTATGTGCCTAAGCGTAAGGGCAAACCAAGCAATACTTCTTTTCGAAAAAATAGTCTTATGACTGAAGCTACCGGTCTGCACAACTGATACCGTGCCTATACGAAATAGCCTAACAGAATGTCTTTCAACTACTTATTTCTGCAAGAGAACCCATATAACAGACTATGATGATGCATCTTCCACAAGAAAAGAAAAGTTCAATAAAATTACTCTACGTCACTATATTTGAGTACGGAAGGGTAGGAAGGACATGCGAAAAGAAAAAAGAACCATGTCGGCCAAATGACAATTTTGGAAAAATTAACATTTCGACGATATAAGTTGATTCGTCAAAATGACAACAATCTGAAATTTGGCGATTAGATCCACTTGTCAAAATGGCCGAATTTGGAAACTTGTCATTTTGCCGGGATGATGAAACATCTCGTCAAAATGGACAAATTTAGGAAATCGTATCTGAGCCTAACTAAAAAGCAAAATTGTTTCACAGAAAACAATCATATTTTTAAAGCCAATCTTTGGGGACACAGAATGATAGATTAATCGCAACAAGAAAGGACGGTGGTCATGTTTACAAACAAATTGTTTTCTCACAGAAAGAAATTCAGTTACTTGTTGCCCAAGAATATTTTCTTCATCCATACTTTCTAAAATTCAAGTGATGCATCGTCCATTACTCATCACATGCATAACTTTTTGAGGAGATGAAACTTCCCTAGATGTTTATCGATGAGACTGAATTGTTTGACACTATTTACAGCTATTTTCTTTGAATGTTATGTTGATGTGTTCTAAACGCCTATTTTCCTTTCCGTTCGTCATGAAAACTCAATTTTTGTGATGGCGCCATTACAATATTGTGAGCTCTACATACGGCTCTGATTGTGCGCAGAGCCATATGGCCACTGCCTGTGAGCAGGCTCTAGCTTAATATTCACGATTATTTGTAGGCCGGTTATATACCTTTCTGAAGTAACCACTGTAGATGATTCTGACATTTACTAACTCAAAGAGGAGAACCAACGTTAGTAACCGTCGTTCAGGCTAAAAAAATGATTTCTCAACTGAAAAGTCAGTCTACCAATTCAACTTACATAAAAGATGGGCTTCGATCGTGGGGACTCGGGGAGTGAATATAGTGACAGTGATCTACGTTCGGCCAAAAGATCCCTTACTTCGTCGCGTTGTCCTATCATACAAGTTGACATTTTCGGCACTTAAAATCATGTTTCGAAGAGGAATTTCATTACACCACCAACAGACTTGTAACAAATATACTTGTTGTAATATCTTTGATGTATAGTTTACTGAGTTGTAGGCTACTTAGTAGCATTTCAAGCTTTGATTAGGCTAAGTATCTTGAACCAGAACATAAAACGGAAACAGTTCAGTATTTGGAGTGAATGGGAAAATCGGAGTTGCTCACGGTCGAAAATTGCTGGTTCTAATATTTTAAGGCTGATGTTATTGCTTGCACTCATTTACCTTTATAGGATGGACTTTTGTATTGGCTCATGATTGGGGAAAGACTTAAAGAAGGCATATTTAAAGCAGCAAGTTTGCTCATAATGAATTGTTTCTCGATTTATTTTTAACTTTTAATTTAATTTTTTTAATAAACTTTTGCCTTTTTGTGGAATAGAGTGATTTTTTGTCTCTCAAAAATTGCAATGTGAGTTTTGTTCATGGCGTGGTATAACATCATTAAATGAAACAATAAAACAGTCGATCCACAAATCATGTAAGAAAGGAAAACTTGTATACGTGCATGAATTTCTGTATTAAAATTTTGTAAGTGTTAAGCATCCAATACTACCATACAACAATAACATAATAGAGTGAATTGAGGATCAGTTTGAATTATCACTTTTCCAACATTTCAGCCTATACGATCTTATTTCTTTTACAATTTCTTTGCTTTTTATACCCAATTGGACTACACAAACTATTAAATAACTTGAAAATTGGAAGTGTCATTTTTTCATTCAGATAGTCCTAGAAGCAACTATAATACTGACACAAGTTTGAATTCAACTTTGAAGAAGATCGACACCTGATAATAACGAAAAAGTAAATCGTGGGATCAGTGTATGTGTGGGATCAGTGAGCTTGGAAGAAAAGTTCCTCATAACCAGCAAGATATGGGACAAGGTCCCATATCTTGGCGGTTAATATATTGTATCACATATTTGATGTGAATTTTCGAATTTTTTGTATGAAATTCCTCTTCTTTATTAGTACATTGCATCAGGGTGCACTTTGCTGGAATTGCCCCCCCCCCCCCTCGATTTATTGCGTCTGTGTCAGTGCATTGTAAATCCATTAATACTTCTGTGATCATGGCGGGGTCAAGTGGCGCTGGACATGTAATTCACACCCAAAGTGTTGTTTACATAAGCCAACGTCAAACGCAGCGTACAGTACTTAGTGTTCGTATCAAAACGTACAGTGCTTTGCAAAAGTAGAGGGGCGCCATCTGTTTTTCACCGAACTCCTTCAACTTGTGAAGTAATCAATAGTCAGCTGGTCTTCTGCTACACTCAGCGTGTAGGTAGGCTTGGTGAATGAGTCACTGCTAGGAAGGCCACACAACGTTACTATAACAAACACTTCCCTAGCTGTTACGGCTGACTCAGTACACACATTCGAGAGGGCATGAATGAAGTATCTCCGTTAGGCTATGGTTGTCCTTGCAGAGGAGTTTTAGAGTCATATGTGTGAAGATGGGGACTAGAAGTGGTGACTTGGATTTATAACCCGAGACGAAGCTTGTTCACTTTTCATTTGTCATCAGCACAGCATGGGTCACACAAGCAACATTGCCAAGATGGAATTCAGGGAGGACGATCGAGCCTCTGTCATTCTTGAAAAGCTTAGGCTTCAACGTTTGGACGGGAAGTATTGTGACATGGTGCTGTGTGTTGAAGGCAAGACGTTCAAGGCGCATAGGAACGTGCTTGCAGCATGCAGTCCGTACTTCGACACTATGTGCAACGGTGGTTTTGAAGAAGAAAACCAGAATATGGTCACCATTGCATGTGTGTCAGCAGATGCCATGGAGCTGATTCTGGATTATATGTACACGGGTGAGATAAGCATTACGAGCGAAAACGTGGATGTAATTTTACAAGGTGCAGATCCTTTTCTTATGTCGCAACTTAAAGAGTACTGCTACCGATTCCTCACCCAAAACATGGACGCATCCAATTGCTTTGTTGTGCGACACTTAGCAGATTTGTATGGCTTCATTGACTTGTACGACAGGAGCAAGAAGTTTATCCGTAATCAGTTCATGCAAGTGGCCCAGAATTCCATGGAGGACATAGTGCGACTCAGCTTTGATGAGATTTTAGAGATCATCAAAGATGAGGACATCAGGGTGGAGAAAGAGGAAATGGTCTATGAAATAGTAATTGCCTGGGTGAAGTTTGATTTGGAATCTAGGCAGGGGTACTTTGTGGAACTGCTGAGGCATGTTCGACTGCCTCAGTTGAATAGAAACTACTTGATCAATGTTGTGGAAAAGGAGTCTCTTGTTTGTGAAAATGAGGAGTGCCTGAAATTGTACATGGATGCAAAGCACCAAACAGATACCACCAGACGCAGTTACTGCAGCGACAGCCCCGTTCTGAAGCCCCGCAAAGGTAGACTTCAAGATGTTGTCATTATTACTGGTGGCATTTCAGAACAGGGGCCTTTATCTGAGTGCTTTGGATATGTCTTAGAGGAGAACAGGTGGACACCTTTGCCAGCACTACCTGTTGAACTCAGATTC
This sequence comes from Stichopus chloronotus, assembly GCA_021234535.1. NCBI lineage: Eukaryota > Metazoa > Echinodermata > Holothuroidea > Aspidochirotida > Stichopodidae > Stichopus > Stichopus chloronotus. Next base: position 2,761,430 of record CM037832.1, on the reverse strand, counting down.
CACGCTGCAGCTGAATTGAACGGTTGCATGTATGTAGTGGGTGGGTCGAGTAATGGGCTGGTTACAAATGCAGTCCATGTTTATGATCCAAATGTAAACAGTTGGAGATCTGCTGCCAATCTCCCGGAGCCGGTTGAGTACCTTTCCCTCGTTGCGTGCAATGGTTACCTCTATGCCTTAGGTGGGATACGGTGGGACAGGGTTCAACAGACAGTGTATGAATATGATCAGGATCTTGATCTGTGGAAGAAAGTGTCCGATATGCCAACCCCAAAGTATAACATGCAAATAGCGACAATTGACAACAGGTACATTATTACCATAGCAGGTCGAGATCGCCACAGGAGGCCAGTCAAGCTTGTGGAGAGGTATGACACATTCACGGGTGAGTGGTCGTCCCTGACTCCCATACCTCTGGAAGAGGGCACGTGCTGGGACTTCCCAGTTGTGGAAGCCTTCAATGGTAAAATCCATGTCACCGACCTTGCCACTCGGCAGTTTTGTTTGGACCCTGATAAGGACATTTGGTCTGAAGTGTCCTGCCAATATTGCAGACTGCCAGAGAGAACCTGTTTTCAGTACTGCTGCATGAATCGAAATGTTTTTATCTTTGGAGGATGGGGAACGGAGAAGTCCATCAACTCTCCCATCTCTGATGCATGCATCTTCAACCAAGATCTTAACCTCTGGACTAACATATCCTCACCTCCAGCCTCCACGTTAGCCTCAGCCTGTTGTTTCTTGCAAATTCCGTATGAATTCCTCCTCAGCAACGACAACCAAGAGAATTCCACAAGGTCGTCAGCCACAGTGAAGAAGTCATAGGTAAGCAATGTGATAACCCACAACACGTATACTTTGTGTGTTCTTCACTTACAATTTAGCAAATTAATTGTGCAGTTGCTGTTTTTTCCAATGGGAGTAGCAGTGTTCTCCACAGATATTCAAGATAGACTTCTCAACCACCATCCATGGCGCAGTGGCATGTACAGTATGTGGTAGCGGGGGGAAGGGTTTCAGGCAAAGATGACTGAAAGTTTTATACTCAGTGATACAAAATGGTTCCACTCACAAAGATTTTGAGGTAGCAGTACTACTTAGCCAATCATCAACTGTTTTTGTGGCGGTCGAGCAGAACTTTTGCGTGGGGTGGGACATTTTCAGGGAGCAGTTGCTGTTCAGTAAAGTATTTTGTGGCAGCAATTGGAGAACATTAGGAATTGGTGGAGAACCAAAGAGATATCAATTTTAGGACTGACGTGTTTGGCTGGGGGCTGGGGGCTGGGGCTGTCAAAAATACGATCTACAGTATCTTGCCACCCCCCTCCCATTCCCATCTACTGTACCTATTTATTGGCTAATTCTGTTTGATATATTTCAATGATTTGACTACACTGTGTACATCAGTGCTTTTACTTGACAGAGTATAACTTTCTTGAATAGTATTTTCTTGAATTTCTCAATTTCACTGTACCCCACTGGCATGGTTAATGGCAGACTGCTAAATGACTTACTTTTTGTGGGTGTTCTGCTCTAACGGAATCAACTATTCTCTCTCTCTCTCAGTGCAAACATGCAGGACTTTCAGTACAGTAACCACTGCATTAGTGCCCTATTTGTCAAAACGTGACTGCTGTACAATTCTCTTTAACTGCAGTGCTACTGTATTGGCTTACTGTACAGTAAGTTAATATCAAAGTCCTGTCCAGTACTGACAGAGCTTGTTAATATTTTATTTGTGGATGTGTCTGACAAGTTTTACTTCGGGAGATATACTGTACAGAATAAAAGGAGGCACCTGTATGTAGACACAGGGAAACTTGAAAGTTTGCCAATATTTACTGTACAGTCAATTTCTGAGAAAGCAGCTGTTCTGTCATTTCTAAAACTCCTACCCATAATGGAGACATACTGTAGCTGAAAAACTTAACACACATCTTGGATGAAGTGTACATACTACTGTACCACTGTACTGGGAGGAATTTCCAATGATGTTTATAGAAGTGTTGGGAATATATCGCAAGAAGTACAGTACTATACTGTATGATAATCTTTGTCCTTTTCCTGGAAATACAAAGTACCTGCAGTACTTCATACAGTAAGTTGTTGCACTCATCGTCACACAAGTCACACCGAAACTCACAACATTTTACGTACAAAAGTTCGGCCTCGCCCCCACAAATAAATGTCTTGTGGCTTTATCTTTGGTTTGCGCAGTTTCCCTGCCTGTACCACCCATTTTAGATTACATAGTGTGTACAGAATCACAAATCCACTGAGGAATACTGTACATATGACAGTATGCAAAAGCAGGGACCAAGCTAGAGTACTCAGCTTGAAAAACTTCAACTATGAAGAGAATTGCTTGAACAAAACACGCCCTTCCCTTCCCAATTCCCAGAAACATAAAAGAACCTTATGACATCAAATGATAGTACAGCACGGTAAATCACACGTTTCGACATTGGCCATTACAACCAACAACTGAACCGTAAAGTAAGAAGACTCAAGCCTGCACATGACATAAATTTGCAAGCTCACACCAGGTGCCAAGTTGGGAAACGATAAAATGTTTCCTCTTTTGGTAGTTGTTGCTACCGTATTGTACACCCAACATTCAGTATACATACATGGAATTATCAACTCACAGACTCTCAGGTAAAGTTATCCCAATTACAGTATTACAGTATGACTCATCGTGACTGCACTACCAGTGATTAGAATTGATAAATGGGTTTGATATGTTTACAATAACGATACACTCCAGTGATAAACGATGATAACGAGAGCATGCTGTAAGTGTAATTGTGTTATGTTTTGCAGTTGTGTCATGTACAAAACTCCACACTACAGTATATGTAAAGATCTACCGTACATCATTTTGACAGCCCACTGTAATAATTACCACAAGCTACGAATGTGGTTACAGTAATCACTAATTTGATTTTGGAGTTTTGCTTCCAGGTTTTGACTCGATTGCATGTATTGACTGCCTTTCGAGATGCATCTGTCGGAAATGTTGCCTTTTCTTCGATGCTGAGTTTGAGCAGTATGTCGTGTTTGGGTTCGCGTAATTAATCGCAGCCGCAGCACCCATTGTAGGGATTGCTTTGCCCATAGTGATCAGATTTCCTGCCTAATTGATGGCACTTCCATTAAGTGTTCAACAGAGTGTACCATTTTTTTCACTCACCTTCACATATACTGTAACTGGGAACAGTCAAACAACGAGTTCACTTACTTGCAGAAGTCTCCCACCCTTGCTCAGACTATGTCACAATTTGATTGTTTGCAGCAGCCATGCAAATAGAAATGGGGGATTGCTGATGTTAAAGTTATTTTGCAAAGAGTTTTGTATTACTAATTGGGTGATTATTTTGATAGGGGTGCCTTATGTGTGGGACTTTTGATGTCCAAAGTTGCTGTACTGTTAACTTCACAAAACAATTAGAAGTAACTCAAGTGAAATTTGCAATTGACACTAAAGCTTGGACAGCACACCTTGCTCTCATAGTAGTAGCATTGCACACCAGTTATGACTTACTGTTGCATATTCATTGAGGTGGTCTCATTGGTCTGTTCTTGTTCTGCTTCTTACCAGTTTTAGCCATTTCCATTTCTTTTCAAAGTAGCGACAGCTCTGTGTATGGTACTGCCATTTTCATTCATTAAATGAAGTGTTGGACGTGAGTCCGTAAACAACCTTGCATGTACATTTAAGAAACTTCTACGTAAAGGGTGAAATGCAAATCTTATCCTTCTGGTTTCTTGTTTCTCATGTATTCACTTTTAAAGTAGCATATTGAGTTGATTTGTGAGGATTTTGAAGGACCGTACAATCACATCTCAAAGTAGTCCTGCATCGTTAGTCAAGTTTCATCTCCAGTGCTGATGTAAACAGCCAACATACAGTATTTTGATTAATATTTGACCAGGGCCGGCTTGCTCTGGCAAGGCTGTGTGCGTATATGTTTTAGTGCTTAATGTGAAAATGTGCCTGGTCATAAATTTTAAAAAACCAAATTTAATTGTTAATTATTCAGTCATTAATGTTGCTTTGTGGGGCATACTGTATCATGTCCTCCGAAAAATGTGATTTAAATTTCTTGTGGGGGAATATTTTCTTCCTCAGTGAAAACTTTTACATTGAGAAAAAAAAAAAAATATGTGTGTGTGTGTGTGTGTGTGTGTGTGTGATGATTTTCCTTAAGGCTTTTCTTTGGGGTTGCTGGTGTGAAAGATGAGGTAGCCTCTAATTGGAATACCGGCACAATAACTGGGAGATCACTATAATGTATAGCTGTTCTGTAGGGGGCAGGTGTGTTTCTGAAGAAGAGGTGGTAAAATGCTTAATTGTTTGTCACAGTTTTTAATTTATTTTGTCTGAATGGTGACAAAGTTATTTCAACACATTTTCCATATTTCAGATTGTTGTATGAAACTGTCAAATTGCGCGATGATGGAAAAACTCAGCCGGTGGCTGATAAATGCCGTAGCAGCATAGTGAAAATTTGCTAAAAGAAAGCAGAAAAGAACCTATTTACAAACAAGTTTTAAGATTTTGTTCACATTGTCCGGCAATCACCTTATCCTGCTAAGTCATTTCATTTGGTATTAGTGATATGCAATTAATTGCCATTTCCCCATCCACTGCACAACAAAGATTTTAACTGCCTATTAATTTCCTTTCCATTTTAAGTGATTAGAATCTACAGTATGCAGGCTCCAAGCCAAAGTTTGCACACCAGAATATATAATTTCTCACTCACCCGTGTGCGTATTGATTATTTCTCCCTTGGTCAATTTACACCCGGACACGCTGAACACACATTGTTGAACACACATATTTTTTTTTGTTCCCCGAGACAGAGAGCTGTATTAATGACCAGGGATGACTCTGCATATAGGAACAAAGGGTATGCAGTATGCACAATGAAATCCTTTTTTGGCTTTTCATGATAAGTGTCATATCTAGCTTGTGTTTTTTTTTTTTTTAAATGAAGGGTCAAGGATCTTTCCCCTGTGCACTTCATTCTTCTTTCTTGAACTTCACTTCCAGTTAATTGACCCCCTTCTTTTTTCCTTCTGATGAACCCAAATATAGGAAACAATCCAAAATTGAAATTAAGGTTGGAGAGATTGCATCAAATTGAATGACACAATTCATTAGCCACCTCAATTGGACACTTGAGTAAAACTGTACATGTACAGATATTGTACGTCCAAGTTTCTGGATCTGAGAGAGTATCTATGATATTGATACCTCTGGGGTCATTGGCAGAACTATATAATAAAGGGACATCATTTAGAAATTTCTTCTCCGGGTTAACAAATAGGGCAGAATGATGGATGAAAGGCTTGCAAAGATGAGGTCTTCAGGTCTTTGAGGATTTTGTTTGTCTCGATAGAATGCTCTGTGGAACTCAATTGAATCAGTCTTTGTGGTGCATTTACTGTAGATGATATTTGGGCTTTTCTTGGTGATTGTGCAGACTCGGCAGTATTACCAGTCTGAATGTAGCACCCAGAACGGAAACTCAGAGTTTTAATTAAGGTGCTAACTTTAACTCTTGTGATATATTTGTAAAATTGTGATTACCCTAAAATATGTACACAATGGTACATTCTTTTCACATGAAGTTATTTCCACAAGATAATAAGGGATCCATGTCCTCCCCCCATTCCTTGAGGTAAAGTTTATTTTGTTTCATTTTGTTTATTTGAACAAGGAAGATAACAATTAGCACAGTGTAACAATACATACATGTAAATGTAAGAAAACGAAATTAGACTGACAGTACCTTGATTTGGAAGAAACTGAAAAGCCCCAGGGCTTGTCTGTACAGTAATACAGTTTACAAATCTTGGTCAGCGAAGCCAAAATCAGTATTACAGAGTATTACATCAGTTGTTGAATAATGTACAGGCCTGTGTGAAAGTTGCAGGTACTGCATTGCTTCTTAGAAGTTGAGCACATTATAGCAGGATGTGCTGTTTTGATTTAGAAGAACAAAGCCTTTATCAGTAATCTTCCATTTTGTTCTTCCATTTGATTCCAGCCTGGAAAACAACATCGTTACCACATTTCTTTTAGTTAAAATTTCACCATTAAATTAGAGTGTTCTTCAGTATCACGGTAGAGAGAAAGAGTGATTTAGTTTTTCAGCTAGAGGTAAAATGTAAGTGAAAGAGGGTCCTGTGATCAACATACACAGTGCAGCATTTTTTGTGTGAACGACCACAACAAAACTCTCATATAAAAGAATTTCTTTTAGAAATTTGCCAAGTTCTTGGACAAGTAAACCGCGGTATGGTACCATAGATTTCATAGAGTAGCAGTTTATAACTTTGAAAAGTATAGCCAGTCGTGTCGAACACAGGAATAGCAGCACATCCTGCTTTGCTGGAAGTCAGCTACAGCACATTAAAGGACTTCTTTGAAATTCGTATTGTTAATGCTGTTTAGTCATCATAAATCAGTGCATGTGCTGTATTGGAAAACTTCATTCTGGTACTACAGTACAGTACAGAACTGAAGGTGCATCTGTCATATATACACAGAATTGTGCCTTCTACAATACTGTAACCATTCTCAGAATCCCTTTGCCAGAGGGTTACTACACTGCACGTTGATGACTACTGTACACTGTAAAAGTCTCTGCCATCTGCAGGTCATCATTGACATGCCAGTTGTTCCTCAGACTTTGGCAGAATTTTTCAAAGCAGGGACAGTTGCGCGTCATATCTGCTGCCAATCAGGTTCGTCGGTTGCCACGGCAACAAAGGATTTCTTCCATTTAGAACTCGTTACCCCAGCATGGCAACGTACAGAGACAGACAGAAATCTCGCTACCTGCTGAGTTTGCAGGAACAGATGTAAGAGGGTGGCAATTGAAAGCAGTATTGCTTCTCTGTACTCCCCCCCATTTTTCTTTTTGTCCAAATTTCTTACTCTCATTTTCCTTTGGTTTATATTCTTATTTGTTCCAAATGACTTCAATATCCATGTTTCAAACTTGATATGATTTGGAATTCATGTAGAGCATTGCACCAATTACAAGCAGGTCCTTCATCGTTCCCAAGGTGATCAATCAATTATCCAGGTAAGAAAATCCAATTATGCCGGAAATTAGGTAGTGTAGTTCTCGAATGTCATCGGCGTAGATCTGTCCTTTGAAATTTTGCTTTCTTCCCAGCAAATTGCAGCACAGTGCATTGGACTTACAGGTACCTTGTAGATATTAGTACCGGGTGGAATATTCCAGCAAATTTTTGCCGTTTATCGCGGAGAACAATCAAAACATTTCTCCAAAGTTAAATCTACAGTGCCCTTTTTTTACTTTAGATTGTTTGTGAACTCAAGTTACTGTTTTTGAAACTTGAGGTATTGTATTGAAAAATTCTTCTTCAAGGAAAACTTCAGTAGGTCTGTGTGCGGCATATCGATCAATAGCCAGCGCTGAAAAGCATTTGTGCTTTGTCACTGAATGGCCACCGGCATTAGCAATTTTGGAACAACATCCCATGGGCTTGTGCTGTATACCGAGTAAAATTGTATGAAATAAAGTTCTACAAAATGTGCAGTAACTGAAGTCGATCTATTTACATCAATGATTACTATTTGCAAATCATGGTACTCTATGTGGTACATATGAAGTTGTCGCTAACACCACAGAACAAGTTTAATGAAATTTGAGATAAATATACCGTATGCCAGAAAGGAGGGTAGGATACATACTGCACTGTTTCATGTACATATAAGTCATACATGTGACAGACATTAAGTACTAAATCCAGTCTTCATTTTTAAGATGACGGCATGTAGAAAACAGACCAGATTCAATCAGGTATTGTTCGTCTGGAATTCTAACATTTTTTGTTAAACCGCTAGGTAGTTTCTTCTTGTGACCGAAGTGTGACCGAACATATCATATCTTGCATCCTTTGATGCAAGATATGATGCTTCTGCTTTCCCGACCTGGATGTCATTTTTACCTGCTATGCGACCGACAGAGAGACGTCATCGTAGCACAGAAACAAGCCGACGGCTGACGGACGGTAGTCACGTCATTTGTCCGGACTTGCAGTGAAGATTCATCAGGAAGGAGAATCGGTTGATGACCCAGATATGGATGGGCCTGTTCAAAAATTTCAGTCAGTTTGGGTTGAACAGTTAAGGGCGGCATCTTTGATGGGGGTATATATTAGGGAGGGTATATATTAGGGAGGGTATATATTAGGCAGGGTATATATTAGGGAGGGTATATATATTAGGGAGGGTGAAGGGGGATCATTTGGTTCTCAAATCATGGAGTTTTGTGGTATTTTGATGAACATCACACTTAAACAGAATTGAATACTATAGTTTCCCTACAACCTACCAGTGTGGGTATTCATGAATGACTATACTTACCTCTTGCTCACACTATCGCATGGTTAGTATAGCACGAAATTATCAAGAACCCAGAGTAAACAACCAAAGAATAAACAACAATATTCAAGTGCTTAAATTTGGAGGTTTTCAACTCCCACCCCAAGGGAAAATAGATGCCGATGAAAAACCACGTGTGAGCTGTTCAAGCAAATGTCAAACAAGACAGAGCTAGGGCATAGAGGGCGCGGTGCAAGAATAGTTCCGGGTCAGCGTTGAGCCAGCCAGTCTAACAATGCGATAGTGTGAACAAGGTGTAAGTATATGTCTACGGTGTGAATGCAGTAATCATTGTACATCTGGAGTGCTCTGCAATCTTTGTGGGTTTTACTGCAAGTCCCGAAGTGAGGCAAGGAGAAAAGTACTCTTAAACCAGAGAGGGATGAGGGCGTTTTAAGGGCAGATTTCAAGGGCAGATTTGCGACAGTAATGCAGTATTACTGAAACTTCTACAAAATCCTTTCTTGGAAAAGCTAACCACAACAGAGCCTGGACTGGCAGTGCTGGCATATGACAATGTGGTATTGGCTGCAACAACCACAAAACAATGTGCCATTCTGACCCAATGTAAGCCCCAGACGCTAAACAAAATAACGCTGTAACAAGTGTGTGCTATCTCATGGCAAACAGCATGCAGTACTTACATGGTATTCCACTTCTTGTCATGAAACCAGGCATGAGCTGCCAGTTAATTATGGCAGGCAAATACCTCCATCCATAGGTCAAAGAGATATTGTTACTGGATCTTGAAGCAGGAGGTAATTAGCTGATGAAGGTTGCGACCATTGACAGGTGTGACCGACTGTCTCCAATACGCTTTGGAATTCTTGTCGTTGGAGTGACAGGCAAGTTAAAATACTGAATAACATACACCTTCGGATGCCAAATTCAGAGAGCACATGGTTTATTCTGTAAATTCTTGAAACTGACTTTTCTAACCTTTTGAAATACAGACGTGTCCCAATTTTAAACCCTCCCCCCCAAAAAAGGAAGTTTACAGTATATCAATATTTTGAAAACCTTGTAAGCACAATCTCAGGAAGGAAAGCTTGGACAATGTATGTGGTATGTAGGTGAGTCTTATTGGACCCTTTTGTTTTTGGTGGAGATCAAAGGTCATTTGAGACACCTGCTGGTGACAATATTCATCATGACATCATCAAAACCACAATGCATTTGTGCACTCTGGTAATAGTTAAAGCCATCCTAATCTTGTAACATCTTCTGTTGTTAGACTGTTACGTCTTTCAACATGAAATGATTTATTGTTTCGCCCATTTGGCTTAAACTTGTTTATGTACTCCCCAATTAATTTTGCCGATTTCACTTAAGCTACTGCAATAACAATTTATAGACTGCTGTAGCTAGGTCACAAACCATTGTCATAAATCTACAGTACCAGGTAGGACCTTGTCCCTCCAGGTTACAGGTAGGTCTAAATATTTACTTTGCTGGTCCTTGATACTGTAGTAGAGACAACTCTCTTAATAGACCCACATAGCAAGCGCCTCTCTGTTGTTATTTTTCTGCTATTCAAATAGATCTGACATTGAAGTGCCTGGTAATTACAGACCTTGGAAATTTGTTGCCCATGCTGGTTTGATCACACTTGAAGGTACAGCCATACAGTAGGAGAAAGTAAAACTGGTTTATTAATATTCTAACCTTGAAAACCGAATTAATTACCGAGAGGCGTGTATGATTCATTACTGTAGGATTGTGAATTGTACACTGTATGCACAGTAATGTACAGTTAATTATTTTGCACTTTTTATTGTCCTGTTGGCCTTCCACAGAAATTGTAATGTGTATGCACGGGCCAAACACTAGAGTTAAGAACCTTGCTTGTGCTTTGTTGTCGTTGTGAACCATTTACACATGTGTAGTTAAGTACCGTATCAGGGTAATATGCAAATTGTACATGACTGCAGCTCACAACTTTGGCCTGCAAGCTGTAATGTAGGCCTAAATCACACTACCAAGTGTTTCATTTTACTTTATCAGAGCTTGCTAGACTTTACATTTTGTCTTCCAGTTTCTTTTAAGTGGAGTTTTCTGGGAGAAAGTTGCTGTAAGCGCCTGTAGCACAATGGCAACAGATATGCCCATACTTCTTGGATTCAGAGGCAAAGAAATTCTCATCTATGTGGTAGTATTCTTTTTATTTCCTTTCTTCTCACTCCTGCATGTACAGTATGGTGTCTCCTGCCCTACTAGTTACAGCAATACAATAATTGGAAAGGATGGTTTGTATTCTTTGAGTGAGTGCAAAGACCTAGCAACCATCATCACAATCCCAGCAATAAAAATCCCCTCCAGGCAAAAAGTTTGTCAGATCAGGAATAACATCACCTTTTCACCCTCAATAAATTTGATTCCAAAAAAAGTGGATTGGAAGTTGACAGCTTCATTTAAAGGCATTCACCTTTTAGGTCCTTCTGTGTCTCTTCTTGTTGCCATACTGTACTTCTGACACAACTGTAGGTATAGGCCTGCACAATACACACAGTTGCCAACTTGCCACCCACAGGTACCTAATGCAGTATGCCCTGATGTGCATCCAAGTTGTGCAGTAGAAGTATCACACATGCCAAGTTTGATTTTAGCAAATTCACCTAGCGGTGTGTTCTGGTCTCCACCGAGCGCAGTACATACTTTGCTGTAGCTTTAAAGGGAAATAGGATGTTTGTTTCAGAGAAAACATCCATATTTGTGAAACTAATGTTTGTGGATGTAGAATGGTAGATTATTCAAAATAAGGAAGGACAGAAGCCTCCTTTTCAAGAAATAAACTCCTCATAGATAGAAATTCAGTTATTTGTTGCTCAAAACTTATTTGTTCACCCAAACTTTTCAAAATTCAAATGATGCATCTTCCATTACTCATCACATGCATAATGTTTTGAGGAGATGAAGCTTTGGTAGATGTTTATTGATGAGACTGAATGGTTTCATAATGATTACTGCTATTTTCTTTTGTATGTTATGTTGGGGTATTCTAAATGCCTTATTTCTCTTTAATGAAAAATGCAAGTTTTGATGGAGTATTTTAAGTATAGAGTTAGTAGAAGTTGTCTAATAAATACTGTAAGCTCTAGAATCCAATCAGATGATACTGCCTCTGAGGGACCAGCGTGTGTCAAAAGAACTTAGTCGTCAGATTTGTTCCAGTTGATGTTTCTGCTTCATGACCTTTTTTTTTCCCTCAAATTTCTGAAAATATTGAAGTTTCATCCAATTTCATCAACAGTGGCATTGACCCTATGTCTTCACTTTGTCAAGGTCTTTCCTCACCTGAAGGATGTTGCACCGTGACTTGCTGTCATAATACTATGTGAGCAACTGTTACTGTTATTTATTTACTTATTATTAGTATACCTCTTTCTTTCACTCCTGACTACTGTACAGTGGTTGTAAACGAAACCAATCAATTTCAAATTTTCTAGTGCAACATACAGTAAAAGCACTGCAGTGTACTTTGGCAGCTTCAACAGCTTTCCAGGCTTCCTTATTCACTTCAGGCAGTTTTTCAGTAGAAAGATTTTTAAATTATTACCTCAGTGCTGTAGGAACCTGTTTCTTTCATCAAGGGACTCTTCTTGAGAGATTTATCGTAGTTGTGGGACAGTGGCGTTGAGCTGGTAGGCCCAAAACATCTGGTATCTAACCTTTTCTGAAGATCTGTCTGGGAGATCACTTTGTAAATGTCACATGCTTGAAAGCAAATTATCCCATCTACTGTATGTTGTTTTTTAAGATCGGTACAATAATGCATTTGTCGCCTCAGGTGAAGACGTGTATGACAGACACTTTTCTGTGGAGTTACTTACTCTGTCACTGACAAACACACACAATACTGCACACTCACAGTATGCAATACACTCAGTGCGTAGGCATAGCACGTGTTTAATGGGTGTTAAATCCGATACCTGTCTCCTCAAAACAAGTGCACTTTATGCTTCCATTTGCTGAGCTTTATTGGTACTTTGACACTATACCTGACCTGCCCACTCTGTTGCAATACTGCCCTACTGCTTACTTGTTGCTTCCAAACCTGAAAATTTAAACCTGAAAAACCTTTCAGGTTTAGAAGCAAGAATCATCCATCCAGGTCAGACGAGAAACATCTTGCTGCCAAACCTGAAAGGTTTAACCCTTTCGTGTTTGTCACACTACTGTAGAAGCAAGAGGTTAGCAAATTGCAATAGAATGAGTAGCTCAGGTTCTGTGTTGATACTTACTAAATAGAGCTTAGGACATGGAAGCATGACTGCATTCATTGTGAGGAGACAGGTAAGTTTATCATGCATAAATATCCGAACCAGGTAAGTTTTTGGAATTTCTCATGCAGTAATCTCATTTAAGACACTAACTAATAAATGATCATCATCCATCCTAAATTTGCACGTGTCTGTCTAGGATTCACGTCTCGTCCTGTTTGTGGAACTCTCAGATAGGCTGCTGCGCTGTTTGCACTGCACCCTCCCCCCCAGCGCCCAACTTGAAATTACCATTTGAAGTGCTAGTATTGCACAATGAGTTTGGTTTAATTGAGCACTACAATATCAGTGAGCCACAGACCAGCTCGGATTGGCCTCTTAATGGCTACATTCAGTTCACATCAGAGAAGTATACAGTGTATCCCTTGCTCTACTTATGCATTGTTTAACTAAATGCAGTGACATCTCAAGTAAATGTGTTAAACAATGGTACGTTCAAGAGTAATGGGTATGTGGTCACATATAGTCATGAATTCTCACCCCAGGTGAGTTATGGGGAATTGAAAGGAAAGATTAAATGGTAATGTTTTCTAACATCACTTTGATATGTGTTTGTAAGTCTATGACACTGCTGTCGGTCGATAACTGAAAGTGTTCTTTAGCATGAAGCTTCAGTGTCCTTCGCAGTGAGAGGCCTTATGCAGTGTACAGTGTGTAATAAACATGCAAATTTCTCCGAGTTGAGGATCTCCTTTGCTGTCAGTTTCTGAGTGAGATGCATATCAGTTCTTGTTCCCTAAAAGGGCCATGTGACTTAAACAACTTTGACATAAACAAGTGTCGTTCCCTGGGAAAGCATCAACAAATTGAAAACCATTAATGGGACATTGTAAATTTGCATTCAGCACAACACAGTCAAACAATTGCACATTACTATTTCCCACGGAATTCGTTGTTGCAGAACTGTGTGCTTTTTGACAAAATTGTGATAATCGGTTCTTTTTGCTACTGCACACCATAGATGAATTCATTTTAACAATACATAAAAATTGCGCACAGTGTGTGCAATATTAATGTACACGTAGATTAAATGCACTAGAGGCTTGATACCAGCAATGGTTAAAAGGCGAAATTGAAAAAGATGTTGACATTAAGTCTTATTAATAGCACGGAGTGATAAACAATTCTTACAGAAGACCATTCTGTGTTAGATTTGGCACATAATGTCAGTAGGAAGTATATGAGACTACAATGGCGCTTCTAATCTACTGTACAGTACAAGTCGTTATTGACCCACCCAACCCACTCAGCTGCTTGTGACCCAGCAGAAAACGTCTGGCGACCCACATTGGTCATGACCCATCAGTTCAACCTTTGTTGCACAGTAACTTATGACAGTATCGGGTTAGTCCGTTTTTGTTAAAATAGTTTGTGAAGTGAAACGCATCTTCTATACACTATAGATAGTATGTAGCATGTATGCATGCACTGAATCGTATCAGAACTACTGTACACACAGTATGAGGCATAGATTATTCAGCCTTTTCTCAGATGAAGTTAAAGGATCCATGTATAGTTTTACCCTGCTTGAACCAACGGTGGGTATATATTTCATCGGCGGATGAGGATCGTTATACTGGGCAGTTGCTCTGCTTGAAAATTAGTCAGAAAGTCACAATGCATAATCTGTCATACCACTTGTGGTGTTTCTATCAACAAGGCTATGAATGCCTGACACTGTATTGTACAGACTTGAATGGCAACCATGTGAACACAATAAAAGTGTGGCCGAAAATAGAGCAAATTTTTGTGGTCGACAATTAAAAAGTTGCTCACTGTGAATAGATTGTGTAAATAAAGGTGGCTTTCTAAGACAACCACAAGATTCAAGTGTGATTTTTAATTTTGCAACTGACTGGCCTGTGTTTTCCCTCTCAATGTGTCATATTGTGAAAACATGCCAAGTGTTGATTACCCATTATGGCCACAAAAGTACTGTTTGATGTGAAAGAGAGGCAGTGTGTGTCAATGAAAATAGGAAAACAGTCATTTTTTGCCAAAGTTTTGTTATGACTGGACTAATTTTATGGCTACAGATTAACTTTGTTACAGAGGTTTGCACCTCGCCCCCTGCATATAGTCATAATTTGTACTTTCTCACTCGTAGCTGGAGAACTGTGCACAGTACAATACACAGACACAGACACTGCACAGTGCCACAGTTTCACCATTGTGTAAAAGTCATAAGTGTATTGTAATTCACTCATGTCCCCACACAACTACTGCACCTCTCTCTCCCATACTTGTGACTTCTGGTAACCTTTAACTGTGCGCCATCGAGATGCCAAGGAACAATCTGGACAAGGGGACTATTTTAAAAGTACCACCCAAAATGTGCAAGTCAAATGGGAATCCAAAGTCACTTTAAAATCTCCCATTTCTGTCAGATTGCAGAATCATCTTAGTGCCCTCTCTCATTCCATACAGGCACATAAGAGGTTCACTTCTCAAAGCCAAAGGCACTGCACAACAAATATGACAATTATTGACACAAAATGGTAACTAGTGTGGTTTTTAGCTGGTGCATCTACAGAGGGAATGGGGGGAGGGGATAGAAGTACATAGAGAATGGTATCTTTTTCTATTCTTAGTATTTTTTTTTTGGTTGCTAATGTCAACCCTCAATAACTCTCAACTCTAACTCCCTATTTTATCCCCTCTTCTTTCCTATTGCAAAACAGTTATGTACCTACTTATATCCTTACCACAAACATGAGGTACTGATCTTGCTACAGAGAACAGATGTTTACAGTGTTTTCTCTAGAATTGGTCACTGACCTTTGAAGGGCTTGCACTTAAGCTGAACTCACCCACTGCCTGCCTTCCCCCAATTTTTTGTAATGATACTTCAGGACTTTCACAGACAACAACCTACTCAGTGGGCTGAGCCATGCAGCAGCAAACAAACATGTACAGTATGTGGGATCTAACCCTGCTGGGGTGAAAACAAGATCTGTTGTTACAGTTTAAATAGAATAATCTTCTTTTAGGTTTCTATCATCTCAAGTACTGTTTAAACATCGACACAACAGTGCCTGACCAAGAAAAGACTGTTTTTAAATCTGTCAAGATTTTAAACTTGAAACTTTTTTTCAACCCATTGAAATCTGGTGTATGTATGATACAGTTAAGGCAGATCAGGGGCCCTGCACTGTGGAACATTGTTCTCGATCCATTGTGTGCTGTTGAGAGGGGTCAGGCACATCACTGTGCTCAGATGGATGTTGTTCATTTATTCAGAGTTTAATCCCCGGATGTTTTTGTTGTTTTTCTTCTTTTTTTTTCTCCCAGTGGTTTTAGCGGTATGTATAGCATTCAGAGACGGATTATGGTTGGAAGAGGTTGGATGAAATGTTAGAGAGCTGTAGACTGAAGAAACTAAGTGAAAGCAGCTTGATGTTACCATGCACTACTTCTCCTTGCTTAAGTAGAACCACTGAAAAATGTCTCTCAATCGAAGTATGTCAGAAATGTTTCTACTGTATGTATTAGCAGTGACTTATTGACACTGGTTACTATCTCCTTGGCACCACATCTTTTCTGTCATCCTTACTACATGGGCCTACCCATGTGTAAACTCATATCATAGACATATACTTACCCCTCAGTAATTCTTATGCATTGCTTAATTTAGCTTTGCATGTACTAGAGTAAAAGTTCTAGCACTGTGCCCTCTATACTCAGGATCAGGCCCTCTTTTAGCGTTTGCTTTGATTGATACTCTGAAGCTACAGTAGGGGTAGGTACAGCCACTCCTGAGTACCCTTACCAGGGAATTTTAGGGAGTGTGTCCCAACCCAAAAACTATTATATATTTGTCCAAATTACCACAGCAGGAATCTCTAGCTCTTTACATGTAAGTGAAGCTCTTGACAATTTTCACAGAACATGCATGTAACGTCAGTTTTTGTTTTTGAAGCAAGGAAGCGAAGAAATTGGTTCCCGCCTGTTCTTGCTCATCAACAGTGTAAGTGTGCCTATAGTGCAGTAAGCACAGAAAGCAAAAAAATTTGTATTTAATGCCCTTCTTTTTGGTGGGCCAACCTCGTAACTTGAAGAGGACAGTGAAATGTTACATTTTACAGAAGTGGTCCACTTGGACAAGCCTTAATGAAGTTCAAACTTTCAAATTTTGATACTGTTTGGCTACTCCTAACTTCATCAGTTTATATGAAACTTTTTTCATCATGCACAAGTTGTAAAAAGAGATGTATACTGTATGCAAACTCAAATGTAATCGCTTAGGATTCATGTTTCTTCCATTGTACATGTACATATTCCAATATTTTGAAACAAGTTCTGTCTGTTGTGCAAATTCACTCATTTCACCATCAATTGTGATTTTCGAGAAAACTTTTTGATTTTCAGTTTTTAGAGATCGATTGATGAAAAATTTAATATTTATACACACATAGTCTTCATGTAGGTGGCTTTTATTTTGGTGTAAGGCTTCCTCTCAAAGCTGTGCAAATTTTGATTGAAGGGTGGATATTTGTAGTGAAAGGTTTGTTAAATAAAGATCAGTTCCTCCATAATTCATTGCAGGTATCATCTTGCAGATGCTTGTGATGAACTGACATGGTGGTAATAGTCAGTGTGCATGGGACACAAAAACAAATAAAAATAGACAAAAAAAAAAAATAGTAACACAAAACCAGGCTGGCAGCCAGCTGAGCCTGTCAGAGTGCATCTCGCTGCCTCGGTATATTGTAGGAAGTCAGTCACGGAGCGGCAATGTTTCTGTGACAGGAAGGAAAAAAGATAAAAGAAGAAGAAAACAAAAAAATGAGGGAGATCGGTTGGGAGAAAAGAGAGAAAGGATGTTTGTGTCATTTGCATAAATTCATAAGGATGTGGCATAGTCAGGAATGTTTCATAGGTTCCATCAGAGTACATGATCCAAAGTAAAGGACAGCAGAATATTCCCGTCTTGAAGTTGTCATCTAGTTTTAATACTCTAAACCGTCAGTGTTACGATACTGCACAGTCTCAAAGAAACTTCATGACCATGATTGGGAAATAATTCAGTGCAAAAACACACATGTGGAAAAGGTTTGGGGGGAATGACCGGATCAATCTGCAGAGTTTGTACTGCTGGCAGTGGTTTATTTTGAGGTGAACTTAAAAATTTCTTTTGAGAGAAGTACACTGCCACTCATGTCTTTTGAATAATGACTCTTTTGGAGGCCTGTGCAGTAATTGCATGTGCTTGAAATGGTATACACATAGCACAAGGAATATACTTACAGAATTGTGAAGTCAGACATGCATGTCTTCATTGATCAGAGTAAATAAAAACTGGTTTTAAATAGAAGGCTCAACAGTTAGTTCAATTGGGTAAGCCCTAAAGTGTGTCAATTGTTCCCTTTGAGATTAAGAGCAAGTTGTTTTGCCACAAGCCCACCCTCACAACCAACATATAATACAGGGCAACTCCAGTTAAATGCCAGATTAACTGTCCCAAAGACTAAGTGTCCAGTCCCTCTTTACAAAGCAGAGGTATTTAACGTGCCAAATGAATCCTGAGGCACATAAACAGAAGAAAGATGTAAGGGTAGTAGAATAGGATATCAGTCTTATTAATCAACAGGGCCTCAAAGAATTTTGGTAATTACAGCTTAAGCCAAACTTGCGGCATTAGAGTACAGGAGAACTGTTTATCTAAAGTTGTAGACATAGGACATTGGCCTTTCCCAAGCATAGCATCTGTGTGCTTGGTTGTTGACAGCTCAGGCTATTCTATTCAAGATCACACTGCCTGCGTGTAAATGGCCCATACTTTTAGACCTTTCTATATTCGTTTGAAGAAAAACCGTTGTGCAGCCCCACACTTCAAGTATAGTTTTTCAAACAAGAAAACATCGTTAGGATAATAAATTAACGAAAATATGAAGTTTTTGTGAATAAACTTTGTGTTCAATTGCAAGTGGTCATTTTGTTGCAAAATTACGGGCATCGTGACACTGCGCATGCACCTGTACATGTCCCCTTGAATTGCTGGAGCAAGTGGTACATCATACATTTCAAAAATGGTAATACACTATACAACAACGGCAGGAAATTTGAGGTTATATTTGAAAAAAAGTATTATGAAAATGACACCATTACCGTTGTGACTGTTTGTAAATAGATGTACACTATTGTGTAGGTTGAAATTGCAGCATCTATACTCTTTAAGTTAGTTGTAGTTCTATTTCTCCCCCCCCCTTCTTCCTAATATAGTAAATGCAGATCTTCCCTTAATACAGGTGCAGATTTACACTAGTGAGCAATTAACAGACTAATTACTTATATGAATAATTAACATTGTTTATCACTTACATGTCTCCATGTAGCTACTGCACTCAGTTGCTCCTTCTGTGCCTGCAGTAACTAGTATTAAGGACTAACTACTTCCAGCAACATCCTCCCATGCTGGTGTATAGACGTTTTGCAGTGACGTCACGTTCCCCGTGAATACACCTTACTGAATGGAAAACGAAACAACTTGTTTAGGTATGTGCACGCCGTGCCGTACTCTACCGTACTTATGGTGACGTTCTGCTAATCACCAATGTGTCTGCTTCTTTTCTCCATTTGCTAGAAATAATAACATCAATGCTATTTATAAAGCACGTTGCAATAAACAGTCAAAGCGCTGTACAAACTTATAAAAAAAAAGTGAAGATGTACATAATGTAGAAACAGTAAAGTCTCAAAAACATAGAATACAAGAACACTTATGAATTTAAACAATTAGAAAAAATAAGTTTTCAAATTTTTTAAAAAAAATGACTAAGATTAGTTGAAGAATGCACAAATCAGAGGAATGTCAGCCCAGGCTTCCTGCCTCTGTAATTAGTACAGCCTACAGCTATGCAGAAAAGGACCATTTGTCTTCTATGACATTATTGTAATAACCACTTTGCATTGTCACTGACATATTACGGCGGTACTAGTTACACGAAAAGCTCATAACCCTCCAGTATGGCAGCATAGCAACAGTTGCTATGATGTCACATGGAAAACCTCTATAGCCCCCTCTCATACTACTCTTTCATCCCCTTGTTCCTGCTCCAGAGCTTCATCATCACAAAGAACTTTTTATAAAACGTGAAATGTTAAGTCACTCATTTGAACCTGACACAGTGACAGTAAACATGGACTTTGTACTGTACTATCTGCTGTTTTTCATTCATGGTTTTACATTATGCATATAGTTTTTACTCCATAAATTTTATAACATCTGGTTTGTTTGTCACTTTACTTTCTTGACTGCAAGGGCAATTCCATATGGCACAGTCAGAAGGTCTATCAACGTGAAAAACATTTACACAGTTTACTGTACTTTGATTGCAGCAGTCCGGTCAGACCATTTTCAAGATCTTTGCATTCATGACAGAAAAAGTACAGTGTATATATGGTTTAGACATGTCTGCTTGTGGCAGAAAAACATTTCGACTGGTTTTGGGGTCGTCAGCCTTTGGAAGAGCCAATCTTTCTTTTTCCTGATTTGACCACAGGAGGGAAAAAGAATTTGCAAGCAAGAAGATGAAGAGAAAAATGGTAACCACCTGAAGTAAGACTTATCATGACAGTCTGCACAGTATGCAGTTAGTTTCCATTCTTCTGGAACAACAACATGAATGGATCAGTTCAAAGATATTTTCCTGTTGAGGTCAGTAATTCAAAACCCTCCTGAAAATTAGCGATATTAAGAGGAAAAGCACCAGGGATTGGTTACAGGTTTCTCTGGAGCAAATGGAGCTGTTTGTGTGCCACAAGAAACGTCGATACTCGTTGTCAGCTGGGCAAAAAAAAAAAAAAATGAAAAATATCTCCTTTCAAAAAGTCAGTCTTACAGATTTTTAATGATTAGTACAGATCGTGATATTGAATCAAGCATGACAGAAAATAAAGAAGGAAAACCAAAAGTAAAAAACCAAAAAGAAAAAGGAGAAACTAAAAAAGAGAGAAGAAAAACCAAAGGGAAAAAAGAAACTGGAGGAAAAAAAGGAACTGAAAGCAAAGATGGAATGAAAGAGGAATGTCATCAAAGGGCAATGGTGTCATTGACTCAGTTTGACAATTCATGTCTTTCGTTGCCAGGGTTTCTTGGATATTCACCAGCAGGAATCATGGATGTTGGGAAAAAAAAGCGTTACAGGCTGTTGAGAGAAGCTGAGAGAGCTCTTTGCCAGGGTAACGTCTGCCACTTCATGGGCAGTATATATTTCATTTTAAAGTGCTTGACATTCTCAAAATTGGCCATATCGACCTATCGCGATGTATACGTGCAGGTAATCCATGATAGAGTCTTACTGTTACCTGCTCCCCTTCCCCCCCCCCCCCCCCCCCCCCTCTGCCCAGATCGACAGAACATTAGCATGCCATGCAGTAAGTTTCACATTTGTTTCCTGCGAGTGAGCTATATTCGAAAAAAATTGGCTTGAGCATTTTCTCTGGTTCTTGATGTCTTGAACCAGTCAACCACTACGTTATTGCATTTTACACTTTTTGTCGTGTTGTTAGAAGAATTTGAAATCACATGGCAGAATTGATCACTTGAAACCTATTTATTTTCCCAAATTGTCTGATGGTGCAATAAAAATTGTTACCAAACTTTTGGACATGAAATTCCAATGTTTTTGCCGTCTGCCTATGCATGCAGTCACTTTAAGGAAGATATCTCCGCAACTGAATGTTGCTTGAACTTCCAACTCTGACCATTGGTAGTGCTTTTGAGTAGTTTTTAGTCAAACATCACATGAGGTCGGCAGAGGTCATAGTTTGAAAACCATGTAAAACATGGTATCTCAATGAGAGCAAGTTGCTGGCACTTCAAAGTTGCTATGTAGGTAGTTCATTGGAACTTCAAATTTGATTTTGATGTTGTCTTTTGTGAGTAGATAATCCCTAGCCATGGCCTCTACAGGCTATGTCTGAAAACCTGTTATGGAAAATCTCTCAGCAACTGAATGTTGCTGGAACTCCAAAATGCAAAAATTGGTAGGTTGTGATGAGTAGATGATCTCTTCCCATTTTTCATGTTGGTCAAAAGTCAAGAAAGTCCAGGGAAGTCATAGTGTGAGCACATTGTAGACATGTTATTTTGAGAAGGCTAAAGCATTTCAACTTCAAAATGTGTTGAACGCCTTTTGTTTTTCGTTAATATTTTCAAGGAATCAAAATGTCCTTTGACTTTCTGGTTCCCCTCTCTTCCCTGAGGTAATTAGTTACTGTTCAAGTCTTTTGAAATCTCTGCTCACATAGTTCATCATTTGTTTCAATCTCTATTGGAATGCCTACAGTATACACCATCATACATACTGCCATCATTTGTTTCAATCTATATTGGACTGCTTACAGTATGCCATCATACTTGCGTCATTTGTTTCAATTCTATATTGGACTGCCTGTAGTATACTATCATAGTGCTATCATTTGTAACAATCCACTGTATATTGGACTGCCTACAGTGTGCCATCCTACTGTCCCCATTTGTTTCAATCCACAGTATAACTGCCTACAGTATGCCATCATTTATTTCAATCTATATTGGACAGCCTATAGTATGCCATCATACTGCCATCATTTGTTTC
Source organism: Stichopus chloronotus (assembly GCA_021234535.1). Lineage (NCBI taxonomy): Eukaryota > Metazoa > Echinodermata > Holothuroidea > Aspidochirotida > Stichopodidae > Stichopus > Stichopus chloronotus. Next base: position 2,739,138 of record CM037832.1, on the reverse strand, counting down.
AATCTATATTGGACTGCCTGTAGTATGCCATCATACTGCCATCATTTGTTTCAATCTATATTGGACTGCCTATACTATAGTATGCCATGATAGTACCATCATATGTTCCAATCTATATTGGACTGCCTACAGTGTGCCATCATTTGTTTCAATCTGTATTGGACTGCCTATTGTATGCCATCATTTGTTTCAATCCATAGTGGACTGCCTACAGTATGTGGTGACTTGTACATTCACTTTCAAGTATGGGCTGATTGATCACTAGTGGCCTTCTCTATCTAAGTTGACTGCATCAGTGACCTCAGAGAACAGAATATTACACTGTACCACTTTTGCCTCCTCTTAACGGCTGATTAATGAGGTAATTCAAGAAGGTTTAGGTGCAGTATTCTGGGATGCCAAATGGGACCAAAAGTTTGAAAAGTGGAAAAAAAAAAGAATGAAGTAAAACATCAGTCTAGCCATTTTAAACAATCAACCAATTCTAAAGTAAAAATTTTTCTCTCACAGACAGGGTAGGAGCCAGTAACATTATACCAGAGAAAGTTTACCCGCTGGATAGTGGGTGTATCTGCGCCACCAATCCTGTGGGGAGTCTGACAGGCACCTCTTGTGAAACCGGGCACTTGACAGCACACCCATAAAAAAGAAGAAAAAAAATAGGACCGCTGTTTTATCTGTCACTGGAGTGCAGCTTCTGTAATGACCATCTTCTTTAAATTATCCCCCTAGAGAACTTCCAATGTTGTAAAAGATAGCCGGAGAATAGATAAAGGGAAAAGCAGACACATCTTAGGGAGTTTTCGGAGATATTTCTGTTGGTTAGAAAACAATTAAAGAAAAAAAAATTTGAAAAAAAAAAATGAGATTCTGAATGCCAAGATCGAAGAGAGGCTGACAGGTACATTTCTGAACAAATATGTCCCTTGTGACTCTCTCTCTCACTCTCTGTGTGGCATTTTAATCGGAGTGTTTATTATTTCATAAAAAAGAGCAACAATTATTCCTCTCTTGTCTCTTTCTCTCCATCAGTCTTTTTGAGTTTTGTAGTCTGCCAGTAAAATGGAGTAAAGACAGATCCGACATCAATTTGTCGCAGAGTGCCTTACAATTCCTGGGATGGATTTCATAGTTTAATGAATTGTTTTCTCTAGTGGGTGGGTGGGTAGGAATAGTCTGTGAAAAACAAGTGTCTCTCCAGATTTATCTTAGGGAGGCAGGTTAGAGAATTACTTCAGGTACTTTGTTTTCTGTGTGGTCTCCACTCCAAGTGATCCATAAACAGGAATTCTGCAAAGAAAATGGGTGAGCACCAACTTGCTCCAGGATTTCTGACCATTAGAAAAGTTGGCTTAATTTGCTTTGCAACTTATTGACCCCAACTCCACATAAGCCCACAGACTATTGCATGTGCCTCCAACAAGGATGGGTTGCCACAGCAACTAACACTTTTGGGTGGTTGTTTGGGAAGGGGGCACTAGTCCTCCTTGGGTAGGGCAGAGATTCAGTGTTAAAGGCTACCACTTGCTCCTTGAAAAGTAGTTGAAAGTGCAATACCTGTGTGGAGACAGGTAAGTTTTTTCATTCGTAAATATCCAAACTACAGTTGGTGCGTTTGGGGATAATTTCCTGATTGACGGACACTTATTTTAGGAAACTTTCAACTTAAAACTTCAAGTAAAAACTTTTAACTGTGTTTTTTTTTAGCCAAATGATAGATGTATTATACTTTGCCAAGTTTCTCAGCCTCCCTCTGTCATACTGTCTCAGCATGTAACTGTCTCTGGATCCTTTGGTTGTAATCACCATCAACTAAAAGTTGGTAAAATGCACCCATGTACTGCTGCCCCTCTGGTAGTCCTGGAAACAACTACTCATTTCTCAGGTACGTGCTCTTGTGCTATGAGTCCTTAACTTACATAACTTAGATCAAAGTTTAGAAACTTCCATCTGTTTCTTCAAAGCTGATGGATCGTAAGTGGCATTCTCTGTTGCTAAGAAATTTGCGCTGTTTTCATCAGCTGCAATACCCAAAGGTAAAACCAGATTTGTCTGGAAGTGGGTTTGGATTCCTGACAATTTTTCTTTTGGCTCCAGCAATGTAAATTTGATTAACCTCACCATTTAAGCCTGCCACGTACTGCTGTGAGAACTGTTAATGGTCTTGTTATTTCTTTTTCTCCTTTTTGCCAAGAAAATTATGTGCCCCCTGATCTGCCAAAGTGTGAAAATATGGCTTTGTGCGTCATAAACATAAACTAAGTGCAACAAATATGATATTGGCAGCAAATTGGAAAGATTTCTTGGGCAACGGTGGAACTTTTGTCGAGAGGATGATGAAATCAGGTCTTTAGATGTAGGACATTCCCCTTTTTATGCTTTTTTTTTTTTACCAAACAGTACAGAACTTCCCCAGTGATAAAATCATGCACAGTGCACATGATGTTTTGTTGTTTCTCAGCCCACTGGCCATAGTTGGGAGTATTTTCCTTCAAGTTTTTCAAATTTGTTGCTTAGATACAGGATACCTGTGCCCATATGCAGCTGGTACTGTGTTTGCATTTTGAGCTCAAAATGCTGAGGATAGTCCAACAGCTGTGCAGTTTCTGCAGTATTTACATAGTTACTTCCAATTTACCTGTCTTAACACAACAAATTCACCTCCATCTGCCATGACAAGAGAACTAACCTTCGCCTCTGGTGCTGAGTGCATTTGTTGTGTTATGACATGTAGGTGAGTCATTCATGAATAACCAAACCTGGTGATTTCGTAAAGTACAGTCAGATTACAATTGATTAGGTGGATGGAAAACTTTTATTTTGCTTTATTTCTTCTCTTTCTTTCTCTCTGTTTTATAGGGGGAGGGGGGAAGAATTTAGTACTCTCTGATGAGAAATTGGTAAATTCACAACATACTTACCCCTCGCTCACAGTAATGCGTTTGCTCGACCTTACTCCAATTGCACCCAAAATTAGTTCTAGCACCAGGCCGTCTAAGGCAATGCTTGCCCTCATTTGCCTTTCTACAAGTTGCCTGCAAGGTGTTATTTACTGTTTACATCACAATGGGGAAGGAAGGGGGAAGGGAAAATTGGAGAGAAGAGAGCACAGAATGTAAAACAATCAACATTCAAAAACACAAAGATTCAGGAAGGAGAATGTTTGGGTAGTAAATTGTGGAACAGGTTCGCTAAGAGCATGTTTTGTATAAGGACTATCAACTTGGTTTTTGGTAGATTGAGCAGGTGCATGTAAACTGTCACAAATAGGAGACGCGTTGTACTTTGCTAAATTTTACCCATGACCAGTGAGTTCTGGTGTAGCTGGTCTGGATTCATAGTTTTCTCAGATGGACACATTTCTTTAGTCATCTTGTGCTGCATGTTGAACTTACCTGTCCCCTCACAACCATTGCATGTCTGTCTCCCATACTAACTGATCACTAATAAATACTTAACAAGTCAATCATAGCTACAGGTGTTATGAGTACATAATTCCCTACGTGCCCTAGCTATTAAAGCATACACCCAGTTCATTGCCTGCTGGTAACCTTGCTTCCTTTTCTGCAATATTCTGAATAGAATACTGATGTTTTGTTGTTTTCCATAACTTGACATCATCAACTTCCTTGTCTTTTGCTACAGTAGTTACATGAGAGAGAATCATAGTTAAAGATGAATTATCGTGACAAATATCTTGAAAGCTAATGGAACGAGTATTTAACTGCAAGAAAACGGTCATCATTTACAACTTGAAAAGCACATGTACAAATTTTCTACTTATGTTTAAAATTTATTTTCAATTATGAATGATGTTCTAGTCTTCATACATGACTGGAATTTGAATGGTATGCTGTACATTTTTCATGTCATATCTATAAATAAATGAATGTTGTGTTTACGGACTGCGTGGCAGAAAGGTTTCTTTTGTATACCAGTTCATGTACAATGCTACTAAAAAACTGAACAAAAATGTCACTTGAGAAGTTTTCTTCAAGTCATCTCTGTTTGCTCAGCCTGCTACTGCAGGGAGTTTTCCTGGCACCCTTGTGGTTTATCTGGTGTTAAGAATTCAGGAAACATATGCTAGTACACAATCACTTCCAGGAATAGCATTTGAAACTTCAAGACACAAAAGGATGAAAAAAATTTTATTTGCTGAAAACTGTCAAACTCTTGTTGGCTCTTTTGAGTGGTTGGTGGTCCAGACACAAACCAGCAAATTACAGTTAAAAGTACTGCTTGTTTTCGACTGGAGGTTTCTATCCGACACCCGCCTTTTCACTATTTGCGAATATGGATTGACTCTTGGATGGTTGCCATGGTGACATTGCATTAGTGGGCTGTACTGTAGAAGCAGATCAAATGAATAAACTGCAACAAATTTAATTGAAGAGTGGGGGGGAGGGGTGGGAAAAGGAGAACTGATGAGATTTTTGTTGTCGGAACAATTGCATAGCAAGTTTGAATTTGTAGTGCCTGGAGGATTCTTCTGTATTTCTTCACAAGCATCCCAAGTACTGAGCCATTGAACCTGCAGTTTAAGAAGTAGAACACTCAAGTTGAGGTTAACCTTGCAATGTTACAATAACATTTTACAATGTTTCACATGCATAAAGTTTTTACTTCGGAAAGTAAAAACTTTTCAAAGTAGCCGTAAGTATGTAGCCAGCCATACAGTGAAATCAAATTTAGGATATGTTTTTCCTTTGTTTCAGTTAGATTGAAAGTCAATTCCGTCTTCTGTGCAACTGCCAGTTCTCTTGCAGTGTAGGAAAGGTTACAAGATTTCTGAATGCGATGTGCCCCTATAGAGTGATTGCGTCCTTAAAAGAAATTGTTACAGCTTGATGTGAGAATAAAGTCTTCTGGCTTAGTGCCGCATGTCCCCTATAACCTTTTGCATTTCAAATGAACCATTTGCAGTGTGAAGCCAGTTTTTAAAGAAATTCTGGACTCAGTTATAGTGAGGCATCAGTAGGGCAAACAGACCTTCTGTAATTTATTGTGTATGAAGCGGTAGATCATGGGAGGTTCATCTCTGTGCTAGCAGTCTTGGTTTTATCATCATCACGTTTATTCTCATTCTTCTTTTCCTTTTGGACAATTTCGTGTTTTTACGAAGGATTTTATCCCACTGTTTCATCATTCAGTACAATGATCAACCTCTCGCTGTTTGGTAGAGTTTTTGCGGTATTGGCAAAGGATATTGTTACAAAACTTTGCTCCTGATGTCTTTCGTGAAATGTTCCGAACGATATCATCTGTACACTTGGGGAAAAGCAAAAAACTGTTTCTTCGACTAGATTTCTATCACCCACTGAATATGATTTGGAAGCAAGAGGTCAGACCTTCAGGTTAGATTTAGGCTGTACAGTGTGACTTCTGTACACAATCCATAGTTTTACACATATTTATTCAGATGAGCTTTGGTGCCCAATTTCCCCTATGATATCGTTTTGTAATTGAGGGAAAAGAGGTTCTGATAATCGTTTTTTTTTTACAATTTCACATCACTACCACACAGACACTACTGTTTGGGATGTTTGTTCGGAATCCTGTTCTCACCTGAGCCAGATTTCCTGCAGTTTGCGTCATACATATTCCACCTGGCACTTACATTTGTTGCTGTTATTACATAAAGAAAATCTACCTGCATCTCTCATAAAATGTGGACAAGTGTATCAAAGTGCTCACCGGACAGCTAGTTGAGTAAAAAAGAACGCAATTGTGGGGTTCTGAGAGCCGATTGTGTCTTAGATCACCATCTGATTCAGTACGAGCATTTGCAATGTTGTGTTGCATGTGTTGTTTACTCAGAGTGAGGTGTTGATCGGAAAGGGAAGGGGATGGGAGATTGTCTTCTTTAAAATGGTTGAAGGGATCTAATGCAAGGCATCCCCATTCCACACATAATTCTCAGGGCTAAGAATATTTTCACGCCTACAGTACATCTACACATCACCATGTATCTATAGCTCCATTTGGACACTGGCGGGAATACTCGAGGTTTGCCTGTAGAGAAGCTCTCTCAAAGAGGCGAATTCCAAGCACGCGAAAAAGGCATGCTGAAACGGCCCAAACGAAAGCCAAACGAGGGCGAGTCTAGGTCTAGAGGGCGACCCTAGGTCTAGAGGGCGACCGTAGGTCTAGAGGGTGACCCCAGGTCTAGAGGGTGAGCTTAGGTCTAGAGGGCGTGGTGTCAGAATAGATTAATCGATTGCACTTTGAGTTTAAAGTAACACTTAGAGTAATGCATGAATAAGCAAGGCATAAGTAAAGTCACTCATGATTACCCACACAAGTGAGTTGTGGTGATCCTCTTGGATGTTATTTCTGTCCCACTTTTGTAAGATTAATGTTGCTTTATTGCTATAACACTTTTTTTGCATCTGAGACACCTTACCTTTTAGCAAATGTTCTCAAAGAAGAGGGTTGCATTCCCCTTAGAAGCCCCTCTCAGCATCCAGTGACCAGGGGCATTCTTCTACAATTCGTGCCATATCCCTCCACTCTCAAAATGTTCAAAGATCACACTGCAGTGCAAACTGTTAATATTCAAAGAGATGATTCTGAACAGCCGATACCAATATTTGGGAATCTGATCCCGATTGACACTACTGTGTGCAAACACATGTTCCCCACCTGTTGGATGACAAATAGGAGATAACAACATTAAGTAACAAATCAGTGTACATTTTACTCACGACTGTCACCGCCAGCTTTATAACGTATCAAATGACCATACATTTGTTCATTGGGTCATTACTATAAAAAAAACAAAAGTATCCCCACCTGTTAATTATGCGCAGAAAGAAACTGCTTTTATTCCTCTATCTTGAACTCCTAGACCATTGCTGCTAAAACATTAAGAAGACAGTCATTCAACCCTTCCACCAAATTTCCATCATTCCTGTACCCCTCTCAATTGGCCCCTTGAAATTAAGCAAGGGCCCCAAATAGGTGCGCTGGCGTCCGTAGTCATACCTTTCTAGGTTGCTAGGATGTGTACGTGGTTTCAGGCAGGTGGTGACATCGATTTCTTAAGTTGCACAGTCTATGTGCTGTAAGTTACAAATTAACTATTCAGTTTGCCATTCATGAATCTCTGTATGGAACATTATAGGCAAGGCTTCAATGCGGTGGCAGTTGAACTGTACCAATTTTAAGAACAAACAGCACGATGTGTATACTGTAAGTACTACAGTCGCACTGTGCTGTACTGTACGTGTGGCCGATACGTACAATAGTAGCTTGGCGATGGAGAAATCCAAAACAGTATGATATAGGTGGTAAATACAAAAAGTGTTTTCTTCATTACTTTCATTACTTGCAACATATAGCATTCTGTGATTCACATAGCACTGTACGTACCCCTTACTTAAACACACACTTGCTGATGGAGTGTATAGACCATGCTATGCTAGAATTCTATTTCGGGATCATGTAGCTTGAAAAGTGCCTTGGTTTACAATCAGTAAGCAAGGTAGGCACTGTATAGTCACTTGTGAATACCCACACCAGTAAGTTGTGTGAATATTATGGCACTTCATTTCAGAATGATGGATAGGTTGACTTAAAGGGAAATAGGGCGTTTAGAATTTGTCAACATGGCATACAAAGAAAATAGCATTAATCATCGTTAAACCATTCTGTCTCACCAGTGAACATCTGCAAAAGCTTCCTCTCCTCAAAACATCTTGTATGTGATGGGTAATGGAAGATGCATCATTTGAAATATGGAAAGTTTTGATGACCAAATTCTTGTTCAGCAACAAATAGCTGAATTTCTGTCTGTGAAAACTTCTTTCTTGAAAAGAAGGCCACTTTCCTTCCTTATTTTGAATGATCTATCATTCTTTATGCAGACACTTTGGTTTTACACTGTAAATATGACTACTTTCTGTAAAACAAATGCCTTATTTCCCTGTAAGTGTCTAGGACATTGAAAAAATGGACTATTTGATTACCCGATTTTGTTCTTAAAATGGCAAAAATTAGAGTACAGTAAAGTAATGCCAGTGTGGACAAATGAGTAAAAACAAAAAGTTGTTTGTAGATCATTGTCTCTCATAACACTGTAGCAACTTCTAACTTTTGTTTGATTTCAATTGCAGTCACAGATTGTACTGCAATCTTGACCCATCTTTGCAATACAGTCAAGAATTAAGATATTTACCGAAATTTTTGGCTATCGTTGTCAGTTTCGACTCGCTGCTTGTAGTCTCTCTGCTGTGTACATACATACCTGTATGGTTCAATGTGGGAAGACAACAAAGAAAAAGTACCATACACACTCTCTAAAGTCTCAGAGTTAATGTGTGTCCCTAAAACCCACACTACTTCATCATGGTTAAAAACTTCAACCACAGAGCTATTAGAGTGGCAGCTCCCTGCTTCAACACACACAGTTTTTAACATGTACTACAGTAATAAACCAAGTTTCTGAAAAGTTGGATTTGGGTGTAAAAACTTACGTAAACCTGCAACTTGTCCATGATGTGAACAGTGCGTTCAAATTATAGAAGCTCTGTTTCCATCTCTTTGTGGAGGATGGCTCATTTTGTAATTGAAGAATTTGCCCTGTGAAAGACCTGCAATCATCCCTCAGCATGTGTCTTCCCTTATAGATCTATTTGTCTGCCATCTGCTCTTCAAGGAGATGCCTCCTGCCCATCCAATTTTCATTCTGATGAATTCTCGCACGCTTCGACCCTTTGGGACTGGTCTGAAAGGAGAAGATGGTGCGTTTTGTGCCTGAAGGCATGCAGTGTGGACATCTACCCCCTCGTCCTCCCGTCCGTGCGTCCGTTACTCCCGCTATACAGTGCTTTGGAAAAGCAAAGCATTAAAAATGAAAATAAAGTTGAAGATTCTGTACGGTATGAGCTTAATGGGAATATATTAAATGTCTCGGGAGACTTGATCAAGTTCATTGTTTCCCCCCCTTTATGATCCACAAGCAGTATTGATAATTATAATGGCCACCCTGCCAGGTCTCAGCTTGATTGGCTCCAGGTGCCAAACTGCCTAGGCCGGTATGTTATTCCCCCGACTGTGCCTGTTGGGCTAGCCTCGGTCAACGATAATACATGACCATTGAAAAGTTTTCACTGGAACTAATTGCTCCCAATTAATCCACGTTATGGCATCCATCAATTTTTCAGAGTGAAATATTTATGCTGTCTGACACAAATGATTTAGGGGAATAGACCAGAGCTTGCCCACTGGGTGGCCATGATTACGCATAGCAGAATAATAACAAAATAAAAAAAAACAATAAAAAAATATCAAACCAAAAGAGAAAAGTAAGATGATGAGCTCTGAAAATGCTATCAAAAAGAAGGTATAATGAAACCGAGGGAGAGGGAGAGTTTTACTTGGTGTTGTTTTTTTACAGCTCTGCTGAACCTCAGGTAAGCTGAGAAAGCTATCTAACTCTCATAAAGACTGAAATATCATTTTGAAGGTGGCCCCTGCAAGGGAGGTGTGTTGATATCAATATAGCTTGTAATGGTTCATCTGAGAGAAACTCGGCAAGACGGGGGGGTTTGCACATTTTCGGTTGTTGGACTTAAAATATATCTTTCTTTTTACTTCCAACAGACAGACTATCAGAAGTGGATAATCATTTATAGCACAGCTCTGTGGATCCCTCGGGACCAAATATGAATGTCAACTCCATTCAAGAAGCAACTTGGTGGCCCCAGACCTCACGGTGTAATTGATATTGTGAAAGTAAGAAGTGTGGCCTTAAACTTGAGAGATGTGAGATGGCTGTCACTAGAGAACTGGAAACCTTGGTTTGCAAAATGACGCCATGTTTTTTGGAAGTGAGAGAAGATTTTTTTCGAGAGGTCACATGATCATTTCTTCCAGCCTCCATTCGTCAGGTTAGCCGTATCTCTGTCATTTGATCCGTCTTGCGCCCGCAGTATTCTCGCAAAGCCTCGTGCACCCCTCTGATGAGACCTCGTGCAACCCTCTGCCATGCACTCAAAGGAGACCTCACCACTTTGCCGGGACTGAGAGTCGGAGCTGCCGTGGTTCAAGTGTAATTCATTGAAGATCATGGCGGCCATACGGGGTATCAAGATTGTCCACTTCCTGCAAAGTGAGCCTGCATGTTTTCATGTTTGATATCAGTGGAATTGGAGAAATAAAGGAAAACTACGCAGTAGATGCAAGGACTGAAACGGAAAAATTTGAAGCGTTCAAGTATACTGTATTTGTATGCTGCTACCATCACAGAGATGATGGACACACAATCATCAGTTGGTTCTCGTGGATGATATTCGGATTTTGATGGAAAAAGAAAGAAAAAAAAAGGAGAGAAAATTTTGCACACAATGTATATTCCAGAGCCTTAATCAGTACTTAGTGTCGCTGACCTTTAGTCTCCATTTTTCTAACTCAAGTTCGAATACATAATCTGCAGTCATTCGATCATCTGTAACAGCTCTTTTAGCAAGTATTATTTCAAGTCACAAAGAAAATGTCTATGTGTTTGTGACAAGTTAAGTAATTTAATATTCAGGTGGTTGTCGAAAGGAGAAAATGATTCGCTTATTCTTAGCTAACCTGTCCCACCCACATTTCATGCACACTTCATCCATCCATGCTTTTCTCCAAATTAGTTGGGCATTCATGTGGCAGTATGGCCTCTGTTAAGCCATTACTGGCTCAAATTTTTATGCACCTGTCAGAGCTCCTTGATAACTTTTAATGCTGACTGACCACTTTCCGTCTTGTGGAAAAGCCCCTCACCTGCTGACTTGTTTGCTGCCCTCTACAAACCAGGAACTGATCGAAGGGATGTGATTTGTTTAGTTATATTCAAACGTACAGATTTGGTATATCTCACTGAGATATGAACAGGTATATTTCATAGGAAGATCGGCAGTTGTAAGAAAAGCCTTATCCAGGAGGGTAGGAAGTGAGAAAGACTTTATCAGGAAGGGTAGGAAGTTCTGAGAGAGACCTAACCAGGAAGATAGGTAGTTGTTGAAGACTTCATGTATAGTACATATCTAAATGAACCACAAATGTGGATCAACATCCCACAATAATTTTAGTAGAAATGTTACAGCTAGCCAAAATGCTTACCATTCAGTTTCTTTTAATCCACTCTAAAAGACAGTCAATACTTAAGTTACTGTGTCATTTCTCAGTACTTTCATACCATCCACCCCTCTACAATTTTAGGAAAGCTGACATGCCAGGTATATATTAATGCCATTCTGTTCCGAGTGGCAGTCAAGTTGAGTTTTTGACGATGGTTTGTAAAGAAAAAGAGACTTTCGCACCGTAGCTCTGCTTCTCGTTGATCTCATCCTTGATCCCCCTCAGTTCGTGTGCATCCTCAGCCTGTTCCAATTTCAGATGTTTTAATGAACATAACAGAGAAAGACAAAGAGAGACAAAGAGAGAGAGAGATGGGAAGATGAAGTGAGATGACAAACTGTTGACAAACTGTTGAAAAACAAGCAAACGAAACTTCTACCTTCCTGCTTGGTTTGTCAATGTTGTCAGACAACCTGCATGCGAAATCTGATCGTCCATTTGAAACTTTAGTACAGTAGTTCTACCAAGCTGGCATACGTCAGTATTGTCAAATTATAAGACAATGTCAGTGGAAACTTTATGTTTGATTAGACATTGTCTTGCACAGTCAGTGTTGAAGTTTGAGATTCTAAACGACAAGTTACATGCAAAATGTAGCTGTCCATTCCAAACTGAGTCATTCTACCAATCTTTATTTGGTTTAGACAATAATGAAGCTTTAATATCCTGGGTTGCTTATACCACGAACACACTTGCTGTGCTGTAAATTCACATCGTAGACATATACATACCCATTACCTCACTAATGGAAAGTCAGTCCCAAAGTTCAATGTAATATCTTTAATGTTTTTGTAAAATGCACATTCTTTCAAAGACCGACATTTTTGGTTGCTTGAAGGACAACCTTGTCACAAAATCTAGTTTGTCTGTCAGAAAGTTTGTGTGTCTGGTCAGGACCTCCTCTTAAACATCTTCCCTATCGTTACGGTACGGTACGTACCTAAAACGTCCAACTTAAAGTGAACCTGGAGTCTGATGTTTTGATTAGGTAGCAGAAAACTTGGATGACTTACTTTGGAAAGGAAAGGATGCAGGCAATTTTAAAGAAAGGTTTTACAACTGCCTGTACTCCTTGTGGATTATATTAATTACGAGAGCATTTTGCAAAACCAAATGCTAAAAGAATCCACATTCAGCAGACACTACACTACCAACATTAAATATTACAAACAAGAGCTGCATTGATCTAATTAAATTGACAGGTTCTTTAATAGCCTGTTTGCTCAACTATTTTCATTCTCCCTCAAATCAAATCAAAGTCCCTGGCTTTTCACAAGTAGGACTTAATTGGATCAGGATAAAACAGGGGAACAAGCGCTGTTTGCCCAGTGTGGCTCGTTGGTGCTGAAACGGATGTGGTATTGGCAACATTATGGCTGTTTGTATTGCTCAAAGGTTACAAAGTCCAGGTGCCATCAAGCTAGAAAAATTCCTCGAGCAAAATCGCAAACTGAAAACACACACACACACACAAAAAAACCCCCAAAAAACAAAGGGCAGTGCAAGTGGAGAGCATTCCTTTTGGTGGGCTTTTGATGGACTCTTGCCCTTGGTGTGTCAGAAGTTTATTGGCATAGAAAAAAGCACACACCAGAAGAAAGCACGCATAGGAAAACAAAAAACTTGGCAATGAAACAAGCTGATTATTGTTGTGTTAGCTTTGTGGGTGGCAATTAATTCAGTACAATAGAGAAGTTTAATAGAGTAGCAGTTACCTGGTATGAGTGTGGCATTGTTAGTACTCACACAATTCTCTCGGTTAATATATACAGTACTTTAGGGAATCCATCTCCCCGATAATATTTTTTTGATGTGTGATATTCCTTTCGTGGTTTTATTTGGGACCTCCTTATGAAGGCAGTAATTTTCGTGAGGTGCGTTGTGTTGTCATCGATTACGTGTATCTCGCTGAAACCAATAGCCGTCCGTGCTAAAGTCAGGATGCAATCGAGGTTTCATTAATGCCTATCCTGCACCCCCCTGTCTGGATTACTGGCTAGATTTGGAAGCTACCCTCAGCAATGCAAACAATGCAAAATTCCCACAAGAACACCAGAATTGCACCTTTTTTTTCTTTTGTTGGGGCAGATCGCAACTTTTTTTGTTGTCCTGGATGGCCATGTTCTACCATTCTTTTGTTTGTAAGGCTTTCCCATTTCACACCTTGTGCTCTCTCTGTCAAGGAACCTGGGATGGTAAATGTTGATTCTGTTTTGCCAACAGGTGTATGAATGCAAACAAACCCCAGTATAATCCAAGTGAAACTTTCTATGGTGCACTCTAAAATGTACTCTTCAAATCCAAAAGTAGGGCAAGTTCTTACCATGGTAACACTACCTACCAGTGCAACTTTTCAGGGTGGATGATTTTCACCTAGTGATGACTAATATACAGTAGGTTACTGAAATGAAATGTAAAGAAGGTTCTGCTCAGGTCCAATTGTTTTATGTTGAACCGTGTCCTATTGTCTGTGGTCCAACACTGAAGTGCTTTTTCTCACGGTATGGGGTCGATGGTATTTCATTTTGGTGAGGTATTGTAAAATACTACTAGTCAACTTGATAACAGGAAAAAACATGGGCATCGTTTTACATGCTGATGTCATGTTGCATGCTGACCAGTTTTTTTTTGTGTAATCGATGGCATGAACCAGTTTGCCATGCTTACAACAACTTAAGACTTTATTTACCCTTACTGTGCTCAATAGCAGTTTGGTCAGCCAGGTCGGTTACCCCTCAGCCTGATACTTTACAAAGATGGTGGGCTACGATTACAGACATAACATCCAGGCTACCATCCTTGACAGCCGGGTAACCTTACATAATAACCAGGTTAACCATCTGTTACAGCCAGGTTACGATTTTTGATAGCCCAACTGCCATCCTTAATGGCCAAGGCTACTGTTAGTCCTTGATGGTGAGGCTGGGTCATCAGTGGCCAGGTTACCATTCTTGATAGCCAGGATACCGTACTCTGCCACATCTACCTTCCTTGATAACCAGTCTGTCATCCTTAATAGCCAGATGACTATCCTTGATAGTCAGTTTCTGTCACTACCAATATGTAAAGGTCATCTCAGAATCCTCCATCCACATCATCACTCTGTATTATGTCATTTGTAATAGCAGAAAAGCTGAGGTTTGTTTCGGGCATCCGTATACTTACCCCTTCCGGGCCTTTCGGTAATTTACCGTTTTGTTTTTATTGATGGAGTTACTTTTGTCGTTGCATTTGGGTTATTTGAAATGGTCTATAAAGCAGTCTGTCCTTTTAAGAACTTTCATCGTCAAATCTCAGGGATGCTCGTCAGTCATCGTTATCTGACAGCAACCTTTTCAAGTATATGACACACGCAGCGCATGTGTGCGATCAAATCTTTCTGCACGATGTCATTCTGTTTTTTCAACTCTTGTCATCAGGAAATGTTTAGTGGACCAAAAATATTAATTGTCATTTGACGCCGTCCCTGAGATCGTTTTCCAGATGCCCCATTGTAACAGAGGCAGGAACGTGGCGAAAACCTCGTGGCAGAGACGTTCTGACGTAGGAATCTTTGGGGGCGCTCCCGTTTGGTTGTGTGCTGGATATTTTAATTAGCGGCACGGTAGAATGCTTTCTTGCTGAAATGTGTACCTCTGATTGTTTGAACCAAAGTACTGTGAAGAACAACCATTCTTCAAAACAAACGTTTGCAGCCACTATTTGTGTCGTTCCTACGGTAACCAGTGGCCTTATCTGACATGGTGTACAAATTATTTACACAGTGGAGGGTATGTATAAGGTGCCCAGGTTTGGCTTCCCATTTCAGAACCCTACCTGTGGCCAGGTGTTGGGTAGCCCCTGCTCACATCATTTTTTCACAGCTGGCTATTGTCAGTCGATTTCCGAGAGGTAAAGGCGATACATTAGCGTCACGCTAGGCATACCATGTGCATTAGTACAAGTGTGTGGTACATATGCTGCAACATTCAAAACATATCCTTCTCTTCAGATATTCATTTCATTCCAGTTGCCTTTTTGCTTTTTCACATCCTCAGACAGCCTACTTAAAGCAAGGTAATGAGTTCCTTCTCTGTGTTTTAAAGAATATTTTCATTACAGTGTGTCAATGAGTTTTTTCACTCTTTGTCATTCACAAGTTTTGAATGATCCAAAGGAATATGTTACAGTTACATTTTCACACATTCACATCGTAGACGTATACTTACCCCTTGCCACACTACTGCATCATTTGGAATCCAGAGGATGTGTCCCTCCACCCCCCTTCGAGGGAGATTAGGGGGAAATTCCTCAAGAGGAAAGTTGTTGTCATTTTTTAATTGTGTTAGTCTTTTGGCAGCCAGAGGACATTCTCCAGTATTAATTGCTACGAGTCTTTGTGAAAAAAGTGGGAAACCAGCATTTCATACACTATATTTGTATATGTGCCAGAAGGTCAAGTCATGAATAAAAAAGGTCAAACTGAATTTGATGGCACACTAATGTTGCAAAATATATCACATCCCAGAGTGTATGGCAGAGCTTGCTGTAGGACAATTCTAATGAAGAAGAAAAGAAACAACAAAATTTTAGTAATATGAGGTACTAGTAGGTCGCTTTAATACTAGAGTTGTTCTTGTAAATCATTTTGTGCTTGGCGTAACAATCCAAACATGCAGGGTGTATCTTTCATGCCGACGCTCTCATGTTTCATGTTGTTATGTCTCGTTCATGCTCAGGCTGAAAGGGGAGTAGACCATTTGAGGCTACCGCTGTAAATGCCCTGCCAGCTGTGATAAGAATTGCAGCAACTCATAATGCAACAAATAAAAAAAAAGAAGTGCAAAGTACAGCAACCCTTCTGTTTAGTTTTGAGGAAATATTTAAATGTTCTTTAAAGAAAGAATACAATTTATGGTAGGATTAAATGGCAGTCCAACAAAGCAGGAATGTTTCCATCCCAAATCTCATTTCTACAAAATTGGGACTCCTTTCCTGCACGTCATGTGGGATTCAGCATGTTTTTTTGCAATCAGTACTGTGAAATATGGAGGCATGCTAAGTGCAAAATTTGTGTGATTTGTTTGGAAGATTTTCAGGGGATGGGAATGCCTTGCCTGCCACTCCATGGGGTTATGGACAGGGGACAACGGATTAGTCTTTGATTACTGACTTGAGCAATGTTCCTTCATGGGAAAGGAGGGAGGCGCTTGTCAGGTATTAGGCCAGAATGGCACTAGAGGTGGTGGTAAAAGGTTATCAGGCATGGTAGGTGCCTAGGTGGGGTGCATTTGTTGTGTTGAGATAGGTAAGTGAGTTAATAAAGGAATCCAGATGAACTTGGGGATGTTTCCTTTTACCTTTACTACCTCAATTTGTGGTTGTACACTTCACTGACATTTGTATCAAATCCAGTAGCATTTTTCAAAATATCCCATTTAGAGTACTGTACAGTATCATCACATGTCTGCCTGCAGTTGGTAACACTTAATGCAAGCAACTGTATTATTACTGCAGTATCTGAAAGCATTTTGTTTGGCTTTGTTCATGTGAATGAAACGTGTGGCCACACATTTTTATTTCTGTTGCAAAATGGTCAGCTTTGATTCATAAATTGTAGGTGCTTGTGTCACATGTATCCATGCAAGGATTTTTTTTCTCCTTATACTGTAAATCTGATACATAGGGGCTGCTTGATTGCCCGTAACTTGTTTTTAGACAGAAAAGTTTTTCTGATTTGGTACTGAACAGTTTGCAGTATTACTTTGATATTGTTAACCAATGGAGGATGACCATCTGACCAGCTTGGTCATAAATTATGGTCATAATGTTAAACAGTCTTCCATTTGTCTCATTTGCCTAATGGTAACTGATCCTTGTATTCAATTTCGTCTGACATTACTCTCCTTGATAACCCTATGTAGATAACAGTGATTTACTGTACTTTGCCTTTATTTGCTGAACAAGTATTCAATCTCTTTGGATTTTCCATTGTATTCAGCCTCAGAGATCGCTTAATGAAGTACACATCTTGTTATTTTTTGTTTATTTATCGTATTCAAAAAATTCAAAACCAGTGTTTAGGATTTCTATTCATACTGTGTCTGTAAGAAAAAGACAGATTTGGAAGAAAGTGACTACTAGTCACAATGGACTCATAAAGCCAAAATTCAGTCACAATTGCCTCTAATACTACTTGAGAATTCATCTGATAGAATATGTTGGTGTGTCTGTATGTGTGTGTGACATGTTGTCCAAAGAGAATATTTTGGTACAAGTGGCCTTTTACCTGGGCGTCATTTAGAAAACGAGATTCTCTGGATCTTGAAATTTCTCTTGAAGAGCAAGACCATCCTTTGCATTATCGGTACATATACCGCAACTTGAGATTGGAGAGCTGTATTTTCCATTCATCCGAAATTCAGCGATTACAGCCCCCATGTTTTGGCTTGAAAGTTCAAAGACGAGGTATAATTCAAATAAACCGGAACGTTTTTACGACTGAAGCGAACTTCCAACTGCATTGATCTCCATTTAAATCGAACTGTTGTGTATTATAGCCATGACCTCATGTTTTGGTATGTCATTCTAATGTTATGCATGTGAATATTGATGGTTCCTTGTCGTGTATTGTCTTAACCGAGTTCTGGTATTCAAACTATGCAGTTAGGTTCTTTTTGTTGTTTTGTGCCATCGTTGTTTTCCATCGTGCCAGATCACCAAAATTATACGGCTTAGCCAAAAAGTGCCAAGATATCATTTCACTATCGAATAGTTTCAATGTTTCAGTAGCGTTTGGGATGGTCACTTAAGACAATGCAATTCTTTGTGTTCCTTTTCCTTTTTTCATTTTCATCGTTAATAATTTTGCTACTGAAGAGAAAACAAGATGATGGTACTGAAATGTCACTTATGTAAATACGCTGCCTTTTTTAAGAGTTGGGTAATTTTGCAAGATTAATGCTTTTGATATTTGAAAGCTTTTAGCTGGAGAAAGTTAATGGACTAATTCTTTCTCAAGTTGCTAATTTTATGAAATGTCTGTTTTCTTATGATGTAATCTGTGTGTTTTTTTTTTTTTTACTCTGTCTTGTTTGTCTACTTAAAATGGCAGCTCCCTCTTAGGAAGAGTTCAAGTGCAAAATTTTTTTATCATTGTTTTTTTTGGGCTGAAAAGAGAGACTGAGCATCAGAATAGAGCCATTTGGTGGTGTGTTCTGGGAGGTAGAAAATGGAGTGAAGCAGAAGAAGAGGAGGATGGAAAGGTTTTGACATTTTTCAGGTTTTCAGGATTTATTCCAGACGGAGGCAACTAACTTGGTCAGACCAACAAAATGTGAGACATTCATGCTCACGCTGGTGTATTCATCTGTACAGAAATATCTTCCTTCGCTCTGGCATTCATTGTAAAAAAAAAAGGAGGAGGAAAATTGGAAATCTCAGTGTAATGGCTCACATGTTGGCAGGCATAATTTTGAAACTCCCTATTATGCATGCAGAAGTTTGAAATTGTTCAGCAAAAGTAGGTTTTTACTGTTCTCATTTTCTGATTTTGGTCTTCTGAAGTGAAACACTTAAAAAGTTTTCATACTTTGAAAATTGTTTTCTTTAATACGTTCCTTTTTTTTTTTTTTAAAGAAAGGAAAGGAGGAAACAAGGGAGGTCGGTACAGCTAAATGGTGCAGAAGTAAGCCTTCCATCTGCAAATCAGGAGTTTTTCTTCCCTCGGGGCAGATGCAGATTTATCAGAATTGTGAGCAGTTTCGCCGCAGGTCGACTATTTCTGGAGAGAATGTAGGCGATAGTGTACTAGACTGCAATGGCCAGGATGCAAACGCTTATCGATCCCTGGGGGAGAAAAAGGTGTAGTTCAAAAACAAAATGCTGTTGATTTCCTTGCGATGTAAAGTGACCTTCCATCAGCGAGTAGAAGAGGTTTGACAGAATCAGAAGTAAATTGCAGATAGGCTCGCCACAGGGTTTGCATGTGCAATTTTGCTGGTTTTGTCTCAAAAATGATTTTATTGTTTGATTCATTCTGATCAGCAAAACCTCTTTGGTATCTCACATCAGATGATACCCGCAGTCTGTTTTTGGTTCACACCGTCATTACTTCACCTCTCCTTGTGCATTGAAGGTGATGATTCAATCTGAATTCAAACATAGACAGATGTTTAATTTGGCTGATATTTTGATTCACCTTGTCATGATCGTAGCGGTGCATCTGATCAATGAAATTAAAAGGTGAATTTAAAATTGACTTCCAAAGTTCATATGTGTGGTTCCCTGAATTCACTTCTGGACTGGATCAGTTTGTGTAGTCACAGATCTTATAATACTACTAGGCTGGATCAGCTGTATAGTCACATGTACATACTTCTGGACAGTATCAGTTGTATAGTCACATATCTCATACTATAACTGGACAGCTTCAGTTGTATAGTCAATTATCTCATACTATTACTGGGCAGGATCAGTTGTACAGTCACATATATCTCATACTACTTATGGACTGGATCAGTCGTATAGTCACATATCACATAGTACTTGAAATGGATCAACGGGGTTAGCTGCAAGTTTCAAGTGGACAGAATGTTGCAACTTGAATGAGATCCCATGTCGTTGGATAGGACTAAGCGTAAATTTATCAAATCAAAACATAACACACATACCACATAATGTAAACATAACGCCACTCCAATACAGGTGGGGTGGTATGTCAACAATTGTTACATGCTGCAAATGTGGAAAGAAAAATTGTATGCAACATTCTTGTTAGGGTTCTTCTGAGAACCTGGTTTTGAAACATATGGTTATAAAGAAAACAGGTTATATCATCATATTCCACTGGTATCACATTCCGAACACCCTTCCATATCTTAGTCTCGCCTCCAATGTCATAGGAAACCAAATGATATACCTTTGAAGCTGATGGTGTTATAAGTTTCCTGTAAGGGTGTGGCACAGAATTTTAGGATGCATACCGTGTAATTTCTGCTGTATTGAATAGATCCATTCATAATTTTGCAGAGTTCTTGTAAAAAAAAAGAAACTGATTATAGATGAAAATATACAGTAGCATACCACTTGCCATTAATATTATATTATCACAGCTCATATACAATCAGATTATGAAAGGGAGTGTTTATATTGATACAAACTTTTGAAGATAGAAACTCCAATATGTATGCCTCTCCTGTTGGTTGGTTCCCAAACTCATCTATGTAGGACAAAATGTAGTCGTGCATGTGGGAGGGTGGGGGGTTAGTATATTCAAGTGCAGAAGGCCTATATTGACAACTTGGATTGACATTAATACTTCATAGAAAGTTAGGTGAAAATGTTTCTCAAAAGTCACCTATGATACTGAATGAAATGAAATTTGTCCCGTCTGGAAGCACATAGTTGATGCAGGAGTGTTGAGAGACATAGAAGAAGAACGAGTATGTGCCACTGTTTCTTTTTTTCTCTTTTTTTTTTTTTTTTACTTCACTTTTATGATATTTAAAATATTTCCCCAACTTTTACATGGTTAAGTTTTCCTGCCGTATCAGTAGCAAGCACAGCAACCCTCCTCATTCGTGACACAAATTAATTTTGGCAATCCGTGATGCATGCATGGAAAGTTTACCTTCTCAAGTTTATTACTTTTTGTTGTTGTTGTTGTATTTCTCTAGCAATTCATAATTGTCTTATTAACGTCAATATTCTGAGAGTAATGAAGTAGATTTATTTATATTGAAAATTGTTTCATTAACGTCATTCCCCGTCTTTAATAAGGGGGGGGGGGGAAGTTTGGAGATATCTCATTTTGATGTAGAGTGGATCTTTATAATTTAGGAAAATGTAACAACTTAAAAGGAAAATTATATTAAAAGTAATAATCTAGGAGATAAAGAAGTAATATAGAGAGTGTAGATGGATGTTGATTGATTGTTTTCAAAACAGCAGTAAAAAGAAAAGTAAAACGAAGAGTTACTTTGAATTGGAAGGTTAAAAAAAAAAATTAATTTCCATCAGAAACATGAATTCTAAGAAGACTGAATGTTATTTGTTTTTTTTTTTTATGAATTCACTTGATGAGTGCAGATACCAATTTGACTAGAGGGTGTTCCTGTTCGTTTTCAACTTATTGTTTTCCTTGTCTGCTAGTTCATTGACATTCCGCTTCACTGTTTGACGAAGAAAAAAGAGAGCTAGAAAAAAAGTGAAATAAAAGTGGAGATACCATTTTAGGGAGGACAAAGTGTGGGGAAGGGGGGGGGCAAGGATTGGTGGAGGCCAAGGGCATAACATTTGACACACAGCTGATATCCATTATGTACATATGGACAGTAGGACTTGTTTATGACTCATCATGTTGTAAGTAGGCTGCTAAATTTAATGTGATTCTGTATTTTTTTTTTTTTTTCACCGGTAGGTTTCAATGTTGAAGTCTAAGATTTTACTTATTGTTAGTAACTATTCATAACGTTTTGTTATTAGTGTCATAGTTGTTATGTACAATATTCTAAACGTTGATCGTAAATTTCTTCATTGACATTCAGTTTCGTGTAATATTATTTTGTAAATATCAGAGTTTTATGGAAAATGAAATTAAGTAAGCATACTTGTCAATAAAAGAAACAAAGGGCAGTCGGAAATGAGTTTTGTTTGTAACGTTTCTTCTTCTTCTTTCCTTGTTCCTTTTCTGTCGCTCCCATAGAAATAGATGAACGAGACTCACTTCAGGGAACAATAATTGAAGCCCAAACCCTGTATGGCAAAAGTCGTTCTCATGAAACCGCATGACACAAATCCAACGTAAATTTTAAGATAACTTGCGAACAGGTTAAACGGTGGAACACAGTTTTCGCCTGAATATTATCATATCATCTCACAAGATCAAACGTTTGCATTTACTTCTAGTTTCCTGCAAAGGTGTAATCAGATACCGAACGAACAAATTTTCAGGCCGTAAGTGAATTATATATGGTAAATGTTGAAAGGAGAGTTGTTTTGCCTTACCGCGTAAAACGTCCTTTATCTTTGTTCGGCTTCATTTGTTCAGTGTGTAATTAGTAAGCCTGACGTCATTCTAGCCTATCTAGGCCTATATCTATGGTCGCACATCGAAAGTATGAGGTAGCATACGCGTATTAATTGCCCCATAGATTTACACACTAAATCGTAAAAGTAGTGTGGTCTTGAAGGCCGTTAAGAAGTTTTCGCCATGCCTGACTTACCACTCTATGCAGGAAAGCCGACGTTTTGAACTTTCATGGCGCTTTCAACTTTCCGAACGTTATGTGAGCTTGATTCTTTTTTTACGCTGGAGGTCGACAAACTTTTCGACGTGAGTAAAAAGGTCTCATGTAAATTCTTTCCTCTGCCGACCTGAAAAGTTGTAAAAGGCTAAAACATCATCAAAATTGCATCAATTCCCTCGATTTTTACACTACATATACTTCGAACCACCTGCTTCCACATCCAATTTACAAAAAAAGATGCCAACATTTTTGCTAACATATTGACAAAGATCGATTTTTAGGGACTTTCACCGCCGGTGAACACATGATCACTTGGGGTGAAATCTCCCAACTGCTATATAGGGTATGCTACTCTGAAAAAAATGAAGTATTTTAGACTAGGAATGTGCTTCATCGAAAACAAATGCCACTGTTGGTTTTGTGACGGGAAGTAGCTTCCAAACTTACAAAGCAGAAAGTTGTACTTCTCTCGGCTTTTATTTGACCGTAAGTTCAAATAGGAATTGGCTAGGTAAGCGAATATCGTCCTTTGTCCATAGGCATGCAGATCAATATGGTATTTTACACAATTACAGTGACTATAGGGTTTGCTAAAATCGCAGTGATGGAAGCGAATCGCTGCTTTAAAGCGCTAGGAGTTTGTTTAAACTTTACTTTCAAGCCAACAAACGAAGATCGAGCAAAATGTATTTATGTGAACTTTAGGACGATTTACAAATTTCTGCCTTACTCAGACGTGCCTTGTTAGCTTCTTGTTAGAGTGATTTTTCTTCAAAATATAAAATAATTGAATCCCATTTGCCGAATGAAATTGTAAGTGCTATTCCCGTAATGTGCGTAGCCGTTACACGACATTTGTTTAAATTGCTTTACTACCTTAAAGTTCTTTTGTCCCCCAAATCATTCTATACTGGCAACGGTTTTGTTAGAGGGATATGGGACAACATGTTTTTCTTACCATTCAAATTCACTGACTTTGTTAGAGGGGCTCATTGAGTTGATATCAATAAGTTTTTGGTGACTTTGAAGGGTATAAACAAATGACAATACATATAATTAGCATAATTAGTCAAGTTTCACATCCAATAGATTTGAAAACCGTCAATATTTTTGGAATTTTTTTACCCTTACTTGCACTGGTGGTGTGCACGTGAATAAGTACTGATATGAAAAGTGTCTGGTCACAAATTTTCAAATACCAAATTAAATCATTTATTACTCAATCATTAACATTCCATTGTATGTGAAACACTGGGATCCTCTTAGCTTGACCATTTACCATTAGTATGTTAAGGAAACTTGAGAGGTTTAGAAAAACTTAGTGAATTTCACGAAACAACTCAATGAGTCTCTTTAAAGAGACTCAGACTAGGGATAAGTTACAGTCAAGTGGAACTCTCTACCTGGTGCGTCAGGTCTGGCACCCAGTGGTATATATGGGACTAGTCAAACTTTGAGGCATGCAACCTTTGGATCGTCAAATTTGATATTCACTCGTCTCTCTGTTAGTGCCACATTCAGCCAAAGTAGTAACAGTTACTAGTCTTATAAAAAGTCAGAAGGCTGTGAAAATTTCTCTACAGTCCACATACCGTTCTTCTTGTATTGTATTTATTTCATTGTTATCTTATCACGGGTCTGTAATGTAGGAAAGAATGAACCCCCCTTTTTTTTCTTTCGTAATCCACATTTGTTCAAAACACACAGGTCAAAATATCCATAAACAAGACTTGAAAAATGTTCGATCGGCAGGACTTCTTTGTGAGGGGCACGTGTCCCACCCGATAGAAGTGTTTCGCTTCTAAACACCCGTTTACTACCCACAGGCGAATTGGGGGGCAATAAAAACATTTTTTCTGTACCGTATGGCAACAGTGGCACGTGCCACGACATCACATTATTAATTCGCTGCCATGATGGCAATCAATAATGCGGGGCAGGCCGCATTTGACGGGCAGGCTCGGGTTAGTTTGCGTTGACTTTATCGCCATATATGGATCTTATGACTTTTAAGAGAACAGTCTGCCAGTGCCAATTTTCCTCACAAACTGCTTGACGGACAAAAACGGAGAAAAAAAAAATAATGATACGTCGTTAAAATTAAGGCCATGGATTGTTAATATTTAACTTCGGAAGTTGATCATTTCTTTTGATTAAATATCTATCGTTTTAACAGAAGTGGATGTAACGCAACGATGCACTGGGACAAAGGCAATTAAAGAGTAGAGCTGGTGGAAGGGGAATGGCGGAGAATACAGGTCAAGGAAGATCATCATAAAGACGGATGGACTTGAAAATAAAATGACTTACATCTGGTTCAATGGGCCAACGTTCAATGTGGGATATTTTACTCAAAATGCCAATAAACTAGATAATAAAATACTGTTCATGTGTACTGTACATGTAGGCTATTTCATATGTAAGAAGCGCTTTCCAAAAAAAAAAACCTGATTTACTTCCATCGGACATTCCCTGGCCTAGTTTTGCTAACCGCAACCTGAAGTTATCCCCTGATTCAGATTTATGTCTTGCTAAGACTCTATAGTATCACACACACTGTGCTTCTGTTTTACAGAACTGACTGCCCCCTCTGTTGCCCATCTCCCCCCCCCCCCCCACCCTTCCGATTTCTACTTCACACTGTTTGTATTGAAGAGATGCCCCATAAATGCATACTGGGATGGGTACGGAGCTCGCGTCTAAACAGTTGACGAACAAGGCACTGTTAGAGTAGCAGCGTGATGGGCGTGATGTATCGTGTGTGGAAACATGAAAGAGATCCCGAAAATTACAAACGTGTTTGACCAAGACTATATCCCTGGCCCTGTAAAACACCACCCTGTTATGTGACAGAGGTGCATAACTAAATGATCATAAAAAAAAAAACCTTCCATCAGGTGCCTTATATGTTAATTGTGTGCAACATCCTCCAGTGACAACTTAAAAAGGTTCTGTAATGACAGGAAATAAATATTTTATTAATTTTAAGAAGGGAAGACAAAACGCAATTCAGATTCTCCTTTGTACTCATACGTCGAATATAAGCCGCGCATTGTCTCACAAAATATGATGGCTTATGAAATCATTCCCACTCACCAGGTCCTCGCTGCCCTGTAATAAACCACCCCAGTTCTGTGACAATCAAGGATGGGTTGTAATAGGATTTCGGATTGGCCTACATGTGGCAGTCATAATTTCAACCAAAAAAAAAAAAAAGAAGTTTCGTAACATTTTTTTAATCTCAGGAAATAAAGTCTTAGTAAACTAAAGGTATGGGAGACACATTAATGCCTATTTTGTGTTTATCCCACGGAGCTAGTGACAGCACTGAATAGGCCTACTCGCCGATGGTACATAGTTTGCAATAACGGCACCAAATTCTTAGATGTTTTCACATCAGTGCCTTGAGACGTGTGTATTGTATGTACCTGACAGACATAGCAAGGTTTGGTTATGGGCAGAGACGTTAGGAAAGCTTAGTGGATACAAGTCTTGAGGCTTATCACAATGCATGATATCATGTTATTTATTTGATGAACACGGGCTAATACTCGTGTATAGGTCTTTGACCAGGTGGGTTTCAAAATAATTTCCCATGCAGCCCGGCGCTATAAGAATTTGTAATCACAATGTGATTTGGATTTCGAAAAGGTGACCACCCTTGCCATGGCTCATTGATGAAAAGATCGAAAAAAGGCCGATTTTTTTTTGCTCCTGGTATATTACTAAAGGACCCTAGGGGTGGGTTCAACGTAGAGGTGTCAGAAGAAAGGTGCACAACAAGGGTCGGGGAGAGAGGGAGGGCCCCAGAAGTAGAGGTGCGATTCTGAGGGCGGGGAGTGTAGTTGTTTCTCACTCGTTCGACTCAGAATTCGATATAAACTCCGTATCGTCTAAAACTCATGTACGACATCGTCCTGAAATGAAACTGAATGATAACACTACAATCCTGTAAATCTTTGGGGCATACTTTTGCTCCTTAGAAGAAGTCATTTCAATTAAATTAGTGGTATAATCTTTCACTTCAATGTACTGTCTTCAATGTACCCATTTGATAAATTCAATTCAATATGATAGTTCTACTGCCATAAAAAAATATCAGAGATATGAGCCTGTTTTCCGAATTAAAATTCTCTAAATTCATAGATGGAGTCAAAATCTTGTGCCCGAGCCGTTGCTGTTCTTTCCTAAGTTCTTTGTATCTCCAATGGTTGGGTAAACCACAGCTCGCCACATCATAAAACCAAAAAAAAAACAACAAATCTTTGGCTCACATTATGGGTTAATCGACTGTTTCACTCATGCGTGCAGAACCTCCGTATCGAGATCCATCCATTAACCGTCCAGGGACTTGGAGATGTCGCCATCAGGTCTTTGCAGATGGACTGTTTATTCATGTGATTCATGTGATAATATTTATTTGCATTTACTAAGAGAAATTAAATAAAAAAAAGCAAATGACAGGAATAACCTGGAATGCAATCGACGACGGAGGTGGAATGGGGGGATGTCTTTGACTTATTGGTGTTTGAGTCACAAAATGAAACCCCGAGGCAAGTGATAATCATACCATGGAACTATAATACAGATCTAGCACAGGCCTACATATTTTTAATGTATTTTAATAAACGAAAGCAGCGAATATATCAATCTTAAAATAAATTAGTCAAAAAGCGTCAGTTCTATGAGACATCATTTTGACTTAAGATTTAAGTAAAAATGGGTGGAAATAGTATAAGGGCCATATGTAGTGTACATGCTAGCTTTCTAAAGATGGCGTCTCTACGTAGATTTACACACATTGTACAGATAGCTCCTTCACTGTGACTGATACAACCCCCCTTCGGTGTAGTCTGCAATTTTCAAATGAGACTTAAGCAGTCGTCTTTCGTAGGTAACGTCTCCAAGGAACCTAGTCCACACAAAAAATAAATGAATAAAAAAAGAAAGAAAAATCTCAATTTACAGATAAATAAATAAGAATGTTAAGCAACGTTAGCATATAAGGGCGCAAGGGAGGAGATTTTCAACATCTGCGTGTCGCATTAGTCAGAGTTGAAATTTACAATATATGAACAGATTTAAATGTTACGTATATCCCGTAATTGATCTAGCATGCCTCTGAAATGACTTCAAGATGGATCCACCAATTATACTGCCCTGCTTGCTCCCAGTTGCAGAGTGGAACATCCTTTGTGCACCCGTATATCGGTCTAAGGAATGATAGTGCATGACGTTAATTGTATTGCCAATCGTATATGCGAGGAAGATTTGGAAAAATTGCGTCTAATCCAGGGGCTGTAACATGCAGCAGAGCCTCAATTTGGCACCTGTACGTTTGAAGTTGAGGGAATCCCCATGCCTGCTTGGCACAGTCTGCCTGGGATTATAGGATAAATACTGTTTGCGATAGTGAATCCTTGTGTCTAGGGCAGGGGTGTCCGACCTTCTATCCGAAGCCGAATCCAACCCTCTGGGAAGTATTATGTGGTTACCCCAACCCCCTCTTAAAACAGAAAAAATACAGAATTGAAAGAAAAAAAAAGAAAAATAAACGAATGAAAAAAGAAAAGTAATAAAGATATTTTGCTTATAAAAATAAAGAGATCGCAAAATAAATGGTGTAGTTCATCCTTTATTTGTTAATCAAATTAAACAAGATAACGCCCCTTTATGTCAAATAAATCTAATGCATTTTACTCCTTCATCTATCGTAGTCATATAGCTCTTTCTAAAACAAAAAACAAAAAAAAAACAAAAAAAAACAAAAAAAAACACAATAACCTGCAGAACCTGTGCCGGTTGCTGAGACCTCTATCCTACCAGTAAATTGTGACCCACCGACGCTCCCTACCCATCTCCATACACCCGTGCCTCGATCTTTCTTAGCCGCCGTTAGCACACGTTACCTTCCCGCCATATCACCGAGAGAGCTAGCGTGAAGAGATGGATAATAGAGGGCAAGCTTGCAAATCTGTTCCGTCCGTCAAGATGTCCCAAGGTAGTAAAGCAGTGCCCTAATTCAAAAAAGGTAGGCAATCTTGCCTAGAGTGTCACCACTCACAGAATTTCCATAATGTGCTAAAATCATGTCTCGAGAAGACCTTTTCTACATGATAGAACATGACGTGATGGCCAGATATACCATAATGGTTATAGGGTCAGGTACCTCTCGGGATAAACATGTATGATATCATGCGAGGATTGGCTCTGAGTGAATAGTTTTTGCAGATGCTGCAGTGTGTGTGGGTTTACGGTACAGAAACAAATGTTATTTATTGGTCGATGAACGGGCAGATCGTGTCACGAGTAACTCACTGTTGGGAAGCTGACCCTTTAGGTTCTGTACAAGTAAACGGACATTTTAAGCGTCGGTAGCTGAAGGGATACAAGGGTTTAATTTACTGAAGAAAAAAAAAATCATAATTTTAAAACTGATACTTTGGGACACGAAATTATAGATCATTTGAAATAAGAAAGGACGGTGGTTCAAGAAATAACTTTCTCACAGATAGAAATTCACATATTTGTTGCTCTAAGGATAATTTTTCCCCCAAACTTTAGAAAAAAATCAGATGATGCATCTTCTACAATTCATCTTATGCATAATGTTTGGGAGAGCTGACGCCTTTGTAGATGTTTATTGATGAACTTGAACGGTTCAACAATGATAATATGTTCTTCGTCTGCCATGTTGGCATATTGTATACGCCCTACTTCCCTTTAATGTTAGTGCAACATACACACAGTGAAGTTACGTTCACAGAAGACACGCATTTGTAACATGTCAGGAACGCCTGAGGTCTTCTTTAAATGCCACGAAATAACATGTTAAGACAACCATGAGAATCGAAGGAGATATGTCATTAGCCTTCAATGAGGTACATCAGTGACCTTTAATGGAGTCGCTTTTGATTATTTTTTTTTCAGGAAACACTCAGTTAAGTTCAGTAAAGTTAACCACTGGTCAAGATCCCTGGATCCCTCCCTATGGACCACGTTCATAAGACCCTGACCCCCCGCAGGGGGCGTCAGGGTTTTATGAATCGGAGAGGCTGTTACACGTCTATGGTAGGATATATGTTCTATCTCAGCGGGGGGGGGGGGGGGGATACCAGCGATTGATGCGGAGCGTGCAGAAAATGTTTTGCCGATAACTCCTCTCAGATCAACGGAAATGGCGTTTCCGGGCCCGTTTGAGTCGCACCTGAGCCCGAGCTTCTCCAAGTTTGTTCATTCTGTTTATTTACACTTCACGTCTTACAAACAAATGTCGCTTAAAGTACAATGTGCCATGAAAAAAAAAATACACATTTTGGAGTATTGAGAAAATTAATAATTAAAAGCGCTGAAAATGACTACAATTTTAATCGCTATCTGTAAATCGTCGACCATTTTACAAACAAATTTTGTTTTACAATTGCATCATGAATAAACATAAGCTAAATAGAACTATGCAAATTTGTAACGTCAAGGGAGGGAACTCACCTGACATGCTTTAAGTTATTCTTTATTTACTCAACCTTTTCTTTCAAATACATCTGAGAATTTTTATTTTCTACAATTTTTTTTCAATTTTCTACAAGGGTTTTACTTTGGAAGCATGTATGTATTGTCTTCTCTAAAAAATCGATATCGCCGACTAATGCGACACCCAGTAATTACGTAATTAAGTTACAACATATTTAGGCCTTGCAAAAGGGATACTGACACTGTGCAACACTCCCACCACATCATTGTTTTTCTTTTTTGTTTTTTTATTCACTTTCATCAAATTTTGAAAAGCCATATCTCAAAATTTGTAACGTGTAAAAACAATTCCAACGGATAGGCATTCAGTATTTCACTTTGCAACCTCTAAATGAAGACAGATCTTTTCTAAATGCATATCACTTAGTCTCAACATAAGTTTTCAAGTATTTTTTTTTATCAAAATATGATTTGTGGATCTTGCGCCTCATGCCCCCTCTCATGGCGGGGCCATTACTAACCTCCTCTCCATCATTTCGACAGGCTAATTCTAAAATGGACCGTCATTTGAAGGCAATCAAACTCATTTGTTTTAGCTGCAATGATTATTCTGCCAATTGAGTCATTTTCTGGGTCCATATGGCAAGCCGTTTTACTTTTTATTCTGTATTTAACGATATCAGTAAATAATTGCAGATATCATTAAATCATTTACTGATATCAAAAAAGGGAATTTAAGATATCAGTAAATGATTTAAAGAATCAGTAATTGCCACGAATTTGTGTTATCAAAAACTGAAATCTTGATATCAGAAAATCATTTCATGATATCAGTAAATTATTTAAAGATATCTCAAAATGAATTAAAGATATCTTTAAATATGGCGGACATATCACAAATTCGGCCTTATTTAATGATATCATGAATTCGAATTAACGATATGTACATATCACTAATTCGAATTTAATGATATCAAGAATTGGAATTAAGGATATGTACATATCACTAATTTGAATTATTGATATCTTTAAATATGGCGGACATATCATGAATTCGGCCCTATTTAATGATATCATGAATTCTAATTAACGATATGTACATATCACTAATTCGAATTTAATGATATCAAGAATTGGAATTAAGGATATGTACATATCACTAATTTGAATTATTGATATCATTAAATATGGCGGACATATCATGAATTCGGCCCTATTTAATGATATCATGAATTCTAATTAACGATATGTACATATCACTAATTCGGATTTAATGATATCAAGAATTGGAATTAATGATATGTACATATCGTTAGAGTAGCCTGTATGAACTGCTGGTTGAATTAAAGGAGGATAGACGGTAGTTAGTTGTGATATAATCTTAGACATAACTTTTTGCGCTTTCTTCTTCCAAATCGGTTATGAGCATAGGGCCTACGGTATCTCCATAACAGAGTTGTAGCCCAAAATGATCTGTGAATGGCAAAAATTCAGTCACAAAGTGCCTCAGCACACAAGAAAAAAACCGGTTATTTTGTTTTTAATTTTTCTTATGTTGCCGACCTATACACATATAATATTCATGAAGATTCGTTTCATGTCTTAATTTGTTTTGATTTTTCATGGAATGATGTTTGGTTAAAGGTCATTAATTTTTATCTTACGGCTACAGGTAAACAAGATGCAAAGAAATAGGGTGGATTCCCACAAATGCCTATCCTCCTTTAAATATATTTTCATAATGAATTCGACTATATAGAACAAACTTTGTAAACAAAACAAAAGTTTACACTGATATCAGGCAAACTTAGAACATGTTCCATGGGTTTACATGCAGTAACAAAAAAAAAAAGTCTTTTTCTTTTATATTTATCACACAGAGGGCCAAAATCTATATGTCAAGTTCAACCGCCATATGTATGTCTCAAGAGTGTAATCATGCATAAATTTAAGCCAGTCAGACGGAACCACATACGATCATTCACTCGCGGCAATGTAAAACATGATATTGTGCCCCTTTTCGTTGCCGTATGTCTAAGCAGGCTACGCTTCGAGAGAAAAAAAAAATCTGTATTTTTACACCGTTTTGTGAACACAAGGGAGGAAATATGTGCGAAATAAAGGGGGTGGACGGGGTATTATGCTGCGGGTAGACGAAAAGGGGAAAGTTGGGCTAAACTTCGAACTTTTAGAGGTCTAGGTCTCGTGCCGTTTTTTTCCCTCTATTTTTGTTTTTGGGGGACACGGTAATTACAGATGAAAACTCGGCAAACGGCTCGAAGCCTGTCAACCGTGCAAATAGCATTTCTCGTCAATTTTCCCGCGCCGTGTAACACGATCTTCTCCGTTCGACAGGACCAAGTCGAGCGATACATTTTGCTTTTTGTTTGCTTACCCGCACGCATCTCCGATATTCGTCAGGCTTGAACTTGGAAAGAGAATGAGGGAAAGAAAGGCCAAACATATCCCCAGGGTAACTTTGCGACGCGGCCCTGGTGTGGCCGCTTACAGCAGCTTCATCACTGGAACATTTGCTTGAATAAACCTCTGGGAAAAAAATTAAAAAAAAAAGGGAAGAAAGAACTGAAGAAACTCAGACAATGACATATTTAATTTTTTTTTTTACATTCACATTTATATAGCCACATGATGGTCAATTCATCACTAGAGCGAGGCAGTTTAAATGAGTGCATATGACACCATCGCCACGTGTTGAGAATATCTGCAGTAAAATATCACGTTGGTGTGAAGGACTCGATTTGCAGGGTAAAAATATGGAATGGACGGGATGATGATGGGTACGAGTGAGTGGGATTCTACGTAGGCATGAGGTCATTGTTGACCAGACGGTAAATTACTAAATATTACTCATGAATACCAAAACGGAGAGAGATTGTATAAAATGCACAAGATGAAATTAGAAGTAAAATGCTTGTATAATGCGCGGCTAGCTTCTACGAAGTTCAAATAGACTTTCTGCCTGTGGTCATTACTAATTAAAGTGATTGCGTGTGTACTGAAAAACCAAACAGATAAGATTATGTTTGATCTTAACTTTTCCTTTATTTTTAAATGTACAAGCGAGGTTGTACATGAACGGACTATGTCTTTCAATGAAGGAAAATGACAGAAACTACTTTGAAAAGCAACGGGATTGGCATAAAAACAGTAAGAAAAGAAATCATATTTGAAAATTAACGGTTCTTATATAACCGCCTACATAATGAATATGCAACAGTACAGGTCTCACCAGTGTATCAAAAAATATTTACTATACTCAAGTCGTCGCTCCTTGGTAGGTATCGGGAATTGGAGGCCTAGTATTTGGTGAAAGGAAACACAGTAAGTTTACAAATAACCTACGGACTGGTCACAACCTTGCCCGTGGCGTCAGTGATCCTGAGTTGGTAACTGAATATCCAATACTAGTATACCTCCCATTGGCTTGCCCAGAGAAGTTCACCGTTGATTTGAATGAAAACTGTCAACCACTACATTTTCGTTTTCTACACTTTTTGTCGTTATGTTAGAAGAATTTGAAATCATTTGGCAAAATAAACCAACTGAAACCTATTTATTTTCCCAGATTGTCTGAATGGTGTAATTAAAAGCCTTACCAACCTTTGGGGATGAAATTTCAATGTTTTTACCTTTTGCCCACTCACGCAATCACTTTAATATTATCGTCTATACAATATGTTATTTTTTGTTGACGCCGTCACAATATCGCAGAAGAATACAACGTAAATGACTAATTAGGCCTATATATATATATGGCATACAGTTTACAAATGGCATATCTGTATAGCATATAGATGTAAAGTCCAGAAACCGAACCTATAGCTTATGTACAAATTTTAAAGGGAAATAGGGCGTTTAGAATACACCAACATGACATATAAGAGAAATAGCTTTAGTCGTTGTTAAACCATTCACTCTCATCAATAAACATCTGCCAAAGCTTCATCTCCTCAAAACATTATGCATGTGATGAGCAACGGAAGATGCATCATTTGAATTTTGAAAAGTTTGGGTGAACAAATTCATGATGAACAACAAATAACTGAGTTTCTATCTGTGAGAAACTTATTTCTTGAAAAGAAGACTACTGTCCTTCCTTATTTTGAATAATCTATCATTCTGCGTCCACAAACATTGGTTTTAAAAATATGGATGTTTCCTGCAAAACAAACGCCTTATTTCCCTTTAAGTTCTTCTAACAAAGTTAGACACTGCACAATGACCTTGCCAGAAATTGTGGCCCACATACTTTGGTTTACTTATATATCTTTGCATGCCTTTGGTCGATCACCTGAAATTTTAAAGCGCATTTAACCAAATTCGATAAAATGGCATTCAGTTTGAAGTGATCTAAATTAAGAACCGTTGGCTTTGTAAGATTGATTGGCCATTAACAAATGAGAGTGAGGGAGAGAGAGAGAATAAAAAACAACAACAACACACAGGGACATGAAACATACTGAGGAGAAACGATGTTGTTCGAAGCCGTCAACTCCCGGTGTGAAAACATTGATCATAATTTCATGTGAAGGAATAGGTCGATTATTTCGGATGGCAATTGTAAATTGCCCCGAGCCCGTACTGTACCCTGAATGGTGAAAGAAATAAAGCAGTTTGGCTGAGCACGTTGTTTGTGTTACGAACACTGGAAACACATAAAGTCATTTTAACGTAGAATCGCTCGATTTAAAAGTGGTAAATGCTGTAAGACATTTCAATCAATTAAAATTGTTGAATTATGACGAATCGGTTGACTATTCGACAAAAAAGCTGTCGCCCGAGGCATTTGTTTTTTGGCGCTCTGCTTCAAATTAAGAAAGAAAAATGACTGTGAAGAAAAATAAAATCTTAACCTACTTTTGTTGGATAAGCAAAAGAAAAAAAAAAGAAAAATGATAGAAGAAAACTTCTGGCAAGAGTTAACGTTCAAGTTTCAATAACTTTTCTCCTTTTGAGTGTTCGCATGCGTTGGATGAGTGGTGAAAAAGAGGGCAAGTAAAGCAATCCTGATTTAGAACATTGTCAAGGTCAGTCCAGTGGAACCAACCTGTATTCCAACAAATATTCAAACAAAGACATTTAGGGTCGTGATACCTAATTTAAATTATATAAGATGTATGATACAATCATATAGATGATTCATTCGTAGAAACGTAGAAGACCTAAAGCCTTTCTCACAACTTTATTTATTTCCTTTTAACTCGAACTTGCCTTTAACCATGCATGTTTTACATTGATCAAGGTTTTACTGGCACGCCTTCTGTAACATGGACCATTGGTTTCAACCTCTCAATGGCCCCACATACATCGACCCACCTGTATGGTTCATCCGATGCAGGCATTTCACAAAGGAATTGAGTATTGGATATCGTGGAGGTAAAAGGAACATTTGATCCTCGAAACAGTTTACCTTGTACGCTGTGAAAAAAGGGGGGGGGGGGGAGTGTTCCAGTCATCGAAAACTTTCTGCCAACTGGATGGTATCCTAACTCTCACATAAATCGGTTTGGCAGTCCCACTGTTTACTTTTTTCTCTGAACCGTTTTAGTGTTGATGGTACATACAGTCTGTAACTCTGCGTCCGTGTGTCGCTTGTTACCTTGCTATCTGACTGGCGAAACAAAAGCTGATGGCAGTATTGCAAATCTGAGAATCAATACGCCAGACGCAGTGCCGCACCGTCAAGGAAAAAAAAGGCAAAAAAAAAAGAAAAAAAAGATAGTCCTAGAAAGGTATACCGCTGTGTCCACTGCAGCTAGGATTCAAATATTAAAGATCAGGTGACTGAATGGGTTTAGAAATGTAGCATTACGTTTAGACTTTTTGTATTTTCATCATGAGTTGTTCACATAAGTTATCATATATTATACTCATCACACATTGACAGTTGCATTCATTAGACCTATGTGTGCATTTGAATCGTATTAATCAGTTTTGTAAGTTTGTTTCCATAACATATATGATACTATATATGATCACATATCGACGATTGCATATGTGTATTTGAATCATGATAAGCCTCAGTATTCATGCAAGTTAGTTTCCATACCATGTAAAATAACCATTTATAGCATATCGACAATTTAATTAATTATGTACATGTGTATTTACGCGTGATCATGCACGCCTATTATCATGAGATACGACCTATACAACACACATCACTACATAGTCCTAGCGACACTTGCATTTCACATATGAAGCGAACGACTTCTTATAATGTAAAAAGAATGTACACGAAATAAGAAATTCTTCAACATACCTAAGCCAATATTCAAACGAAGTCCGTGCTTTCGTTTCATACATGTTCGGAGACATGGAAATAGATTTTGCGTGACGTCACAAAGTCACACCTGTGAAAGGTTTAACAGTATTTTATCGGTCATACAAATTAAACGAAATTTCGACTATTTAACCGTCCAGGTCTCTATGAAACTGTTTTCTTTTTCTTGCAAAATTTTGGATGACTCGAATATATTTCTCTTACATGTATGTACGTTCGTATGTTTTTGAGAGAATGTACGTATGTATGTTTTTGAGGGAATTGTTCATCATTCACAACACTTTTACTTACAAGGCATTCTCTTCACCAATATAAGGCTGCACCGTTTACATTTCTCTTGTGTGTTTAAATATTTTGGTAACTAGAAAGTGTCACTGGGATAGGTCATCAGCTTTCAACAAACTCTTACCTACTTGTACTTGTTCTTTATAAAACTTTCTCGTTTTCGTTTGGCATTTCAGTAATTTAAAGGTACAAAATCTCGAACCCGATGAGACAGGCTATCACAGTTTCCTTGTGTCATATTGAATCATCTGTTATCATGCTAGGCTGCAGGATAAATCTAATGTACTGTTCATGCCGTGGTGGGTCTCCCCTCCCTGATTTGCTTATATTCTCCCTGGTCTCGCTTGTAAAGATTTCCTTTTTCCATTCCTTTGTGCTATCTTTCGGTATTGATGTCAACTCAATGTCATTTCGTTTTTGATGTGCCTATCAATCAGTGTTTAGGATTTGCCTTTTTTTTCTCTCTCCACTTCTTCTTCTTCCTTTTCGAAGTTTCGCTCCAGTTCACGTCTTTTATCCCTGGACAAGCAAGACAAAAAGAAAAAATAAGGAATAAAAAAAGTGAATGAAAAAAAAAAAAGGACAGAAAAAAAATCATGGCTTTTTTTACAGTGTTACCTAAGAGGTGATATCAATTGTGAAATAAGCGGTTCTTTTATTTGAAAAAAATGAGAATTCCATCGAATGTGCTCTCCGCTTAAAGTATCTCAAGCGAATTGTAACCGGTGCTCTGTTGCCCGACTCAAACTAGGAGTCCGTGTCAGATTTCATTGGACCTTCCCCGGTTCCATCTCTTTAGAGAGGTACAAAAAGAGGGGGTTAGAGCACAATCGTCGTCGAACAAAAGATAAAATAAAAAAGTTGGAACATAAAACAGGAAA
The DNA here is from genome assembly GCA_021234535.1 of Stichopus chloronotus. Lineage (NCBI taxonomy): Eukaryota > Metazoa > Echinodermata > Holothuroidea > Aspidochirotida > Stichopodidae > Stichopus > Stichopus chloronotus. Next base: position 2,701,846 of record CM037832.1, on the reverse strand, counting down.
AAAAAATTCAAGTATGTCAGCCGTTCATCGATATAATTCTATTCCCGCTCTGTCACCTTCAAAAAAAAAAAAAGGGGAGAAAATCACCAAAAAGATATCACCGATGAAAGAAAGATAGAAAACGATAAAAAAATAAGAGAAAAAAAAGAGAGGACGACCATCCATCTATTAAATCAGTAAACTTTCGAAGGTTCCCTCATGAAAAAAAAAAAAAAATAAGAAAATAATCACAGAGTATGGATTTCAATCTTGAAGGACTGCAGTTTGATTTTTATCAAGTTGGTCAGGAAATTTTGTTGTCACATTTCTGCTCGATACACGTACAGGCAATATGGACAGTGTTTCACACGATCTGGCGAAAGTGTCATCGCAGAACATTTGAATTGGTTCGAATTACCACAAATTAATTCGATTTGCATACCGGCGACCGCGTGTATCACCGATGTAATGGGAACAACTTGAGAGTGATTTGAGGGTTGAGAAAAAGAGAGGAAGCGGGGATTGGTTTCAATAATTTCGATGAGAGGTGCGGTGGAGAAGGCAAACATTGTATTTCACGTCTCTTTACTATTTCAAATGCCAACATCGTTTTTCAACACCGTACGCAGTGATTTCGACTCCAGACAACATATTTCGTCAGTATTCCATCATATGAACTCCACGCAGTAGAGGCGTAGTTGGGGGCCTTATGGCGGGGTGTCACAAAGGCAAAGGGGGGAGGGGCGAATATGGTTCTCTCAGCACCAGCATCACCTACATGCTATCTACAGCATGCAAGCGATGAGGGGCGCCACTCGAGCCTTGCCGGCTTCCCCGCCTCTACTGTAGTTAGAAGTCCTAATGCTTATTCCAAGGACCTGATTAATACAACGTTTTTCTTCTTTCGTCTTATGAAAGAGTTAGTGGAGGGGGAGGGGGGGGGGGTAGAAATGTTCATTCTCTGTCGAAATATCACTGCATTTATCAAGTTCGTCCTGTCAACAAGAATGTCGCCCCTTTTATATATGTTTCATTTAGTAAATAATGTACCCTGAGGTATAAAGTCCTTGAAGATTACAAGTGGTCGGAAGGTTTTCTTAAAAAACACTCGTCCAAATGAGATTGACACCGAAGGAAAAATGTCGGCGAGGAAAACGAAAAAGGAAAAAAAAAAGACAGTTGAAATTAATGTTGCTCTCCTCGAAAACGGTAAGAGTTATAACCAGGAAATATGCATCTGCTCGCGTTTGAACAGAAAAAGTCTCGTCACCTCTCTTTGAAATGACTTCATGTTCTGCATATATCTATTATGTTTCCATCCTTGACTATTTTTTTTTTCTGCCGAGACAGGGAAGTGTGGACGGTGGAGGCCTCAGTTGTAATTTCCTTTCCGTGCGGTGCGGCGTTTCTCACTCCTCTTCCTGACACATAGAGAATCAGATCATGGCCGTTTTTATTTTTTATTTTAATGTGTCCTTGGACTTCAGATACAAAAGAGAAACTAGAGCAACCAATGCTGCTGCAGAAGCTTATACCTTCGACCGAGTGTCTGCAGGTTTTTGTGAAATCCTAGAACACATAAAATTACTGGAAATCCTTTAGTTACCACTGCCAGAGTAAAGATTATGACAAACCATCGACATTTTACAAGGGCATTTGTAGGAGGAGAAGCTTTTCATAGGATTTCATAAAATGGGAAACAGCACTCAAACTTACTTTAGACCAAAACTTTCCTAACCATAAACAGATCATTACCTAAGCATTATTAATACAGGCTGTCAACTCTGTTTAACAGTAATCGGTGTAAGTTGACAAGATTTTGCAATATTTCACAAGATGGACCCTAGGGCTCATTTTGGGTCTTCCGTCCAAAATTCTTGAACACCCTGAAAGTACCACTAACAGAGTGTCATTATGATAAATCATCAATATTGTAAAAGAGAACCTAAAAGAAGAAAAGCAGGGTCCAGAATTTCATAAAATGGCCCACAGAGCCCACATTGGATCACGGATGATGGAATCACGAGATGATCCCATGGATCATGGGACCTTGGACCCAAAACTTCTAGACATCCCAAACGGTCTACCACCCATAGACAAGAATGTCTAATTGTCAAACAAATCCATGAAAGCATGTAGGAGGAGAAACCTTGTGAACAGTTGTAGACAGACAGATAGATAAATAGACAGATAGACCGACAGATAGATAGAAAGACAGATAAACAGATAGACAGAGAGAGAGAGAGAGATAGATAGATAGATAGGTAGATAAACAGATAGAAAGACAGATAAATAGATAGATAGACAGACAGACAGACAGATAGATAGATAGATAGATAGATAGATAGATCGATAGATAGATACATAAATAGATTTTCTTGATAGAACTTGGTAAAAACTGACCATCAGAAAGTAAAAACAACTAAAACAAATAAGGTATCAGATTGATACCGACAAATGCTATGGCTTGTTCGAGCTTTTTTGTTTGCTTGTTCATTGTAAAGAATTACGCCACTATAGTCTTGCTTTCCCTTCTGAGCCTGACATGAATTCGTTCCCACCCATTACAACTTGCAAAGGAGTTTCCCCGTATCTGAACACTGTGGCCATTATACTAATTAACATACGTTGCTTTGAGTACTTCCGGGAGGGTTCTTATACACTCCTTGTGTCCTTATGCAGTTGCTTCACTCCTCTGTTTTTCAATTTCCTTTTTTTTTTTTGTTTCGTCTCGTTGCGTTTCCGTTTGTTTGGTCGCGTTATGAAGTACCCGAACTTTCGTTTTAAACTTGCTACAAGATGACAACTTGTTTTTTACGGTTATAAACCCCGGGCGTCACTCCATTTTGTCATTTTGCCGAGTGAAATTGACACTCTAGAACGTTTCACAGTAGTGTAGTGTAGTGTATATTGTGATGGCAGTTGACAGTTTGAGGCTCCGTGCCGTTTTTTCTTCTTCCCCCCTTTTTTACCTCCTTCTTTTTTACTCGCTCTGATTAATACACTTGACTAACACGATAATTCTCATTCAAAACTCAGTGAGCTAGGTCAGAGGGCGGACAGCTGATGAGTAATTTCGTCTAATTGAAATAACTACTCGAGCTCTTCTTAAGGCTACGGACTCGATGACCCGATTTCTTCTACAAAATTCGTGCCAATTGATTCTTAACTGACCATTGGCTGTATTTTCTTCTTCTTTTCTTTCTACGTCTTGCCTTTCCAATCATTTCATTAGCTTCCCCCCATTTGTGACTTTATCCGATCGACCACCCTTAGCCTGGCCTCGTTGATTTGAAGGAGTGCTATTATCCGGTACTTAATTTTTCAGACATCCGTCATAAGGGTTTTGTTTTTATATAGTTGTCAGTGCAGCCTTCTCATCTTTCTCGCTCTCATTATCCTAACTAGGTTTCTTGGTCAATCTTTGTTTTGTCCGAGTTTTGAGAATCTACTCAGGTCAAGCTTTCGTTAAATCCTCAGCTTTTCGTCAAAATGACAGAAGGTACATTCCCCTCTAAGCAAAGTTCAATTTGGAATAACAGAGAGAGAGTGAAAAAAATATGTATATATAAAGTTGATGTATATAATATGTTGGTAATTTGAGTTGTGTAATGGGGCTTAGTGGAATGAAGCGAAATTGAGATGCGGTTAATGTAAACCGTTAGAACACCGCAATCGACTGTATAAGAGAGAGAGAGAGAGAGAGCCCGGTATAATCGCTTAGGATTAAGAGTATCGCGCGTCAACAGGTTAACGCACCTGGACAAACACACTCCTGTAACAGACGAGGCAAGTGATTGACGAAGGAAGTCGGTGGAAGCAAAACACACTGCAGGCGAAAGAAAACCTTTTCAAAATATCTCATCCTGTAACTCTACAAATCAATGGAAAATGTTATCACTTCATGGACATTGTGGATATATATTTGCAATGTGACAATGTGGTTTGATTGCTCGTAGAGCGTTACGGCACACGTCTTTCAATAGGATACTTGTGAAGTACACCTTATACCTTTTTGCACTTTCTGTTTTCCAAATGGAGAAGAAGCATGTCAATTGAACAGAGTTGTGGTTAAAAATGATCTGCCAATAACAAATTCAGTTAGGGAGTGCCAGAGTAGAGAGAGAGAGAAACACAACTGTTAATTTTTCATGCGCATGTCTTTTATGTCTCTCCCTAGCTTTTGCAGTAGGAATGTTTTTGTTTGGTCGAAAGCCATCAATGTTTACTTGTAGAATCCGGGTAAATATTGAAAACCTCCAACCAAACAACATTGCGTGTTCAAGCTGGGAGGAGGGGGGGGGGGGGGGAGGCATAAAGAAATACTCATGAATGTTATTTTGCTGAAGTCAACATAAGAAAAATTCAAACATTTACGTTTTTGTTCCTCTCTACTGGGGTACTTTCTGACAGAATTTGTCATTGGCTTAACATTTTTGTTACCACAATCTGTTAAATAGATATGCGTCTACACGATTTGTAGAAAGAAAGTGCAAAAAAGTAAGCAACACGTATTTAAGAAGTCCATACGCTCCGTTCAGGAAATCTACGTAAGGAGAGGTTAAGGATATTCTGCCCCCCCCCCCTCCCATGTCTAACAGCCTTAAGCTTGATTCCCCTGACAAGCCGGTATCGAAAATTTGCAAAGTGCTGACACACATGATCGCATCTCTGTAATTGACTAAACGATAAAGGCCTTTGTAAGAAAGGCTTGAATTCCCTACATCTGTACTATGTACTTTATTTGATCGATATCAGCGATTTGTTTAATGAATAGAGACAAAAGAAATGTGTCATTCGAAAACTTCTTTAAAAAGGGGAAAAGAAAACATAAATATACCTGGGAGAGCTTTCAGTTTCTTATAAAGGCTTCTCGTGAAAGTTTACAAAGGGTTGACATATCGACGCAATACAACGTGAAGGCATGTCGGGAATGAAGCAGATGAAAAAGGGAGAACACTTAATGAAATCTAGAAAAAAGAAGTCTTAACGGGCACACCTAGCATCCACCTACAGCCTCTACACTCCCTCCCCCTCCCTCAAGAAAGAAAGGTAATGATATTAGTAATGTGCTGCTCTCCTTCGGCACATGAACGAATAAATATTCGTGGCAGTTCTCACTTTGCTAAAGTGAAGAACTAAGCACGTCACTTGAAGGTAAAAGTAAAGTGCAAGAATTTCTGAATAGAGACTGAACTTTTTTTTAGCGCTGACTGAAAGCAGATGGATTCCATCAGCTGTCTGCAAGAATGGGCATCCTTATGATCGATAGCAATGAAATAATTTTCTAATGTTTCAAGTTTGCTTGAAGCGAGGAGTTGTTCGTTTTAAGTTCTGAAGTCCTCTGTTCTTTGCATCAACATTCTCTGCCGAACCGCTGACTCAGGCATATTTCATCGCTCAGTCACAGCCAAAAGTCGATGCAAATAAACAGCTGTGCAAATGTTTGAAAAAATAACAGACATGGAACGCTCTATGCAGGTCCCATTTTAATGTAACTGTTACATGGGATAGATTAGGAAAAAGAAGTTCTTTTCGTGTTATGGTCAGAGTTCTGTGTTGGTTTAGTAACTTTAGTGTTATGTTAACCAGTAACTACCGTCTTTTTCTCTCTTTTTTTGTCGTTGGGGTTCTGTTAGTTAATAAAGAAACACCAATAAACCAAAGAATTTATGTCTGAATAACATTTACCGTACTGTAAAGAGAGAACAAGTCATAGGCCTATATGGCATACCCTTGTGATATGTTATATTGTACTTACATGGATGGCGAACAATAGCCTATACTTCCGCATTGCTTGTTTGAAAACCCCTTTTAGTATTGTGCCTTGTAATCTCTACATATAGCGTTTTGAATTTGACTGTTTAGTTTGGCCCGATATGAAGGCTACAAACAAGGCGCTGAGTGATTCATCCATATAGTCACAATGTATTCCCAAATCACGTATGACTGCACACCGACAAAAACGTGCACGCACTTTCAGTCACCTCGGCACAAACTGAATTTTCTTGAAAGCAGGATATGCTGCTTGATGACAAATAATTAGCCTTTTATCGTTAACCGTCCGTCTTTCTCTTTCTGTTGATAACGACGGGAAAACAATATTTACGACACGTTTCTTTCTAGAGAAATTTTGCTGATCAGAGTTTTAATTACGGTAGAAAGAATTCTGATTTCTTTTTTTTACTGGTAAAAACTGATAATTAGTGAGATTTGCATTTCATAGTCACTGGATGAATTCGTCGGAGACTTGAAATGAAGTACACTACCAGCGAAAACTCCCGCACTTGATATATTTTGTAGATCCTTTGCTGACGCTCTCACCTATGCATGCTTTCCTGTATGTATAGCGACGGCGCCAAAGTATGTGGCTAAATGTGCAGTCGATTTTGACTTCACTCGCTTTCTTTGTAAAACCTCGATGATTAAGACTTACTTTCCCTTCTTTTGAATACATTTTCAAGTAAATGATGGACAAATATGAACAATTTTAGCCAAAATATTCACCAGGTGCATTCATCCAGCGATGCGGAGCATTATTGTTTTTTTTCTCTTTTGCTGTCCAGAAGCCTTGACCACCTGGTCAAAATAGAGCTAAAAAGGAGTTGCCTCTGTAGTTAAGGTTATAGTGGCAGGCTCACTGTACCGCTATATACTGACTGACCAATATTGGAGTGTGGTCGACGGGTATGGATATATTTATTAATTTAACGTTGACATATAACTCTTTTTGAAGTCGATCAAAACAATATTAAATGACAACATTGAATCGATTAAGCAATTATGTCCACTCCAGCCAACCACACTGGGGCGCATTGTTTGGTCGTTTTCCTGCCTTTACTTATCGGGTTATTATGCCGATATCTATTCAAAAGCTTATTATGATATCTATGAAGAGTATCTAGTAAGAAGACGATCGAAAAATTATTATATTTTGAAATTTAATTCTCATTAAACAGAATCTTTAAGACTGTACGTGAAAATTCCCAAATCTGTCAATCGGACAAATCTCTGATTGCCTCGTCTCTATGGCAACGCGTCTTTTCAAAACACGGGTAAGATTATTGGATCTTGCAAGCGAGGACGTCGCTACGACATGTTTCGATATCAAACCCTGGAGAGTTTTAAAACACGAGGTTCGATATTGTTTGCAAAATCCATTACAGACTGCAAATTGGTTTCAATCAACGTTTGGATAATCCTCAAAGCTTACCCCAAACCCGAGAGGGGGATAAAACAAACCATCCAAAATGATCAAGTGATGAAAAACGAACCGTTGTATACTGTGAGAAAAAAAAAGAGAAAAGAAAAACGCTTTGGTGCTTTGAAACCATGTCTTTGTAGGAAATTGCAGGCGACATTTTGAAGGACTAAATCATGGTTTCGGATGAGGATGGATAATTGACAAAGAGACCAAAGAGACCGGGAAATGTTTCAGTTAATATCATATTTTGAAATGAAGAAGTAAAAGTGGAGTACTACAAAGCTGATGACCAGCTTGCTGTATGTTTTATATAAAAGTAATGAAGATGTTGGATTGGATTACATGTAATGTTGTTTATTTTCATATTTGATTTGATTAAATTAACTATGGTAATTCATATCTCCCCTTTGTCGGCTAATTAATTTGTTTCGTGTTGATGGATGTCATTCTGTCTTGAATTATTCGATTTGGCGGTTGAGGAAAAAAAGAAAGAAAAACTCTCTGATAAAGTACGGTAGCATGATTAGGGTTTATGAGAGATATGAAAAAACACTATAAATGTCAAGTAAATCGTGGCTTTACGTCGATGGTAATATTGGTAATGGTATACACACTGATAACTGTTGACTTCATCGTGACGTAACAAGGCTGTACAGACGTTTTTTTTTATGAAAAGAATATTCCAGTGAAGATTTGAGAGGTTCTTTATCGAAAGAGAATACTTTTTGTATTAGGAAGTCTCAAAACGTATTAAAGCTGGAATATGACTTGTGCTGGCAATCGCCTGGTCATCTACCTTTGCTCCTCGTCAGTTTTTCGGAGAAGAGAAAGGGGGGGGGGGGGATCACCTGCCACAAATCTCAGAGAGAACTAAGCACTCATCTGCCAGATATTTGAATATGAAAATTGTCTCTACATTTTTGTTGGCCCTACAAAACTGAGACTCTCCAAGACAGCATAGCAATCAATCAATCCTTGTAAACATGGTATCTCAATAAAGGAAAGTTGCTGGTAATTCAAACAAAGTGTATTGGCTGTCCATTGTGAGTAGATGATTCCTTTTGTTTTTCATGGAGTTCAAAGGTCATTTCCAAGAGGTAAAAGTTTGCAAACCTTTTAAAAAAAGATATCTCAGCCACTGAATATTGCTAGAAATTCAAACCGTTAACATTGACGGCTCTTGATGGGTTGATGATTTTTTTTTTATGACAGTCAAAGGTCACATGAGGTCAGCAAATGTCACAATTTGCAATCCTGGTAGACATGACGTCAAAGAAGATTAAAATGATTGAACTTTTAAACTGGTATGCTGGTTGTCCTTTGTTTTCATAACAATTGACGATGAATCACCAAGTCATTTGCCATCCTCGTTTTCAATGTAGGGAGGTCAAACCCCACACCAATCGGCGTGGGTGCATCTTTCATAGGCGAGGGGTTGGGGCGAGGCTCAAGTTCCTCATCCATCATCCCTCTCACGCTAGCTAGAATTATAGGAAAGCCGTAGAAGCAGCAAGTAGCAATGAAATATCAGAGGTGTGTCTGCGTGTATGATGCCACTTTGCTATCACATTAGGAATATTCACTGTACACGAGTGCGTTTAAAAAGTAAACTACTAACCTCTGCAGAAAGTTGTCGGGAAGAGACTGACGTCACGTCACGTGAGAAATAATGAAATAAATCTCCTCTAAGAAAAAGATAACAACAGTAAAAAAAATGCTGTTCTGCAACAACATTAATGATTTCTAATTCTCTGGAAACAGCGAGAGGAAAACAACAATCACTACCAGAGTGAATGAATACATGCACGAACAATAATAATGACGTTTTTTAATTGGATTGTTTATTGAACAATGTAATTATAAAGATGAGAGAGAACATATTATTTTTTATTAGCTTGTAACACCTTTTCCACACTTGCTTGTATCAGTATTGTTACGTATGTAAATCTTATCGCAGTTGAGATATCCTTCTCACCATTTTGTCCTTTTCACAAACGTAAGTGCTATTTTCGGGGTTTTTTTTTTTAATTTTTTCCCCTTTGGATCCTCCCTGCATCTCCTCCTTATTCTTACCCAGCCTCAGATGTAATTAAATTTTGACGACAGCGTGATCTGTCCTGCGACTTCTCGTCAAACCTGACGTGGATAAACATCAAACTTCCTAATTCGACGTGGATGTCCCCGCTGACTGGTTATGGCACGCCGTTCATGCATAAAAGACGAAAGATGTGTAACGTTGTATGGTAACATAAAAGAATCCCACGAGGAACCCTTGAGAAGAAATTTAACAAAAAAGTAATCATTCACAGTAGTCAAGTTCTTTACTTTGATGACTGTATTTTTTTCTTTAACAGAATCGGCAGCTTGAATAACTGCGAGTGTGAGAAACGTTTTACTCTGTTCCTATGTAACTCCACAACATGGAGGTATGATTGTTTCAGCTTAAAGGGGCATTTAGGACTTTGGGGATTCCAAAATTACTAATATTTCACCAAAATTACTTCCTGTCATTCGTCTGGCTCGTTAGATATGATTAAAGATCTTCATTAATCTTCAAGATCATAAATCATCGGATATATGTCAGGGAGGACATCACAAATAGTTCCATATATTTTTTGGGGGGGGGGTGCGGGGGGAGCATAACTGTGCCAGTATTGGATATGATGAGCCGATGTTTTGGCAGAACTATTACGTACAAATTAATGTATGGGACTGTGCAGAGAGGCTCATTTTGCCATTTCGATATGTTGTAAGACCATTGGTGACTTGCCATACATTGCTATGTTTTATACTGAGTTGCGATAAGGTAATCCTGACAAGTAAGATTGAAAGTAAACACTGACTCCTGCTTTAGGGTTGGCTTTTTTGGTTCCCAAATTAACCGTGGTAACCATGCTACACTTTCCAAATATTTACTCTAGAAAATGTCACTGAAAGTGCTACAGTATGAACAAAAATGATAACGCAACTGTTGCTCAGACCATGCACGCGCTGAAGTACGCCGTACTTTACAAAGGCCATGATATATACCAAACATGATGTTCAACCAAGGAGGAAGCCAACCAGTGCAGGTTAATTGAAGTGCTTGTGTGACGTTTCTATTTACATTTACCACCCCGACAGGTCGATGACGTAACCAGAAAGCATTCCTAGCTGTATCATCATCAAGCTAAGATCGGAGTGGCAAAGGCAAAGCAACTCTCCGGATAAAGCGCATTTTTAAGCGGAGGGAAAGGGAGGCGGCAAAAGACACGGTCTCCATAGTTTTCATTGAAGTCTGATAAAAATGCACCTCCTGGCTGAATTGTCCATTAAACAAATATATGTCCTCGATTTTAAGATAGTCTCCAGACGCTCTCCGTGTCGAGAGAAATACCAGTGGGTTTATTTCAGGTTTCAGACTTAATTAAGGCAAACAACGACAATTCTGCTGTAAAATATACCTGCCAGCTTCTGTAGGACTTTTTGACTCTCAAAGGGTTTGCTTACTACGTTCAGTTCAAACTGTTTTAGCAAAAATTGATCTAGGAATTACAGAGTTGGTCACAGCATGACTGATACAATAGAAATAGCAAGGTGGAATACATGATGTACAATTTAAATCTTCCTCCCCAACAATCTTTTCAAATAATAGCTATTTACCCTTGAAACTTCCGATATATCGAACATCAATGTTTAAGTTGTTATGGATGTAACTTCGTTGTGAAGTTGTTGTTCCCGTTTTTCCCCCGACCGTGATTGGCAAATTTATGATTCGCGGAGAATTTCATTTTACTTTAACAATTTCTCCCGTCCCGCCATTTCCATCACTATCATGAGCGGTGTCGATCACTCGTGGATATAACATGTCAATTTACCAGAGGTACACTCGCTTACCATGTTCAAGTGCATTCCATAAACCTACGGCATATTAATTCGATGTTGAAAACGTGTAAAACGGCGACAAGTAAGTCCTATAACGTTTCGTGACAAACATCCATTGACAAATACCCAGCCAGCGTTTTAAAGCAACATTGTGCAGTTTTTTTTTTCAGGTCTACAACATTGCAAAGTTACCGAAACGAACGACGTAGATGATGAAATTGTGCACTCATTGTGTTGTAACGTACAGCCTACTCAACCGTGTTGAACATCACAAACACTGCTTTAACGAATTGAACGCTGACTTATTCCTTGTAAGTTTATGTTTAGTATACTTTCACACACTCTCTTGATTAAGATAACTTGTCATCAGAGCGCAATCAACAATTAAATCAGTCCGTGGTCATCTTACAGGTGCAGCATGCGATTTATTAAAGCACTGTGTTGACAGGCCTCGTATAGGCGACAACGTTCCCTGGGAGGGTTTTGGTGTTGCTTGGTTAACTATTCGCTAATTAAACGTCTGTTGCGTCCTTGCGTTCGCCCCCGATGGATCCAAGTAGAGTCCACAAATTTATTTCTGTTGAGGACAAGCCGCAATGAAGCACTGATATCAACAAATCAACTACTTGTAACATTCTCTTACAGTAAACAATTAAGGCGCGGGCGTGTTCGTTTCTGTGTGCGAGGGGGGGGGGGGGTCAGGTATCAGTTGCAACATCCTTTGTTTTTTCTTAGTCCGATGAAAAGAGCACAAAATGAGCACTTCTATGTCTTGACGGGAATTTCGCGGTCACGTGAGTGTTTCCTACGAATTGCGTCTTTTGAGTGTATACTCGTGTCCTAGACCAGTGGTTCCCAACCTTTTTCAGCTCGATACTCTCTTTCACAGAATGGCTTTGTCAATCTGTCCCACCCCTCCCCCACGCTCTCACACTTACATTGCATAAAATATTAATTAAGATAACATATAGTCTGACAATTACCGCGCCGAGTTTTCATTGCTCCACCTATCGTGTTAGTTATCACATCATAACACTTCGACGGGCATGTAAGTAGGCATGTATTAATGACAGAAGATACACCTTGCAACGAATTTCAAAGCTCTGCTGTAATCGTGTGTAACCAATGCGGCTTTGCTGGATTCTTGTGATTATCACCCCCCCCCCCCCCACACACACACACCTTATAATTGCAAAGTAAAAAATATAACCTTAATTAAATAGCTGAAAAATAATTACGGTGAAAACTATTTTCTTTCTTTTATTGCCCCAAATTAAATTTAGTATGGTATTTCATTTTCTTTTCAAATGCCTCCTTGCCGCTCCCTAGATATACTGCCCTCTTGAGTTGCTAAATTGTGCCTCCCCCCGTGGGCGATACCGCTCCTGCTGGGGACCACTTTTCTAGACTTTCATTTTCCTTGTGCGCCCAGTGTATAGCAATGGTTTGCATGTGCTTTGAAGCAGAACTTATGATTCACAGGGTCGGGGTCTAAAAATGGTTCTTCCCGTGGACTTTTCTTCCCCGACAGCTATTTTTCAAGGTTGTGCGAATTTTTGTTCTCACTTACTGCATTAGATTGTTGCAATTGTTAAAGATTCTGTCTTGACAATCACACTCGAAAGTCATAAATGTAAACTTGAATTTTTTTTCATGGGGAAATAGAGGTATGAATTAAGATTTGCCATTTCTGAGCGAATTTCTTCCAACATCTAGTATGCATAATTGGTAGTAGTGGGTTAAATGGAAAGCAGCGATTTCGGCCAGGAGGTGGTACTATCAACTTGTTCTGGTATCGCCAACGACGTTGCCTTTGTGCAAAGGAATACACACGGGACTGAGGGACCACACCTCTCCAAAACTATGTCCACACCTCATCTTCCGATCCACAGAAAAAAAAAATCATCTTACCACTTGCTTTCTCTTACGGGACCACATTTTGAAGTCTACTTTATTTGAACAGCTGTACGGTAGACCATCGATTGGTACGAAGTGACTAATATACATTCGAAAGAAAACGTTTCATTTTTTTTTTTTGATAAATATTTACAACGGATAATATATGGCGACGTATAACGCGAGCGTTTCAGTAATCGTGCCTCATCGAAAGATCAAGCCGGAGGGAAGAAAATCACCCGAACTGGATACTAATCGATGAGTTGCCGTCAATAAAATATACCGCCGAGGGTATAATTCACTTCTCTATGGTTTACCGTGGAACCGGTACCTACATAACATTTGAAAGGGAAAATTGACGGTGCTGTTTTAACGGGAAAAGTGTGGAACGCCAAAAGGGTCAAAGAGATGATGTTTGAAAATATCTCTTTGTCTAAAAACGTTGTTATCTTTGTGCAATTTGATTTCATGCTTGTATGTATATGTGCTTATGGATTAAACCACACCCTTAAACTATTTTAAAATGTGTTTATTTAAGGGGATGGTGGGGGGGGGGGGGTTAGGAAAACATTGTGAAATCTTAGGACACTGCCTTTGGGCTGCATCACCCAACACTGTCAGTTTTTACCTATCATATTGAAAGCTGATGGCTAGGTTAATCATGACGATTTTTAGCTATTCATGAGCGCATGTATCTTTATATTTAATCACTATGGCAACTTGATCAAATAGCGGCCTGATTATGCTTTATGGATGGATGAATCGTTGATAAACCTAGAGATCGATGGCCGGGAGATGGCCGGGAGATGATCGACCTAAATTACAAACGTCAAACTCTTGTAATTCGATAACATAAATAAATGAAGTCTCCTTTCCAGTATAGAGTAAAGAATGTACATCTACTACCAGCATTTTAAGTTATACATTTCCCAGTACAGATAACAGGCAGATACAACGGACGTGGGTGTTTTGGCGTTCCATGTGTACTGTAAGGGAATGGAGGAAGTTGTTTGAAGTCATGACGAAGTGGGTTGAGCATACCACAACCAAACTTCTTACATTGAACTACATATTTAAGTGATCCATCTTTGAGGACGTCTATCGTCCAGCGCATATCACAGCACGTCTGATCACGTCGTTTCAGCCTATCATACAACGGCTTACGTACTGTCTTACGATTGCACTTTCCATGGAAGTTTCCACTCCAATGAACCATTCCTTGACCGAACGGATTCTTCAATAGAAAGGCTCTGGAACTTTAAGGAAGTCAATCAGGTTTCACTCCCTTCCCACTCCTTTAAACTGGACGTCAGTTTGACTACAACCGATTCACCCTCAAATTTCTACGTTCCTGGCAGCTCAATATTCTTCAATCTCCCCGACGATTTTCACAGCATTGCACTTTAATTAGTACTCTTCAACAGTCAAATGACAAGGACGGTGACAGTGTACCTTGAAAAGAAAGCAGAAGCAATGCCCTTGGCTCATTCTAGTCATGCACTGTTACGCAGCAAGTTTCTCACTAATGAACTCAATGTTACTGTGGTAGGCTGACGTTTGCGTCAGTAATAGTTTTAAGCATTGCATACACATTCGTCCCCAGTTTCGAAATACATTCCACATTTCCTTTATCTCACAAAAAAAAAAAACAGTTTCTTCACATAAAGGTGAATTACTCTAGTTGCAAATAATTTGCTAAAAAAAGATGAAGAAGAGTAAACTTTTCTCAAAGGACTACCCCCCTCGTACCCTTTAGACCCTTCCTCCAGGAAGCTGTCAATCGGAACCACCTCTCTTTCACAAAATCCTGGAATAAGCCACTGTATTAGGTAAAAATAATCCGCCTAGTTCTGACCCTTATCTGAGAACCTGAGTTAGAGCAACACATCTCCTCCTTGTCAAGCGGCCACAGTAAATACGATTGAATTGGTTATTTGTGAGTCACAGGCAATTCTCTGTTGTTACTATTGCATATCGGTAATTTTCAAGCTTGTGACCCAACCATTTCGTATTTTGATGAATCGTCTAGGTGAAATCAATCATGATATAAATTAGAAATGTTCTAACGTCCGATCAATTAACACTGGACAACGTCGCAATTGTACGTTGTTCATTGTTTCTTTGTTTGGTTGAATTATTGTTTAATTGGCCTGTACTTAATTGTCACATGACTAGAGATTCCATAGTAAGTTAAAAAAAAAAAATGAAAAGTGAAGAAATTTTCCGTAACGCAACTGCTTTCGGCTCATTTGTTGACGCCATAGTAGACAAACATGACGTCACAAAGGTCAAAAGATAGATTGTACGGTACCGTACTGTATCAGGTAAAACTGGAAAATTGGGTCATGACTTGATATGATTTAGCAGAGCTTTATTTTGTACCATCTGCAATAACGTCTTACTGCCGCAAAAGTCTAGCCAGTAACTACATAAGATTATGAAAGGACATACTCTTATCGAATTAGCAAAGATAATACAGGGTATTTAGACTTGAGCAAAGTAATTAATATGCATCCGTCAGTCGAATCGCGTCTCTGCGTGAATGTAAGGTCTAATAAATCCCCTCGATATTACTCATAGTAAAATATGTGATACTTCTCCACGCATGGGTGCACTCACACGCAATGATTGAGCCTCTCACCTGGTTTCCTGCAGTATAGCTGTATTGTCAAATTATCTTCAGCAGTTAGAAAAGACACAACAGCAACATAGGTCAATTATATAGGAAAAAAATATGAGGTTGATTAGAGATAACGTGGAGGTATACATGATTAAACAAAATATGAACGACAATGATGTTCTAAAACCTCAGGGCAAAATTTACATGTGTAAAAAAAAAGCACAACGTGACAGGGATCGAGATTGCAAAAAAAAAAAAAAAAAAAAAGAAAGAAAGAAAGAAAGGAAACCAAATACAAACAAGAAAGTGCGCAATTTACATTTCCTCTATCGTCTACACCGAAATTTAATCAAAGAAATTATCTCTTTCGCTGTCATTAAATGACATACGATACGACACTTTACTAACACTACCAACATAGCTTCCACTTCTCAGTCCATCCAACCGATTACAGATCTCTCCAATCACATTCCTCCTGGTGTTTTCGACAAAAATAAATGAGTCCACGCAGATGTCATAACTTTTTTTTCCCGAAACAAAGAAGAAAAATCTTCGCATATTTTTCATACTTTTCATACATACTCATCCATCTTAGTCGGAGAGGATTGTTGAAGAGCAAAATAAAAAACAAAAACTCTAATGACTTTTGTTAATTTGTCTTTAAGGCATTTTTTTCTCTCAGGGCATGAGACAATTTTTATGTTTTGCTTCTTCTTCTTCTCCCTCTTCTTCTTCTGTTGTTTTTCATTATTTTGGTAAAAACTCTACCGTTGATGTGCCTTTGGAACGAAGCGAAGGCGCCAATTAACGTCGGTGAAAAATTGATGACAATTTTCAGTAGAACAAAAAAAAAAAAAAAGAAGGAAGTAAAATAAAAGTCTACACTTTCTTCTTCGCAGATGAGATGAGTCAATGACAACCTAAAATGCGCTCAGAGATTTGTTTGAAGGAAAACATATTACAGACTAAACCTGTCAAGGAGATTTTCGTTTTTTTTTCTTCATATTCTTTTTTATCAGTCGTTTCAAGGTTTTGTTTTTGACGTTTAGCTATATGTGACCAGCCTTTGGTGTTATGCATTAAAAGACCTTCATTGCGAAGTAAATAAGGAGCAACATTTCCAGATTTTCTCTGTTTCTCCCTATCTTCAATCTCTGCCTGATATCCAGTTCACCGGTTCTGGAAGCACAGATGTTTCATGGCGTGTGATGTTATTGTAATTAAAGAAAACCTTCTGGACGTGACTCATCCATTATAATGGAAAAACACTTTAATTATCCAATAAATAACAAAGTTAACGAAGACCGTTCACCCTGACATAAAATCGTTCTCGCCAAAATTATTCAACCGAGAGAGGTATATGACCGTGCGTTTAGTAAACGGATTCTCTGATTGTCAGGATTGGACACGTATATATATATATATATATATATATATATATATATATATATATATATATATATATATATATATATATATATATATATATATATATATATATATATATATCTGATTCAACAATGTATCATCTCTCTTTATATATTATATACCGATTTTTTATTCTTGTCGTTATTTAAACCATCACACTCACACTGGGAAATGACAGCCGCCGTACGCATGTGCTTAAAGTGTAGTTTCTTTCTATAACTTGCTGTAAAATGTAAATTTGGGAGAAATGCCATTTATTTCCATAGGTCGATTGATGAGCTGTTCTTTAATGGATAAACGTCTCTCGGCAGGAAAAAAAAGTCTATTACAGTAGTGTCAAAACGAGAGCTTGTAGGAAACCTCGACAAGATTGGTTACATTACAATCTGAAGACTGCATATGGCTGTCTGACATAAAATAGGACATGTAAGTCTCGGTGAAAGGTTCATCTTAACATGAAGAAGTGACATGCTGCAGTTGTGGTCACTTTTCTATGCGCATAAGCAGTCTTTAAAAACGGTGATATGAAAAATGAATATATACGTAAATGTTATCCTTAAAGGGGGGGGGGGGGTGTAGCATGTTCAGCCAGTTCATTGAATCAATTCACATTAAATCCTGCTTATGTAAAATGTACCTCATTTAACCTAGAGTATTGCTAACGTATTAACCAACACTCTGGTCAAAGATTACCCGGTAACCTGCCAGTAACTATAACCCCAAATTAAATATGTTACATATTGAGGAGGGACCAATTGTAGGTCAAGGTCTCCAGTCACCCCTCCTTCCTCTCCGTCCACCCGAATCGTCAGTGTGAATGCATATCTTCTCATGAGCCGAAAATGCGACCCCCTAGACTGGTAGTTGTCTATTTATTGTACCAGACGTGAAAATCAAATATATGATTTTATGATAGAAACACGTTAGGCCACATTACATTTATTTTGTCTCATCTCTGTAGGATGTTTTCGGTAGCCTACAAGGAACTTACTTTTCTTCAATTAATGAAACTCGATAAAATGGCATCGTCTGCGTACGGTGCGTGATCGTTTATGACGATTATGAGGTACGCGTCCATCATAATCACGAGACCAACGGGCGCTTCCTCCCATCAGAGAGTGATGACGGTTCAGCCATCACTGACAAACTCTGGTATGCTCTCTAAATTCCGAAGAGTGAAACTAGGAACGACTCCAAATTAAGACTGAATATTCACTCTAACAGAGTGAAAATCATGGGTCTTTTTTCGAGTAGGATTTTTCAATTCAAATAAACAGGTAAATAGTCTTCCCTAATTTCCCTCCAAAAGAGTGAATTTTCACTCTAAAGGTTTTAGAGAGTAATAATGACGTCATCAGAGAGTTCCCAACCGGGGAATGAGTTCACTCGACTGCAGGGATAGCAGCCTACTAGCCCCGAGGAGGACATGCATTGCTTCGCATTTATATGAACAATTGTTACAGTCTTTTCCTTCCTCATTTCACGGTAATTCGAGCGATTTTGCCCCCAAAAGTGTCCAAAGAGGTACGGCCGCTCAAGAAAAATATCATCTTTCCTGTATCAATATCTCCTCTTTGTGGTGCATCGACAATTATTTCTGACAAGGGATTGAACGACATGTGTGACTTTGACTTTTCTGTTCCCTCTCTACGGTTACCTCTAGGGCTTAGTTCATGTGAGCGCCGAGGAACATTTATGGGAAATTCGATGTTCTCATAAGTGTGCAACTGTGAATTCGCCGCCATGGAAAGATGTGAATCATCATCCCTGTTATAAACCGAATGAACTGGGAGTGAGGAAAGGGGGGGGGGGGGGAGAGAAAAAGAAAAAAAAAACTAACAGAGAGAAAAAAAAAGTTTGATAAGACGAGAGAAAATTAAGGGACATTGTCGGTATCGTCGACATTGGTTTCATTAATAGTAATGAAGTGATGGTTCCAATGTAATATTAATATCCTAATGTTATCAAGGTAATGACTTCCACGCCACCATCATGTTCAAAGGGGGAAACAAGCAATAAAGAGGAATACGTGTGAACTTCGAATTATCATGGTGTCGCGTTTCATTCATCGAAGGACAACCTCGCGGTTCCTGTCGCCCCATATCAATTCACTTGCTACTGAGCGTGGGGAATTCATTAGCTAAAGACAAAGTGAAACCATCGTAGAATATTTTCCCCCACAGTCATGTATATATGAAAGTTTATGACTGTTTTGACGGTAGAATATAGCGATATCGCTTTTTCATTTGCTTGTTTTTTTCACTATGGTATTTGTTGTGTGCCGACAGCAGATTCAGAGGGGAATAACACGCACTCTCAAATTACAGCTATGAATACATAAAGACACACGAATATATATAAGTCCAGCTTATAAAAATAACTTAATAATATCACCAGTTCCTCGTTTTATTATATTCATCCACAGTTACTACGTTTCGAACGGAAGTTGCATTTACAGCAGTCTGTAATTGTTTTCTTGGAGAAAACCTCAGGTCCATCGTCAACAAAGTATTTGGATTATGTATCACCTGATCCTCGTCTGCAAAAGTCCGTTTTTTTCCAAAACTATTTCTAAGCCATGAGCCATTCTATTTCTAAGCCATGAGATCTAAAAATCAAAGAGAAAAGGGGCGTTTACAATTCACCAACAGAGCATACAAAGAAAGGAGCGTTTGTTGAACCATTCAATCTCACCAATAAACATTTGCAAAAGCTTTATCTCCTCAATACATTATGCATAAGATAAGTTGAATGAAACGCATTATTTGAATTTTTGAAGGCTTGGGTGAACATTTTTTTCAGCATAAAATAACTACATTCCTTACTGCGAGAATAATATTTCTAGAAGATTTCTCCTTTTTCTTTGGAATAATCCAACATTCTGTGTCCATAAATGTTGGTTTTAAAAGTATGATTTTTTTCTGTAAAACAAACTAATTACTTCCCTTTAAATTAGTTTAGGAGCATCGTTTGTACCAGATGTATCTGAAGTCAAAAAAGGAAGAAAAGAGTTCTTGAACGCTAAAAGTCATAGTAGTTCTCCCCTTGGATAGTATTAAGGAACAGATACACGCCTCCGTACTGGCATACAGAACCGACTTACAAATGATTCGGAGAAGATCAGAGAGTTAGTGCACTTGTTAGGTCTTTGACCTGAAAGAAATGACAGCCGCAAACTATTATTCCACTTATTTTTTAAACAGTCGTGTTTTACACCCAACGAAAATAATACGTTGTCTTGATCGATTTCTCTATCACGAATACGTAAAGAGTGCATTTCTTCTTCTTCTTCTTCCTCTTTTTTTTTTTTGGTTGTACGTAGAGAATAAAATCCTCAACATTAATTTGATTATGGTGATACACGTCTGTGGAGTCACAGATGGAAACAAACATAGTTCAAACATTTCTGAAATGAACTTAGAATTGAACACGAGGAAAATTGATTCAACTGAAGGCAGACGGCAATTGACGTCACCAAATTGTTTTCATATCGGTAATGAAAAAACAAAGATGTGTCTGGAGACAAATAGGATTGCATGGTGGGATACTTTGAATTGTGTGGTTAATCGATTACGCAGGTGAAGATAAAATGGCAAAGAAACATGGATCAAATGTTACGGTATTGTGCAAGATTGTACAAAATTATCAATTACATAACTTAATAAATTATAAAGAGAAACATTAACCCTATCCACTCCTCTTGCTTTTCTTTCTTTTTCTTTTTTTTTAATTCCTTTCTTCATCGATTTTCAAGATATTGCCCAAGAACGCGCGGGATTATTAGATTGAGCGATGTATCCCCCTCTGCGAGGTGATTAATTTGAAGCGGTGGAAGTCAGATATGTGTAAAATGTACTGATACAGAGTACAGTTACCTATGTTCTTGAGAATGTCAAAGTGCCGGTGTTTTATATCAAAGAGGAAGTTGCTTTTAATGAATAGCGGAGCACAGGAAAAATAAAGAAATACAAAACTTCTCAAGGGGGGGGGGGGTGAGAAAAGGAGAAGAAGAAAATAGAGAAAAAATGAAAAATTTTGGAGAGACCGTAAAAGGTTAACTCTTCACTATTTTATTAAAAATGCAAGTTGAACTTATGGAAGGACGCAGTGCCAGGATACGGAGGTAGTACACGTAGGTCCACAAGGGATAGAAACAAGCAATCTGTTTCATATGGACATTAGGGGAAACTATAGATTTGCTTTGGTTAACTGTCATTAAAAAATACAAAAGTGAAAGTCAAAATACAAAAAAGAGAGAGAGAGAGAGAAAAAATAACACAAATATCTCATGCTGACTTCATGAATACCTCATAATGTATCTAGACATTTCGTGGGTGCAGCAAGAAACGCAAGTTTTCTCTTCTTTTCTGGTTTGCTTTTCACGTGAGGACATGCAACAACTTTCCGTTTGAAAGCCCTCCGTGATGATGAGTTTCGTTCGTGTATTTTTGTATTTTGAGACATCCACTTGAGATGATCTACTGTCATTTCGCGAGTACAATGAACAGAGCAGAATAATGAAACGGCACATAGGGTATCTCTTTCGAGTTCAGTCTAGACAAGAATGGATCCCTTTACCGTTTTAAGTTCTGTTTTTTAAAAGTTCATCTGATGAGTGCTTCGTTTGTTTTAGACTAGCAATTTATTGAACCTATGATGGGGATGTCATGACGTCATACTGTCCATGAGTGGGGAAACAACTGTGTAAATATTCTCTTCACTGCGATACTCGATCTAGAGACGTAGTGATGTAGAATTTGGCGCCATTGAATCTGAATCGTCTGCCAGTTTTGAAGACGCACCGTGTATTTAGAGTCTCCCTTCGCCGGACTTTTTTTTTTGCATCCCTTTCTATATACACCGACATCTCATTGGCCTCAACGCATCATTAACCAAATAATTTTTACCTCGAGCAGGAGGGAAAAGAGAAGAGCAAGATGTAGCCAAATTCTCATCGATGTGTTTGATTTATGACGGAGTCGACTTTCGTAGGACGCAGATGAGATCTACCACTATCACGCCGGCAATAGGAATAAAGGGGCACAAAGAGAATTACTGAATTGGTCATTCTGGCTGCTCCGTCAATGACCGTGTGTTACACATCTTTCGCAGAAATAGTATACGTACATAAGCGTAATTATGAATAGTTCATAAATATCCCCCCATGTCTTTTGATTAATGAAGCCATTTCCTTACTAGTCGAAGTGGTATTGATCTCCCAGATATTAAAACAGGCGTCTGCAGTCCTAATTAAAACCACGGGGAATGTTTTTCAAAAAACACCGAACAGAACGAGATAGGTCACGTCGATTTCGTCAACAGAGTTTACATGTACGATAGACAATAAGTCGTTTCCTTGACGTCACTAATTAGAAGGCGTTAACGTGGCTGTATGAAAATTTACGGAGGGATTTGGTTACACATTGGTTGTAACGAACGGACAAAAAAAGAAACCATATCGTAATGTAATTTACAACGTGAGAAACATAGTGAGTTGCAAAACACGCTTGTGCTTTTTTTTTTTCAAATGCTAAAAAAGGAGCTGCAGTGTTGGGTCAGGGTGATGGGTGGGAATATTAAGGATAAAGTTAAGCTGAACATGGCGTATGATATAGCAATAAATTGTCCACTACAGATGGCATCTTTGACAAATTCAGAATATTATTTGGAATCAATTTTTAAAAAAATATATACATAACCATGCAGGTTTCTCACTCCAGTCGATTCATTTAATTATTATTATTTTTTCATTTTTAATATTGTCCCTACGAAGACGCAAGCATACGTAACGTCTTTTAAATGAATATAATGAAAATAAATATAAGGAATATCAATTACTATTTGCTTTTGTATATATATATATATTACTCATATGAGTAATGAGCATGGTTGAGAGCCTTGTCTCTTTAGAAGTCTTCTGCGCTTAATTTTCTTTTCAGAACCAAAATTATCAACTGATGATTTCGTTGAGTCTTTCAATTCGTTTTCGTTTTTGCTTTTTTCTTTCTTCTTGATTTCCTTTGTTTATTTTATTTCCACATGTTCAGGACTAGACCAGAAAAGGTAACTGGTTCATCTGGGTCCTTGCTGGATGTAGTTGATTTTCGTGATGTTTGTTATGCCTAATTATATCTGTTTGTAAAAAAATAAAAATCGTAACGATAAACAGAAAAAAGGCTATATTAATTTGTGAGGTGTCACACAATTTCGTAGTAATGGCTATCACTGAGAAAAAAATTGAAGGGATCATGTGGTTTCCCTCTGGAGTTAAAGCAAAGAGACTAGCAAGAGAGAAGGAAAGTAGAATGAAACATGTCGGAAACATTTCTAGCAGATAGGACGGAGCATTGCTTCTACCTTACATTCAGTAGAATAGTTTTGCAACTCCTTGATGTATCTTCCAGGTACCTTAACATTTTGAGATTCATGCTGATATGGTTTTATTGAATCAAAACCTTTCTCGGAGAATGTGCTCCTCAGCGGAAGTAACATCTGACTTTTATTTACTGATAGCATTTCCCTGGCTTGTTTTAAAATTCGATTCTCGCCCGACGGAATATCCTCGTTTTATTGTGATCCTTTTCTGGACTAATTGAGTGATGCTCAAACGAAGTCTGTATCTTACGACCTTGCAACGTTGCTCACTCTGACAGTGGTCGCTTTTACACGTCGGTATTGTATTTACAAGCAGAATGTGCTGCTATTCCAGAGTTTTCAAAAGGACGCCAAAGGACTGGCAATCAATTACGCACAGGCTGTACATTGTTACCTTGGTCCTTTTATCCACAAATGAATAAAATATCACCAAATTTCCCACAGAAATACTTCTGCACTAAGGGTTTCATCGTGGTTATTCGTACGGAGGTCCCTATATTTACCCAGTTCCTCTAAAAGTTTACCAAAAAAAAAAAATTGGGGGGGGGGGGACTAAATCAATCTCCATTCCTTCGTATTAACACTCTGACATGGTGAAATTACCCCTGACAGAAAAATCAGTGGATGCTGCTCTTGGGTTTGGTATCAAATGAAAGAGAAAACTGGAAGATCACCGATGACGGTTACCTTTTTTCATCAAACCGCACATCATGCTTAAAGGGTGCCGATTTTTCCTGTATAAAGTTTTGCAGTACTGTCCCTACAGAAATCCTTTACTTTGAGAGTGTTATCCTATCACGTATACAGAACATGTCTTTGTAAGTTTGATGAGGGGGGGGGGGGGTATAAACAAAATAGACAAACACCGCTCAGAAGGATATTATCTTTCACGATTTATAAATTCACTTTGTGATGTTCCACCAATGAAACTGATTTTGATTGAAACTGATACTAAATGTGACCGTCATTTCAAAACTTTAATTAAGCACAGCTTTCTTCAATTAAATCGGAAATTAAGGGTATAATGGGACAATTAACGCAACATAAAACATACATCCCTGAGGAGTTTCGTGATTATGGAAACTAGCGATAACTACATCCAACACAGATTCGTAAGTTGCAAAACTGAAACGTGTTTCTGCATGGGGAGGGGGGGGGGTGGGGTGGGGAACTGGCTAGATGAAATAATTTGAAATAATTTTTACACCAGAAACCAAGAAAATTGTGCTGGCGTTTCCAATGTAAGGTGAAAAAGCTGAACCTGTCAGCAGTCAACTTTTCATTTCAAAGTACGACATGATTTGTTTCTACTTATCAATATTTTTAAAGGTAAACGTGAAACTGTTGTCTGTTAGCTGCATTTGCGAAAATTTTGACACATGTTGTGTGGCACGCAGTATTACCACTGCGAAACAGGTTGACGTTATGCACGTACGGTCACGCTCTTCTAGGGCTAATGACGTCATTCTCTCAGTAAAAACTACTGTAATGGTTTACATACCAAAAGGAAGTGTTCATCCTTGCGTCGGAGTTCTCCTATAACAGTGATCCACATATTCGATGGCAAGTTCTAGAGCAGTGGTTCTCAAACATTTTAGACTACCACTCCCTCCAACCATCGTGAACTGTCCCAATCCCCCCATGACTCCACCCTCCGTCCTACCGTTCATAGTCTACAGGGGAGATTATTGTTTTAATCTTTTACTACTTGTAAAACAACAACAACAACAACAACAACAACAACAACAACAACAACAACAACAAACAGCAGACAGGCATACTGTTAAACTGGTATAGTAAAGAGCTATCAGATATAGTTTCTCTATTCGGTATTGTGGTCTTGGTGTCACCCTGAGAAATTGCGAACGCATGGTTCCATCTTAATGAGGAAGGTATGCAGATAGTCTCTCCCAGTAATGACAAGGGGATTAGGAAGCAAAGAGGAGGGGGGGGGGGGAGAACTAGCAGACTTACAGACCCCTTGGAGGTCTACTTGCCCCCTAATCAAGTGTCATAGTTGACATTGAACCTCCCCCCATCAATGCCCCTTGTTTCCCGTGTATCTCCACCTGAGACTTTCTGGAAGGGGGACTTTTAGGACCACATTGAGCATCACGTTTTAGAGGACGTAGTGTGTTGGACACCGACAACCATCAAGAGGAACATACAGACAACATACAGTGAAATATACCTCCTTTAGATGTTTTCATTGTCAGCCTTATATGCTATTAAAGGAGGATAGGTATATACATTTTACAGATCCTTTTTGCTCTCTCTTTCTCCAAATCGTGTAAAACCCCATCTCCGTATGAAGATGGAATGTTGGTAGTCGAAGGTCATCAGTGTTTACCTACAGAGTGGTGCTAAACACTGATGACCTTTGACCAAACCACATTGCTTATTCAAAGTAGCGATAGGCAACGTAAAACACACACTCATGAATATTATCTAGGGGACATAAATGAAAAATAAAAATAAAAGATTATCGTTTTTCTCCCTCTGGGGCACTTTATGACAGAATGTGCCATTGTTAGATCATCTTTCACCACAAATTTGTTAAGATGATATGATTGCACCCGATTTGGAGGAAGTGCAAAAGTGTATGCAAAATATCTGTCACAACTACGTATCGTCCTTTAATATGACCATGAGTACTTGACATACCATTTTATCTGTGATGTATTCTTGAAGCGTACAGCTTCGTATGTAATTAGGACCACTCCTCCCTTTACTCTCAACGTCCCTGTCACCCACACCAAAGTTTTTGGCAAAAGTTCCTTCTCTGAAACTGTTGTGTGAGGCTGACATATACACATTTACCGTCCCACTTTTGCTGTTTTTACAATCTCCTTTTGGAAACTTTTATTTCAGAGAGACCTACTGGAACTGTTCTCAATGTACATTGTTCTTTTGTCTGTATACTTTACAATTACATATTTTCTGTATTGTTGTTTTTGCTTACATTTTTTTCTGAAAAGTTCCACAGGGTATCGTTTTTGCTATAGTGCTACATATATATAAATCTCTATAAAATATAATTATTTCAAACCATTTTCTCCTCATGACCAACTGATATGTATTCTCGTACACATATTCGTAAACAGCTGGGGTTCCGGAACCGATCTTTTAGCACGACGTCACTGCATGCACGCCCTCAATGTCTAATGAGCATCAAGCAGCCTTTGTAATACGTTTGCCTTTTATGCGATATATTATAAAATAATGCCCGTATCCACACCAGAGGTTAAATAAAGATACTAATCTGAATAATTTTGAAATCATTGATCTACGGTGATTCATCTATCCTTCAATAACCCCGTGTGGTAATGACCTTGATTTGATTTTTAAACTACAGCTATCGTCTTTGTGAACAACGGGAAAATATTGTTTTGCTGTTCGCCTGAGCGAGATTTAAAGCAGTAGATATGTTTTTTTTTTTTCTGGGGAAGTTGATCTCATAACGTATTGTTTGAATCCATTCCCGCCAGCCATATCTAAGTTTACTCACTAAGACTACTTGTAACGGTTACTTTAACTATGCCCTAGGTATGCTGTGGTGTTTACCAGAAGTGATAATATTATTCCTGTATGGAACGGATACGCCATGTTTGTCTTTGAAACATATGCCTCCAAGTGCTTGCCGGCCGACTAAGACGGTAAACATGTTTGTCCACAAGCCTTTTCGGTGATTGCAGTGTTTAACTTACTTTTTGAATGTTCCCATCAGATCGTTATGTTTTGTGGATATGTTGACAAGCTGTGAAATGAAAGGAAAGCACATGTAGTTCACTGACGTTTTTATATTACGTCTTTCATAGAGCTTTACCCTACGCAATTATCATTTCTTTTCCGGGACTGTAAAAGACCAAAGGTACACTTAGGGTACTAAGGCGACAATCAATAGAAGAAATAAATGAATATTGATTGTTTCATTCTTACTTAAAATTTGTTTTAAGTCATCGTCATTTCGTGTTAAGTGGGGCACAGAGTAACACGTGCGTGTGTGTTATAAAGTCGCATATTGCGTTGTCCAGACCACTATTTCACGTCATTTTGCCATGAATATGCAACTTGCACTAGTGTAGTGCTGACAAGAACTTTCAAACCAAGATGTTCACTTACTTTTTTCCAACTAACTGAATAACTGTGTAATTAAGGTATACACGTGGTCCTCAAACAAATGTCTGCCGTACAGATCACTTCTTAAATAATAATCGCATGCAAACAAAGTTTCAAATTCAACCAATCACTGATGTGATGTTTATTCATGTACAACAGTAAAATTATATTCATTCACAGATTATCTTCCAATGTGTCGCGACAGTTACACACGTTCTTGTATGCACGCGTGTGCAAACTAGCGAACTTGAATGGTAGAACAACCAGTGCTGGGGTAGAATTTCAGAACCTGTTCTTCAAGACCTAATGTTTTTTAAATATTCATACTATGGGCAGAGTTTAAGAAGACTTTGTAATTTTAGGTACGATAAATTCCAGGGACGCAAAGCAGAAAGCTCTAGTCTCTATATATTTATTCAGCAGGGTTTTAAATAGAAATTGGCAAAAGAAATGATATTTTACAGTCGTCACCATTCGTAGACCATAGCAATGATGGACTCAAATTATTGCTTTAAATTGCACCTCATACACACTCAGTAAGTCATGGCCAATGATCGAACTGTGCAGTAGACCATCCAAGTAAAGCGAGACCACGTGACATTTTCCTTTTTTTTTTTTAAATTTGACGTAATCGATACCAGACAGGCAACTAAATTAATAAAGGTCGCAACCACCGCCTCTTTCGCTGCCATTATGTTTTCACCAAGGACACATCTCCCCCCCAGCATTAGCGTTTAACGTAGTACGTGATTACATAAATCGAAATGTCTTTCCGAATCTAACAGTATGTATGTATGTATGTAATACTTGACCAGTAAAATCAAAGGTTAATTATATGCTGTAAGTATATGAGCCACACACACACACACACCTGTGACGTTGACAAAATATTATGAATATTCAATTTGATTGAATCATTCTTTGTCTGTGTACGTTAATACCCTCTCGGTCTAAATCTCGTCTTCGTTTTGTAATCTAGCATGCGAATCGTACGCACACTTACTGTAATCACCCTAGACGTCCCTATGTTGTGCCGTACAAACAACAAATGTTATCACAATCACACATTATCACTAGATCACTAAACACTTACTAAGAAGGCCTCTTTTGATGTTATAATATTCTTTTTTATCAATGTTGGTCACTCGTATTAAAAATAGTGACACATGAGCTCAGAGAAGCATTTAATTATAATTAACGGTCATTTGTTCCACAAAGGAACGAATTGTATCAATCTTATCACATTTTCTATTAATGTTACAAAAGCAATCTAGTTTTAGGGACGTTCCAGGATAGACATCCTATTTCGGTATTCACTTGGACCGTTGTGATTAAAAGACAAAACCCTGTAATGTATATTAACGCCACTCTATGACTAACTGCATGAACTTTCCACTTTGAGGTAAGTTTGCAGTAACAATGTTAAGATGCTTATAGTTTAATCAACTGATAACTTAATACACATTGACAGATATATGTAGTCTCCAAATACACACCTAAAAGACCACCATACTATAGGCAAGACAGAATCGTTCTTTAAAAGAAATTTTTGCAAATAGCAATTGTGTTGGTACTCAAGATTAATAAACAAGGTTCCCAAACCGTTGCACTTGTTAAACTAGAATTGAAACATAACTAGATTAAGTTAGAGAAGATACGCCGTAAGACATCGAAACCTGGAACGCATAGGCCACAGACTTGCAACAAATAACGTTTTTCTTGCTTCGTATGAACTATCAATCATAACCAAGCCCCTGAAAATCGCTTAGTGGTGATCCGATATAACACAGTAACAGTTTCAGCACAAAAGGTGTAGCGTATAGCCCCATGCATGGTACTGTAGAGAGAATCAGGTCACCAGTTCATTACTCGTATAATCCGTATTATATACTTATACGGCTTACATATATAGGCTAAAGAGTTCTCAACAGGTTTGTAAGGGGGGGGGGGGGGGAGGGAGTGAAGCGGACACTAGATCACGAAGAGATAGCAGGGGAGGGATAAAAGGGAAGGGGGTTTCCCCTCACTTTCACAAATTTTTGACAATGAGATTTTATCTATATCTTGCTGTCCCCAATGATATTATCTATATATAGGGGCAGTAATTTCCATGAGGTAGGGGTATCGTCTATTCCCCTTGAACTCCCGTGGAGGACTCTGATTTGTAGCAAATTCTGCCGGTTGCTGACTCAGTTCCAGAGGCAACCCTTTTTCATGTTCGCTTCTGCCATGACTTATTCATTCGAGTGCCCTACATAACAAGATGATGACACAAGACTTAGCTCGTTGTCCTTTATGTTCAGTATAGTCTTCAGTTTTTCTTCTTTTCTAACTTCCTAAGGGCAAAGCTTCAGAAATTCCTGAATCAAGGAGATGGTATTTTCTTCCTTCCGTCTCTTTTTTCTTTCAGAATCGGGCATTTTTAATAGGACACTCCGCTGACACAAATTTGTAAGGACTATTTCATTAGTGAATGAATAAATGACAGTTATCGTGTCGTAAGCAGACAACTTCCAATTAGTCACAAATTTCTTTCAATTGTTTTAGTCACATTGAAGATTGGAAGAGAACTGTAGTGACCGGGTTTTTCACAAAACGTCAGTTGCCGGGAAACCTAGATAAGAACTCCCAAGGTGCAGTGTGGTTGTCTTAATTTCTTCAGTGCGTAACACAACGAAGAATAAAGGCTAAAAGTCGGTATAGAAATGGAACACATATAAAATGCAATTCGCTTCAATATCTACTTTGCCCGAGGTGAAAGAAGAGTTA
Organism: Stichopus chloronotus; assembly: GCA_021234535.1. Classification (NCBI taxonomy): domain Eukaryota; kingdom Metazoa; phylum Echinodermata; class Holothuroidea; order Aspidochirotida; family Stichopodidae; genus Stichopus; species Stichopus chloronotus. Next base: position 2,671,592 of record CM037832.1, on the reverse strand, counting down.
ATATTAACTGAAAGGTGTAGGACGGAAACCCTTAAACAAATGTGTTCCCAGGGATATGTGTCATTCTACCGAAGGAGGTTACTTAGTTGCCTTGACGATAAAACAAGATAAGGAATATATCTTTGTGCAACTCTATGTAGACCCTACATATGATCTTCCATCTGATTAGGCTACAAAGCCTAACACGATTTAACACTGGAGGATATGATGTCAGAAGTAACTTGTTCATATAAAGCCTTGTATTTCGTATTTTGTAAGAATATATAGCCTAGGCTAGGTATCCATTTGCCTTATAATCGTATCTGATTCATCGCCGATAGTAATCTGTTTGTATTTGCATAATTTTTTAGTGAGGTGAACCAACTTGGTTGAAGATACAAAAAACAAACAAAACAAAAAAAACAGTGAAAGATATATAAAGAAAGACAAAGTTGCGAGAAGAAAGAACTTGTATACAAGTGATGCTGTTGGATTCAGAATCCGGTTGACCAGCAGCCTACTTAATCAAGTGATGTGGAATCCAAGCAGTTTCCTTTAATGTAACATTAACCATAAACAGAAAGTGCATGTTATCCACGTAAATCTCTTTGTGAATTTGAAAGGATATCACATTATTAAGTACTGGTGGAGGTCGAAATACCGCTAAGTTGTAAAAGTGATGCTAATCGCAGCATGCGATCATAATGAAGTGCAGAGCCTCATACAGTAGGCACGACGTAGGTCGAACGGCAGTAGGCCGCCATACCTGTTAACGCCTCTTTTCGGCTATATTCCCTTCGAAAACATTTATTTCCACATTCTGTGAAAATATAGGTCGTGACTTGTAGTGATGACTCATTATTATACAGCTTATCGTCTCGCTTGTTGAAATGGATTCGAAGGTAGCTTGTCTCTTCCTTACATTTAAAGGGACTTTTGGGTCGGTAACAATTACAATGTGTCATTTTATGTTTACATCGAGCGGTCAGAGACGGTGCTTCGTATAAGCAACATTTTCATGTTCAATTAACTTTGTGTGAGCCCATTTCGGTTGATTAGCCTGGCTTCAAACAAGTGATTTCACCGTTTACAGTAAATACTCTTAGCTCACCTACTTTGTTTATCATAAATAATTTGTTTCTGCCATTTTACTGAGAAATCTTTAACCATAGTTCAGTGTCTCAGACGTTTTCCCATAAATTTGTGAGACAGTTTCTGATTGTAAGGAAGTACTTCATGCATTACACATCGCCAGGAACGTGTTGTGTCCATAGCAAGTGTCTGCAATCAGCTATAGAATGACTTGATGCATTTAGCTAGAAACATGTTATTTTACGGGGGGGGGGGGGGGGGATAGCCACTATTTCCAGGAGGAGGGGTTCATGACTACTTCCATTAGGGAAAAAAACTTAATGTAAGTTTAGTACGGTACGCGCGCGCTCTATTGTTATGTACGGTTCACGAGGTAAACAACTTGTTTCCTTTCCCTCACAGCAAATGGAATCGCCCAATCCTTAACTCGAGATGAATATTAATATTTATCGCTTAATATTTGTGGTTTGCTGTTGCCATATGAAGATCGGGCGTGGAATTCCTCATAACACCCAATGACTCTTTTTTTTAAAAATCCAGTTAATGCGTACCTGAGAGTTTCTTTTCAACGCCACAAACCTGCACAAGGAAATGCATCTCCTATGACATCATCATTAAAGTAAGGGTTAGGAAATGCATTTCCATCAGCTTGAACGTCAGGCATGTGTCACTTTTGTAGCTTCTAAACTGGGAGGGCATGTGTCGAATTGTCTGTAAAATCCCCAAAGCCCATGATTATTCACATTCCCTGTGTTTTTTACCCAGTTTCACAAACGATTTTGAGTTGTTTAAAAGTGGTCCGTATAGATCAGCATGTAAAAACATTGATTTTTCGGCAGGCTGATGCCATATGCACGACTTCACAATATCGACAGAAACTAAGAACTGTTGTTAGCAGAAGGTACTGAAAACCTTTTAGAGCTAATCTCAAAGCTTTTCCAGCATAGTGTTCCACACGGGCACGAAAAACTGTGTGCATAAAGCTCGTTGAACTTTGTGTGCTGCTGTTGACGTAACGCAAGTTATATGGCGCTTGTGACCGGCGTGCTTATGAGACGCACAATTCGAAATGGTTTCCAAAGCTCCCTGTTCCGGTGTCCTCTCGCTTATCGGGGTGGAAACCGAGTGGAGATGGGAGTGGGGGGGGGGGGGGGGGATGCAAAACTGCTGCTGTAAAGCACACCAAAACTAATAAAAAAATACATTCACAAAACCTCATGCATCCTTTCATGGAACCCCATGATCGCTTCAAAGAAACGAGTTTGCAAACCTTGCGAGTCTTTGTCTAAAACCTCTAAATCGTTTCACAAGACTTAAACAGAGTGACCAGCGACTGACATAATTATTTGATCGGTCTCTCAAGTTAATTTGAACCGACTTTAATGGCTGACCGCTAATCGGTTTGGACGTACGATCTAGCCTATACGGTCAACATGGCTTCAGATTATGACTTGATCTATTAAACGAAATTAATTCGAATTTATTACTATTTGCTCTTTATTATTCTTATCATTTTTTTTTCTCTCTTCACTGTTGCTAAGAAAGAGAAAAAAGGAATAAGTTTGAATCAGGTTGTTCTTGGGCGCCGATAGGATGAACGGACAACTACCAGCGTCAGGCGTCACATCGAGATAGCGCCAGGCTGATGACGTTAAACTGTTCGATGACGGCGGCAGCTCTTACCCTCGCATCAGAGTCTTGTATAGTTCACAGCACGTAGTATAGTTTTCGACAGAACAGTGTAAGCGTGGTTTTAACACAACTTACTCGTTACTTCAGTAAGGAGTTGGCAAGGGCTTGCTAGGCGAGGTGGGGTAAGGGCTTTAGCGCCCGAATTTTGCTATCCCACAAAATTAGGCAAATAGTTACATAAAATGTCATTCAAATTTTCTTTTTTTGGAAAAGTATAAGATTTTGAAACACCAGATCTCAAAGTAAAGAATGTCTGGATGTCGTTATCGAGACCCGAAAAGTGCTATTTCATGCAAACAAGGAGATTTTTGGCAAAAAAAAAAAAAATTCTTGATACGCTAAGCTCCAACAGATGTGGCTCTTTGCTTAGATGATAAAACAAGAATTACCCGTCGCCCCACTCGTAATGTCCCTAGACCCCTGGAAGTCGGTTCAACAGGTGAAACCATCGAACCAAGTGAATTCCAGGACTAAATTCATCCCTGCATAGCTACATAATTTGGTAGCTTGCAGTCACATAGTAGATTTATATCGTTAGATGTGCACAGCAACTTGTTGAATTGAGACGGAAAACAAAGTCAATTTTCATGTTCAGCAGTAAAGTAACTAAAATAAGCAATCTAAAGACGTCGAGCGAGACTGGTCTTACTGTTCCTTCATTTCGACTGTTACTTGACTGGACGCTGTCAAGGGTCGGGGGGAGGAAAGGGTAAAGGACGACGAAGGGAGAATATTCTTAAATTTTGATAACTACGGGCGTCTTTGGAATTAAACGCAAAATGTCACGTGGTGAAAGCGTCGTCGTCAACTCTAAGTAGTCCACATTCACAGTTGAAATAATTTGGAACTTCTGTCTGATTTTCGGAGTAACAGTTCCATTACCCCCTGTCCCCATCCAGAACCCTCAATCCCACCCCTCTTCTGACAACCCTCAGTCGATCCTCATCTCCACGCCTTAGAGTACATATACACTCGCACAGTTCACCGGCTGATTCTCCTTTTGTGAGTTATATCTCTTGCCGTATCCGCAAGTAATTTTCTCCCCCGGCGACGGATTCGAAACCAAGAATCCACTTGTACAAAATGATGTAAAACAAATATAAGTACATAAAAAAAAGACCTAGACATTTTCAAAACCTGAATTAAAGGGAAAAGACGGGGAGGGAGCCTGGAGGGCCAACAAGTATACGTGACTGCTTTTTTGTTTCTTCCATCACAGGTAAATGTAGGTTGGAAGGATCGGCTCAGCTCGATAAGATGAGAGAGAAAAAAGTCCAGAAAACTAGGTTATGGTGTGTCAACTTGGGAGCTTTCGAAAAACTGTATACATCTGAGAGCTTTCAAATCTAACTCTGAGATTACAGATCATCAGAAGAACAAATATGTCTCAGTATTTACTTATCTTCGTCTTTCTCTGTTGCACGCTTTTTCGGGTTTCCCTGACTTCATTTTGTGTTTCCCTCTCTCTGTTTTAGCCAGGGGCGTATCTATATGTGGTCTGTAAGTCGTTCATTTACGCGCCGAAAAAAGAGAACGAAGCATAAAGATGTGGGGTATTAAAAGCATGACAAATTTCCTATCCGTAAATCGTGAAGGGACCTCAATTCCACAATTAGGAGAATGGATGTTTCTCTCTCCTTGTGAAAAAAAAGAAGCTCATTGCCTGCTTTGTACTAAATGTAGTCGTTACTAATCGTAACTTAATTTCCCGGTTTCCATTTGTGGAATTACCTTGTCAGCGTTCCGTGTTTTTGTTCAAGTGAATGGAAAGGATAAAGAGGGAGACAAAAGGAGATAGAAAACGGGAGGTACCCTCTTCACGCAAATAGTTCTCCAATATGTGCTTAGTTAAGATTAGTCATATCAATTTGCTAATCTCTACTGTCTCTTCGCAATAACATCGAAGCGGAGATGGATGTGAGTTGTTATCAAACCCCTTAAAAATGCTTTCCATTACATTATAACATACCAACGAAGCAAGTATATATAGATATATATATACACCATAATATGCGTTAAAAACAGTTACAATATGAAACGCATATAGGCTATGTGTGAGACTTATCTGCAATTTTCAGTCTTTGAGTGAGTAAAAAAAAAAGCCATTGTGAAACATCTTTGGCGGAAAAGACTGCCGGGGAAAAGAAAAACAACAAGACATGATCACGTAGAGCTGCAATCAGAGCCATACCAATCTGAACATTATGTCTGTGACTGACTATACCCAAATGGGAGTACCCGACAGCAATCGCCGTCACAAAGCTAATATTAGTGTTGTTATCTACAGGAGATGAATCCAAGACAAAGTGTGGAAATTCACCTGTAACTGAGGTTACCTACACGCGGACCTCTCCTGTCAAGTGGTCTACAGAAATGAATATGTTACGTGTGTTACCCTACGACAGCTGTGTGTTATATTTTCTACGAAAAAAAAAATTCTGAAGGGAGGGGAGGGGGACAGAGGGGTTGTTCATGCGAGGAAAAGGGGAGATTGAACCCTTTCTACTTAGGGGACTGTAACGAGGAGCTACCGTAGTCATAAACTTTGAATTCATGATGGATTTGAGACTTTGCAGAAGCATATTTACAAACGTAAACCACTTGAAATCCACAAAAAATATAATAGATTTTCAACAACTTATGCTCGTTTTTTACAATAAAGGGGTAGATAGTTGTCAGAAACAAGTTACACCAAATGGGGTATAACCATGCATAAGAGCATAGACGTAAGTACTACGGATTTTAGGTACATTTGACATGAAAAACACATCTTGAAGTATTGCCTGAATTAATCATTATACATGTTGAAAATAGCCAAAATTTTCATTAAAGTTCATCAAACATTGGCCATTTTACAAACTTCTGTTTCAAAATTGCATAATGAATAAACATAAGTCAAACATTTGTGACGTCTGGGGAGGGATTCACATGACATCCCTTGTGTTATAATTGTTAACTTAACATTTATTTCAAGGACAATTGAAAAAAAAATTATGCCGTGAGGTTTTATTTTGGAAGGATGTATACTGTCTTCTAAAAAAAATTGATGTCACTTACCACTATAGCACTGTGATACTTAGCAATTAAGAGATAATATGTAAAGGTCTAACTAAAGAAATACTGACACTGTGCAACACCACGCATCATCGGTTTCGCATATTCATTAAACATTGAAAGCCGTATCTCAGAAACAGTGATAGATGTAAACAATACTAACGAATTATCATTTAAGGTTTCACTTTGCAACTTTTAAAATGAAGTCAACACTTTTCTTGATACATGTCACCTGGTCTTTCGTGGACACTTTAGCAATAAACCTCTCAGTCGATAGACGGCAATTTAAAATGTCAAATCCCGAGGAAAACCTTTAAAATTGATGTGTGTTTCTTTCGATGGAGGTAATGATACTTTTATACTTCGTTGTCCTCAAATCGAGGCCATTTTGCCCTGATTCCGACATTCTCACCTTTAAGTACAGATTTTCTGACAAACAGCTAAAACGGCGCGCTAAATTAGACAGGTTTCCCAGGTTTCTGACATTATTACATTGTCTCTTCGGTATGTTGAGGTGTTCATGTTATATCCACGTTGACACGTACTATCAGCCGTTGGTTAAACTTGTCTCTTGGTGTCTTGTCTCCCGTTATGGAACATGAAGTCAAAGACATCACAAAACCCAATAGTACTTGAAAGAAAACAACAATTTCTATACTTTCTATTGAGACTACACAGAACAAGCTTTGTTGGGAGAAAAAAACTGGAACGAGGTCGAGGAAATTTTGGGATTGGTGGATAAGTAATAAATTGCCTTTAGACAAAGTTTGGCGTAACGATCTACATTTCATTCCTGTTTTCAAAATTGTGTACACTCTGTGCGGGAGTAAATTCAATGTCGCTTCTCGTCTATTGGGTTACAGACGCCGTATCCTAGAATTTAGTAGTTCCGTTTTTAAAGGGGAATAAGGCGTTTGTTTTACAGAAAACAAACATGTTTTTTAAAAACCAATGTTTTTGGACATAGAATGATGATTACGGTACACAAAATAAGGAAGGACAGAAGACTTCTTTTCGAGATATGAGTTTCTCACAGATAGAAATTCAGTCATTTCTTGCTCACTAATAATTTGGTCACCCAAACTTTTTGAAATTCAAATGATGCATGTTCCGTTACTCATCACATGCATGATGTTTTGAGGAGATGAAGGTTTTGCAGATGTTTATTGATGAGACTGAATGGCTTAACAATGATTACACCTATTTTCCTTGTATGCCATGTTGGTGCATTCTAAACTCCCCATTTCCCTGTAAATACACCGTGCATGTAATTTTTTGCTTTACACCATAGCTGCATGTAGGGAACATTGTTCTATTTTACAATCGTCTTCTATCTCCTTTGGTGAGAGGTGGGCATATTATTAAACTGAAAGGGAATAGCGTGTATGCGTTGTGAGATGAACGGTTTATTCAGGACCCATTGAAAAGTTGAGGAAGGTCCCGTTTAGAGAACTGAACCTTATGAAGGAGAACTAACTTTAGAATGAGGTGCAAAAAAGAAGAACGTACGTCGGGCTAGGCTTAAAAGATTGACAAATACAAACCCACAGAGTGCCCCAGCCTCTTCCTCGAACTTTCCGACCGAAAGCAAATTTCCATGGCCTCATTCCAGTATATTTGTAAGGTGACTGTAACCTTCAGGTGTTGAGAGGCAATTAGTTATCGACTAGTCTAGACCTAAAAAACACTTAAACCTGCCACCCGTTGTTTGACATTTCACTCCGTTTTGGCGCATCTTTCATAGCTTATTTAGAGCAACCTCGCCGCTTCCATTTTGGCTTTAGGTATGCAAGACTTTATTGCTTCAATAAATGAAAAATAATACTTTCATCTACACAACAACAAGCATACAGTTTACACCACCCTTGTTTGTTTCCAACATAATTCATGTACAAGGGTCAGGTGAAGGGTAAGACCGGGCAGGCAACATTGTCTTCATTTGCGTGATTTTGTTTCCGTATTCATGAAAGTATTCATTGTTTCGTTGTTATATCTTCCTTTTTTTTGTTTTGTGTATGAATAAGTGAAGACAAAGTTTGAAAAAAAAAAAACAACGAACGAACGAACAAACTGTAAGTATAAGTAACTTTCGTTGCTGTTGTGAATTCAAATGCAAACATATTTAGGCAAAAGAGAAAAAACATATACAGAATTTTAAAAAATAATTAACAAAGTAATATATGCTAACTTTACGAGCAAAATGGACGGACAAAAGGAAACAAGTATAAATATATGTACATTTTTTGTACAAGTTTTACATGATACTTAGCAATAACTGTATGCATGACATCTTGAAACAATTTCATTCAATCTTCATGAATAAGTATACGTTGGAGATTCTGAAGTAAGGACAATTCTAGGAGTAAAATAGATTTAGCGATATCAATGTGTGGATGTGCTTTGAAGGTGTGTTTCTGTGTTTGTGTGTGTGCCATTGCGTTGTAATACTTTCAGAGGACATGAACTAAGAATATCAGGTCCTTGCAGTTCCTAAGTGACATGTGTGTGTGTAAGGATGTGTGTGCATGCCAGTGCCAAAACAGCCTTGCATGTTGCACCAATAAATACAAAAGAATTTATTTGAATTGCAGGTTACAGGTCCCTCCCTTTCTTTTTGTAGGGCTTTTATATCAATGTGTGGATGTGCTTTGAAGGTGTGTTTCTGTGTTTGTGTGTGTGCCATTGCGTTGTAATACTTTCAGAGGACGTGCACTAAGAATATCAGGTCCTCGTAGTTCCTAAGTGACATGTGTGTGTTGTAAGGATGTGTGTGCATGCCAGTGCCAAAACAGCCTTGCATGTTGCACCAATAAATACAAAAGAATTTATTTGAATTGCAGGTGGCAGGTCCCTCCCTTTCTTTTTGTAGGGCTTTTATTCGTAAAGAATCTTCAGTTGGCTTCCTATGCAAACCCTGATAAACGTAGACGTGGTTTGAAGTAAGAACAAATCTTGGTGGCAGGTTTCTTGTATTGTTTTCTTACTTTCTAGGAGTATTTTGTTTTTTTATCAAGGCCTCTTTACCTATTTGATAACATTTTAACCTTCCAAGAGAGCCACATGATATGCAAACGCTCCTTTATTGTTGTTTTTTTTTTTGTTCTTGTAAAAACTGCCATAAAATCGGCAGGATACGAAAATATAAATTTCAGTTTTCCTAAGCAGTCTGTCTCTCCACGAAGGGAAAACTGTAAATCATAAATTATGTTATTCAATCGATAACGGTATTTATTGGTAGAGATTTTCGACGTTATTTCGTTTTCTACTCATCATTTTCGTGGGGTTCATTGTTTCTACGACTCGTTTGTAGTACAGCTTCCCCCAAGAGAGTGTTAAAAGTCTTTCTCTTAACTTCTAATATTCTTCTTTTAAAACATATACTACTTTAAATAATACAACATCTGATGGAGCTTCTCTTAAGTTACGTCACACAATGAGACGACAAGATGAAATAGAGGGCGCAGAAGCGATTGAGAAGAAATTCTGGTATTTCGTGCTCTGTGTATAGTATGAGTTTTTCTTGCTTTCTCTCTTCAAAATAATAGGATAAAAATGGTTTTTTCTGTGTGTTTGTTTCGTATGATAGTAGACAAAATACAGTGAGCGACTCTGTCTCTGAATTATTTCAGACAGGGAAAGAACTATGGCGTGAAATTAAATTTACTGTATCAATACACTGCACACGGTTGATATATATATACATACTGCTTGATGGCAATGAGATATTCAACTCCGTGGATTGCCCTCATGCTTCTGGGGACGAGGGGGCGGGGGTGGATGGGGGTGGGAGGACGAAGGCTTTTACATTCGTAACAACCTGCCATCCTCATTTCCGTCCTGATGGAATCGCAAAGACCGGTGCCTCACCGTCCGTCCTCCGTTCAATTCAAACCGTCCTTCACCAGTAGAAAGCATGGGTGCCAGTTATTTCAAACTGCTCTCGTGAGTAAATTGAATATCCCCCTCTCTACCACCCTATCCCTGTTACGACGACATACAAGGGGTTTATCTATAGCAACCTGTATGTATTTTAGTAAATCAAATATTAAGAACGTCCAAACATAGGAAAACATAGGGTTTGCCATAGGACAACAACCCATAAAAGGGGAAAAAAAAAGAGAGCGAGAGAAAAAAAGGTTAGCTTCGGGCTGTACATAATGACCAACAGGAAACAGAAAAAGCGCACAAGGTGTAAATCGGGGGAGCGTATATACTCTACCATCATTAACTTAGTGATGAAACAGGAAAAGGCAAAATGACATCATCGCAGTGTAATTTCTTCAACAAAATAACAGTTTCGCTTCTTAAGAACCCCCCTCGCGCCTCTCTCTGCAACGAATAACCTTTATCGATCTGGCCCCCGCCATCCTCTCCGAAACGAGATGATTTCTCGCATTCGAGAGAATCGAGTTATTTGGCATTAAACATGGCAGGGGGCATAGCCATCTGCTTCCAAATCAATCCCAATCGTATTTGAACCTAAGGCAGCAAGTATTTTTTTTTTTTTTTTCACGCTTGTTGAATTTTTACAAGTTGCATGCTCATGCAACTATATCTTAAATTATATACTTGTCTGCTTCCTTATTTATTTATGATTTCTTTCTTATTTTTGTTTGATTTTTTTTATCGCCGCTTGGAGGGCTAACTAAAATTATCAAAAACTCCCTACATCATCCTTTAAGACAATCTGTTCAAACAAATATGGCTCTAAGTCGTCTCGGCTGCTGCCCCCGGAGGGTCTCATTTTGACCCGTCCGTGTTCAACGCTCTTGGGCCTTTCTAGGAGTTTATACAATTAGTCATTGATGAAAAGAGAGGGGGCCCAGACCCATTACTTAAGATGGGGCTCATTATGGGCATCGTTCATGTGCTTTTTTGCTCTTCGTCAAGGTGAGTCTGATATTTGATTCCGTCCTTCTCGCATCCAGGACTTGTTGTTCTACAAGATGGACACGAAAAACTCCTTGAAACCGGCGCTTCTGCCTTGTCCGATCCACTCATGACGTTACGCCCCGAACAAATAAGGATATCGAATCTTCTCACAGTGCAGGATTGAATTGGCAATTATAAGTAACATCTTTTATTTTTCAAAGCGAATAAGGAAATCGGTAAAAAAAACTAAACTAAGCAAACAAAAGGAGAACAAAAGTCAACTTAATTTTCAACGTTTTCATAGACACGAATTGTCACGTCGATACAAATCTGATAGTCCTTGATTTCTTTTTGTTTTATTTTACATATTACTTCTAAAATCATCATATTAAGGCCAGTTTTACCTTTTATTATCGATTGGCTTCAAGTTTACCGTGAAACGCCGGCGATATCTCACTCGGACGTTATGTAGTTCTGACGTCATAACACACGTGATCAAGATTGTATCAGTATCCGTCTGATCGTGTGAAATTGTATCTTTGACAGACAGGCAAAGAAGTAAATGGTGAAAGACATTAGAATTTATTCATTACGACGGACAGACAGACAAACAAACATAGATACATACAGACAGGAGGACATAGCCAGCAATCCAGACAGACAGAAAGACAAACAGACAGAAGTACACAGACAAGCAGATAGACAGGCAGATGGATAGATGGACATATAGACGAGTTAATTGCCGATTGAAGGGCAACGATTCAGCTATATATCTGCTGTTGTTGTTAATTCCAAGCTAGAAAGTTACTTGCAAGACTGTAAGATATGCTCAACTGTACATAGAAAGTGAAAAGATGTCCATGGGGTTTTGCTCGATAGTCGGTGAACTCTTACACGGGGTTTGAGTGTTTTGTACGCTAAGGACGAATGGAGTCATTTTACTCCTTCCCCGGAAATAGTAATAATAATGTGAAACAAATATGTAAATGAAATGTAAAAAGGAGACTATACTAAGCAAATGATATACAATATAATTGCCGACTACAGGTTTGTTATCCAGAGGAGCTTTCATACTTTATTTCACTTGTTTGTTTACCGTATCATTACATCAAAGTTAGGTATGTAAAATTCACATAAATTTTTGCACGAAGTTCCCGCAGGAGTTTTAGTTTTTTGTACAATTGTTATTTTTTTTAGCTTTGTTCCTAACATACCAAATGTTTCAAATACGATGCCAGCACTTTGAACCACCAGCCTCACTGGACCAACTAACCTTCATAAACATTTTAATTCAAATGTAATGATCTATCTACTTCCTTTTAAATACAAAGTCACGAACACTTTTACAACTGCGCTGTATCATGGGAGTTTGATAAGAGCTATGAATGTCTGAATATATATTTTGTCATTGTTATTGAAGTACGAGATGTTTTCCAAAAACGTTCGTCAATCCAATTGCATTGAGAAATAATCATAGATTTAATAATGTGAATGATAAATACTATTTAACTTAAAGATGTTTAATATCTAACAAACACTGACGTCTTATCTTGTTTATAAATTGTAAAAAACCAGTATCTACACGTATGTTCAGTCGTTATGGCGCTGTCTCAATGTTTGCCAAAAGCATTATTTTGATGGCTACATATATCTTTTAGGGCACGTTCCTCCATCTATCACAATCGATCTTATTGGTTTGCATTATTCATCCAGGGGAAATTTGCCTATATATTCATTTTTCCTCTGAGATTTATAATCTACATATATAGTCGTCTCTCGTTTTTTGTGCTATTTATGGTTTTGTTTCGTTTGTGGTCTTTATCGCTTTTTTTTTTGTTATTTCTTCGACCATAGCCTTGAGTTATTGACATCTCCAGACCCTCTCTTTTGGCTTACTAATGTAATATAGTCCTCACACCTGTAAACCCAGCCGGCAGTTTAATGTCATTAAGCGACTTGAATTAAAACTCTAAAAAGGAAGTAGTCCCTTCCATATATGTACATAAAAATAATCTTTTATGTTGGTTTCAATTTTTACGCCTCGAGTGGCCACATAAAGAGAAAAAAATAAAACATTATAAACGAAGTTTATAGTCCCCGAGGTGGTGCATTCGAAACGATAAAGCTCACCGGTGTATGTGGCGGGAGGATACGCAATTTTCTAGTATTGCCTTACCTTATTCTGTTTTTAATCTTTCCTTTTTCTCTTTCTGAAATTTTGTTTTGTTTCCTCAAATGAGTAAGCAAGCATGGAATAAATATTTCTGATGGTATATACTTTCCGGATTCGTTTGTTTTTTGCTCTTCTTTTCTCTTGGCTCTGTTTTTGCTCTCGGCGTTTTCCATTAAATGTAGTGTATGTCCCATTTTGCTGCTGGTTCATTTCTCTTACCCACCCACCTTTTTCCGTCGCTCTTTCTCTTTTTAAATGCCTTCAGATGAGTTTTCGGAAACATATTTGAGTAAATGAAGGGTGGATAAAGGGAAAACAGGAAGAAATTATAGACGAAAATGCAGAATAAAAGTTGAACCCTTTTAAAGTTTATGGAATATGACATTCCTCCCAGCACGGAACCTAACAAAGACTGACCCATATTTCGAAGAATCATCGAAGGGAGCGTTGTTAATCCAGCTGTGAGCTGGCGTCATAAATTACCAATCTTTCCCCATCACCATCATCATCTCTTTTCTTTTTAGTCATTTCAATGTATGACAGGATGTGTGTGTGTGTGGGGGGGGGGTAGGGGGAGCGGGGGGACATCTAGTTTTTGTCGAGAGCGCTTAGAGAAATTGACGGAAGATTGGTGGGGGTTGCCAAAGGGTTTCACGAATATTCCAGTCTCGTCAGACTTAAAGTGGCAGGCTGTTTTATGAAATGAATTGGTAACGTGGTTTAATTTTGAAGCAAGCCGCAAACTGTAACGTCCTGCGTTAAACTGAACATCGAGCACTGTTCTTAACCGTATACTGTACTACTGGATATGCTTGTGGTAACGTATAGTGTGGCACGTTCGCTGCTTTACTGTACGGGTTAATCAAGGCTGAACCGTGCATTAAGCTAGGGATGAAGCACGAACGGGGGATTAATGCAAGCGATGCACAATTGCGAAGCCCTGTTGCCCATCATCCAGCGATATCATTCGTGTTTCGTGTGAGCTCTATCAGCGGTTAATGCAAGCAATGTGGCAACGATATTCGTGAGCGATTCAAACAGTACCACCGTTGTTTCGTTATCGTGACAAAGCAAAGGCAGGCGAAAGAACCAGTGGCGTAGCCTGCAGGAGCAAGGGGGCACTCTCTCACAGAAATTTGGGGGACGCGATGGACGAATCTGAATAAAAGGTAGCCAAAAAAAAAAAAAAAAAACGACGAGAGGAGGCAGGGATGATAAGTTGACGGAGTAGGGGAAGAAGTGGGAAACTGGCTTCATAAGTGAGATTTTTTTTCATGATATTGAAAACTAACAAACAGATTAACAACACAATGATGTGACACAAGGTGTACATGAAGGTGAAATAGTTGGTTCGAGGTTTCGATTGGCCATACATGAACCTCTCGCTTTTACGCAGTATACGAGTATGCGGCTAGGGGATGGAATCCCCAGCAGAACAGCCGGTATATTTCTTTCATGCAGGACGCATTGGCAATAGACACCTCTCCAAACAGTTAATCAAAATGTTAGATGTTAATGATATCATAGATTCTGTAGACAATGTTCCTCTATATTTTCCAACCCTAACCCTGAATTCAAAACGAAGGAAGTAAAAACTTCCCCAAAGTATTGGTTGCCAATGAATGCCTACTAAGACTATTAGTAATGAGAAGTACTATCCTGACATATTATTATTTAAAAGTACTTCAATGCGACTACTTAAAAACAGTATACCAATTCTTCTACTTAAAAGTACATCATTTTTATTTTTATTTAAACATTGAAAATGTATCATCACTAGGGGTGCATGCAACAAGCTCATGTTTTACCCAGGCTATTCCCCCTAAAAGGTGTCTTATCATGGTCTGCGTCGCTTCGTTGCGTTAGATGTTCAACCGCCTACCCCAATTTTCATTTTTATTTTCCAGGATAAAATGAGTCATTATCAGCCAATAGAAAGTGGGGTCTAAAGGTGCGTTCAGTCCCCTCGGCCTAACTATTTGCCAACTGTTCCAAGAACAAATGTAACGGGATGCATAATTCATTACCATTCTTGTATCTTCTTCTCATCTCAACCCATCTGATATGTATTACCATTTTTCGTACATTGCTTTTATCTCATTGAATGAGAAATTGCACGCATGAGATCCGTTTTTCAAGGCTAGATACTTGCAAGGCTTGGAACACCCGGAATCTGTCGTTTCCGGCCATCTGGAGGGTTTGAAAAACCAAAAATTTTCTTGTACGATTCGCGCCAACTGATAGTGGCGCTCCACGTAAATAGTCCTATTAGCACTCAGCCACTTGCGATACTTTTTTCCGTCCTGTAACATTTATTTTAGACTCATGGGTGCAGGCGTCAATAAAGTCCATTTTTCACCATGATTGGGTCACCAGGAAGGGAAAACTAATGTTTTTTAGGCAAAGAGGAAGGAATACCCCATCCCCTTAGACCTCTCCTCTTGCCGTGTATCTATGGACTGACTGATTTTAAATCCTGGCTTAAGAAGAGGGAGGGAGACCCCCTCCACTTACACCCCTTCCCCAGGTAAAAATAAAGACGAGTCGATTTTCCCCCTCACAAGGAAATCCTGGCTACCCCCTGGGAAAAAAGCACTGTCAATGTACTGTTTTATTGCATTCATTAGTTTGAAATAACCGTGCAGTTATACAAAGGGAAAACACAGTTGCCTGACTGTCATGGACCAATATAGGTGTTGAGGATTCTTAGTAAGTATGAATGAAAATGAAAAACTCCACCGACATTTGATAATTATATGACGTCATGC
Source organism: Stichopus chloronotus (assembly GCA_021234535.1). Lineage (NCBI taxonomy): Eukaryota > Metazoa > Echinodermata > Holothuroidea > Aspidochirotida > Stichopodidae > Stichopus > Stichopus chloronotus. The sequence goes on along the minus strand of CM037832.1, from coordinate 2,655,962 downwards.
ATGTCGGACAATAAAATGAGTAAAATGGTTTGATTTCATAACTCCATAATTAAACTAATAGAGAAAAGAAACTTTGATAATTGTGTCGTAAGTCCAACGTAGCACGACAAAGGAAAAAAATAAGAATTATTTGTTTGCGTCAGGGTCCCCTTTGTTCTAACTTACATAAATGTAAGTTCCCGAATATGTAACCTATGTGTGGCATTTTTTCTGGTTATACTCCTCAGATTTATTTGACAAAAGTACTTTACTTATTGCAGGCTCCATCATCGTATGTTTTAGTCAACCACTCCCTGTGTAAGTTGAGAAACATTGCTCTGAATGTGTGTAAAATTGGAGCTGGCTAACATGCCCCTTTCGTTAACGCTCCGCTTCTTCCTTCCACTACACCATCACCTGCACACACAAACTGCAGCTTTCAGTGAGCAGCGCCACATCAAATTCTAGTAAGAAATTCTCCTTACGCCGCGGTTTCAACACCACGTGGGATATGATGCGATGGGACAAAAACGTCACACAGCAATATTTTTGCTTTCACTCTACTGGAGACTTTTTCTTGTATGGAGCGGCGATTTTTTGCATTGTCCTGTTAATACAGAGGGTAACAATTAGTCACGAGAAAAAATGATCAAGCCGACAAGCCGTAAAAGTTGATTTTTTTTAAACTTCATTTTATCGCGTAGCGTTGGGTGAGGTTCCGTTGTATCCTATCCCAACTGGGGCCTATTCCACAAAGAGTTACGCTCAATCTTAATTATGGTTTGACATGTGATATTGGATTAGAAATCAAACCTTAGATTGATCTTAACCCTTCGTGGAACAGGACCCTGGTGTGGAAAGGTCCAAGTATAATAACGTGATTTCAACGCTTTTCGTCGTATCGTATCGCCCCTTGTGTAAAGAACATTGAAGACTAAACGTTGAACTCCTCCGTGGCAGGTAAGAAGTCCCATATTGTAGTCCAACCGCTGGCCTCTCAATCTAGTGTACATCCTGACCTTCCCACATTGCCTTAAAAATTCAAAAATTGACGGCGATATTATCAACGATTGATTGTTGGCAATTTCCTTCAGTGAAGTCGTGATTAAGACCGAATAATCCTAAGTCTCGATCACTAGGACGGCAAATGCAATTGTGGGGCCATTAACAGAAGTAGAACGAACACATGTGACCTTTTATCTTAAATTCATCCCTCCTCTCAATTACAAAAAAAAAAGAAAAACAAATGAATAAAAGATTACAAAAGAAGAAAGAATCTAATTAAAAAACGCAAACATTATAGTTGTTTGACAGAGGATGATTATCAAATAGAATTTGAGTTGCAGTGAGACAAAACCTCAAGAATACTTTAAATGACTCCGTTGACATTTGGGATAATTTTTCTATTCCTTCAATTTATTTTTCCATTCGGTGGCAGAGGAGACGATGAAGGTGGAAACAGCTTTACTTAGCTAGTTTCAGGGGTGTCATTGGCTGTTTTTGATTGACATTGCGTCGCCTCGTTATGATGATGTATGCAATCAAGTCTCTTCATTTCCTCAACAAGCACATAAAAGTTCTGAAAGAAAGAAAAAAGTTAATTGCACACCAGTTCAAATTACACATACACGAGCCTTCACATAATGTATATGATGCCCTTAATAAAGCTCAGTTCCCCAACACCCCCCACCCTCCCGTTTCTTGAAAAAAAAGGGAAACAAAACAGGGAGTCATTGAAGATAAAGAAAACAGGAAGTGCATGGACAAAGATGAATTGTTTCAGAATGTTCCAAGGGGCTGTGCGTCGTTTTGCTTCACCGTTGCATATGTTTGAGACATATACACCCACGTATCTTACACCGCAAAAGACATCCACGTGGTAACGTATACATTAACAGAGGCAGAGTACAAGGGATTCTCACTTTATCCAATGCGGCACTACATCGAAAATTTTGAACATAAGGAGGGTTCACTATATTGAAGGTCCACCATAGGGAAGCGGTTCCCTAGTTTTTGACAATAAACAGGGTTCCCAGACCTAAAGTTTACTAAGTCTAAGGTTCAATAACTCTAACATTTCCAATAGTCCTGGATTTAAAGGGCACACGGCACACAAAGAAAACAGCTTTAATCATTGTTAAACTATTCACTCTCACCAATAGACATTCTGCGAAAGCTTCATCTCCTCAAAACATTATGCATGTGATGAGTAATAGGAGAGGCATCATTTGAATTTTGAAAAGTTGGGGTGAACAAATTTCTTGTTGAGTAACAAATAACTGAATTTCTATCTGTGAGAAACTAATTTCATGGAAAGAAGGCTACTGCCCTTCCTTATTTTGAATAATCCATCATTATATTCATTAAATGTCCACAAAAATTGGTTTTACAAAATATGGCTGTTTTCTGTAAACAAACGCCTTATTTCCCTTTAAGGTAACGTCAGTGACGGTGCCAGTAGTTTCAGTCAGAGGGGGTGAAAATGCCTTTTAGGGGCGCTGTATAAATAGACCTACCCACTGCTCTGTAAAGACTTTGGATTGGAGGTGAGTGCCGGCAGGACTATAAGGGTCCCTGTATAGACAGGGTTGCGACTTTAGGCGCCATTTTGCCTCCAACTGCGCGAACATTGTATGTATTTGCATGTTGGTTAGTCAAACGGTCACACATGATCTGAACTTATTTAGTGAAAATAAACATATAAAATAAAAAAATATATAAAATTTTACTAGTTATCATGTCTCAGTTTGAAGCAAGTTGCAGATTGGAGCAAGTTTTGAAGCAAGTTGCCGTCAAATAACCAGTTGTCGCAACCCTCTCTGTATAGGAACTCTGTAAGGACTATCCAAGCTGAGCGCCACCATCAGTTGGCGGGGAGCGCGCAAGAACAGTTTGGCTATTCAAACTCCCCAGATGGGAGGAAATGGCACTTCCTGAGTGTTATAAGTTGCATATGGACAGTCTTGAAACAGGGATCTCATGTTTGCAATTTCTCAATTAATGAGAGCGAAAGTAAATCTATGAAAATGCTAATACATTTCAGGTGGTTGAAAGAATCATAAATTAATGCATCCTCTTTCATATATTCTTGGAGCACTTTGCAAATAGTTGGATTGGGATAAACCTTTAGTCTCTCATTTTTTTTTTCATTAGGCAGTGGAGTCACAGTGATTCTTTGCAGGGGATCAAGCGATCAAGCAGACGATCAAGAAGGGGATCAGGCCGACCATATGGTAGCTCCGCCACTGGTTAACGTAGGTTCGATCTAGTAAACCTTCGGTCTGATGCCACCTTCGATTGAAAAAAAATCCACAATTACGATGCGATCACGGACTACTCTCAACGCCATTTGTGAGCACGTTATAGTACATGGAACAAAATGTATAGCGGAGTATGTCCTTTACTCAAAACGCATTTTACAGTCATGGGACATGCCAAGAAGTAGTTCGAGCACTGGTGACCTTTTGATATGATCCACATCCAAATGACGCGACTAAGAACAAAGAATCATTTCGTCTTAATTGGTAACTCAATTAAAATGAAACCTGGGTCGTGGGTAGATCGGTTTTGCCTCAAGAATATTTGACGGGATTTTTTTTTTCTCGACATTTCAGTGAAAATCTTGATTTTTTTTCTCACTCGATTCGGATAATGAATTAAGGAAGGACTACCGTAGGTAGAGGACGATCGCAAGAAAGGGTTGGCTAGTCCTTCGAGAGGCTTGCATCAGAAGGCCAATGTTCTACTTTCCTACGATCCAGATGTGGCGATAACACGGATATCATGCTTTCTGGGTTATCTCCTTCAAACCATGGAAGTACTACCTCCGAGGTAGTACTTCCATGTTCAAACGATGGTCTTACGTAGATAAAAACAGATTCCTTTCCATTCGACTTACGCCAGACCTTACAATCAAAGTGGGATCGATGTAATACTCGCGCATCTAGTCCTCCTCCTAAGAACCGTTATTGTCCAACAATATCTTGGATTCATCATCTCTTTGCATACGCCATATCGTTTCTCTATGACAGTTTCACAAAGATGCGAAGAAAAAAAAAATTACCAGCAGAGGTTTCCCCGATGGTAGCATACCCTATATAGAAGTTGGAGATCCCTCCGCATTTTGTTCGCCGTCGGTGAAAGTCCCTATTAGGGACATTTGGGCAACTTTTTTGGTATTTTATCCTTTAATGTGGGTCCTTTTGTGGATTGAATGTTGAAGTAGGCGAGTTAAAGTATACATGTTGTGAAAATGGAGGAAATTGAAACAATTATAGAAAAGTTATGGAATCTTAGGTGGTGGAGCATCATTGTTGGAGGCGATGTGTGATGTGGTCCCAGTGACAAGGTGTGAAAACGTCGACAGCCTCTAGCAGAAAATCTAACCAGCTAAGGTACGGAAAATTGGAAAAGCCATGAATGGCCAATGTGTCAGCTTTGTACCGAGTGGTAGCTTATATCTGTTGAAAACTTCTACAAGGCTTTAGAGACCACGTTACTTTTGCGATTTAGTGTGTAAGTCAATGGGAAAATTAATAGGGGTATGCTACCCGATGACACTCTCAACAAACCAGGAGGCGGGACGGAGGGTTGGAAAGGGAACATTCACTGATCAGTTCTTTCGAGGTTCATGACAAATGAAATTTCTGTAATAAAAAAATATTGGTACAAAACAAGTTCAAAACAAAGAAGAATATATTTGAATCATTTCTGTCTCGGCTCACGTCAGATATCGACAGTACGTGCTTCGCTCGACCTGCTAAAAACTAAACGACATACTTTTAACAGAAACTGTACCGGGTTCATCTCATTCTCTGTATAATACGGAAACATTTACGTAAACAAGAGAAAATTCAATTTAAAGTTTATTAGGATGATTCTGTTTCGTTATGACTCAGTCGTTATCTCTCTTCTTCCATTAAACTCTTTTTCTCTCTTTCTAAAACCACTGACGGGGTTTCTCTTTTCTGTTTCAGATAACATCTCCAAGTCATTTCATTTTGAAGTCGTAAAGTAAAAGAAAGCAAGAAAAAAACATTCACGTCCAGAATTAGAAATGTATTTGTTTGGGTTTCTAATAGCACTCTTCTTCTCATCCGCCTCGATGCATATGTATATACTATAAACAGATATATATCAGTGTAGCTGTGTTTTAATCAGTTTGGGGGGGGGGGGGGGGGAACTGTACGGTCGTATTTGGTTTCGATGATCCCTAATTAGTCTGACTGTTGGATAATTATGTAGCAAGACGACTCTGTAAGAAAGGCGGTCTTCATTCTTTTTCTTTTTGTTTCTCTCCTTTTCTCGATATCCGTCCGTCCTTCTTAGGCTCCGGAGTGTGCACATCTCGACTCGTATACGTGAGACACTCACGAAGGTTTTTTAGCGAGGAGTTGGGAAGTCGATTATTCAAGAAAAAGAGGAGAATGAAGTGAAAGACTTAAAAAAAGAGAGATGAAGCTTGAGCCGAAGAAGAAGCAGAATAAAAAATGACGAAATTTAAAATTTATCTAGATAACTGCAGGCAGTTTCAAGTTTTCTTCTGTTTTTCTTTTTTTTTTTTCTGTTTCTTCGCAAAATTGAGATGATTCGTTGTCGCCAAGGATCTAAACAAAGTTGAAACAACAAAGAAATATGAAAATATTAGAGAAAAAGAAAGGGAGTATATTTTTGCCAAAGGTTGTCTGGCTCATCCACTATATATCCTTAACAATAATTGAAAGAGAGATGGTATCTCATTGGAAAATAATGAAAAGATTTCTACTGAAGATTTCTTCTCATTTCCATGCTGTCATATTTTTATTTTTGCTTTTTTATTCCCTTCCAGGGATTCGATGCAGGAATTATAATCAATATAGTTTATTACGACCAAACAATTGGATTGCCATATCAATGTTGCATGCTTTCCTAAGATTGAAATTTTAAAGGAGTATCCTGTGGATTTCGTTCACCTCTAATACCATGCTCCTTGATGCGATGTTAGTGTGTGTTTTGCTGGTCTCAGTTTACAGTCGTTTGTAATGTATTTTCCGATCTTTTAAAGGTGTATAAAATATCGCTTCCCTTATTTTTCCGTCTAGTCCAATTTTATGTTACCGTGTACTGTCGTTTCTTACTTTGATATTTGTTTGATATATGCTGCCGATGGGGTGGGGGGGGGGGGGCGACGTCGAATAAATTTAGTCGAATCCCCAAAACATAGATTTTGTAATTCGACCCGGATGGTGGTTTTGACGTACCAACGAGTTGAATTACAAACCTTTCTTTCAGTTGAAGGGTGTATAGCCTGCCTACGATAACAGCTGCACATCAGTAACGTGCATCAGTTGGAAACCTTTTACTGAAGCCGAAGTGCCCGATAAGTTAAAGAGATCACAAAGATCTGTACAAGCTATAAACAAGGTACATTTACAATGGGAATGTTGGCAAGGGGCAGAGGACGAAGCCAATTTTTTTCTTTGTAGAAACCATCGTATATACACGTAATGAACTCATTTCCGAAGGTTCTTACACTCCGCGATTCAGTCACAATATTTAATATTATAACGCAAGCTTCATCAGTACGGATTCTTTCAAAAAGACGATTTACGGCATGAAAGGTTAATTTAATTCTATCTGACAAGACAAAAGAACAACAGGGTGGTAATATTTGTAAAAGAATAACAGTAATTCAGCCAGAGAGACCCCAGACAAGCTTCTTTAAATGTGGGTAGACTTTGGTGGTATTTAGAGTCATTGCACAAGTAACAAGCTGAAACTAAAAGCCTGTGACGTCACCGATGTCGTCATGTTACTGTGTTAAAAAGAAACGTACAAGGCCAGATTGCAAGTTGCATTGTATGGTTCAGATCATCTATTATCGATCATCGCTTTGATAGCCCTCACTTTCCGTTGTCTTTATGAACTTAACACTCGTTAACGTCCTATGACTTAGACAAGAGGACGCAATGCGGAGATTGGCAGGTTCACCACGGGTCATTCCTCTGCCCTCACTGCTATATACTGGTCGATGTTTGATGATGTAGGCTGCAGAGATGAAGTTCATCTGATGATGAACACGATCTTCCAACCTGTCATAGCTCTATACGTACGTGAAAGGTCACCCCTCGTTCTGGATTAGCTATTTTTAAGTGCTCAAAATGCCTAACGCGTATACATTTACTTTCTTTAATGCTTTCCAGAGGCCTTACACGAGCGAAGTGGTTTTTGGCAATGAATTTGCATGACACCAGCAGTTCGAGGTCAAGAAGAGTGGAAGTTCTACAGCCATACCCCCCACCCTCCCCCCGGAGAGCGCACTTATCGAAAGAACTATGGCATAAGATGGATAGTGGCTGCATTTTCTGTTTTACACAAACTGTCATCCTGATTACGCAATGTCGCCGTAAAACCCGGCCCACAACTGGTTTACATTCTTTGGTTCGGTGTATTGCATAATGTCTGTTCAGTTCCCAAACCTGCTAGTTGTAAGAATATGGCCAGTGAGTGATAACGTGCAGTAGATACCTCTTCTCGATTCCATATCCAAATTATGATAATGTGTAGTGTATTCTAATATGACAGTCGCCGTCGTCTTGAAAGAGTCTATACTATGCAGACGTCAAGAAATTTTTAAATGTTAATCTTGAAACAAAAAAAAAAACAAAAAAATGCGGTACACAAATTAAATATCTGATGTTAAGAACATCACGCTAACAGTAAGGAAGGTACTGCAATATATGGTGTCAGAATATTAATTTAAGGTTATACTAATTTTGTGTTTTTTTTTTTTGTTACCATTTTTTTAAATTGTTACTATGAATACTGCATTGATTGCAAAACAATTAATTTTTAATATCAATTTCGCGATTTCGTTTTGGTTGATATCAACTTTTCTAGTATATTGTTGCTCTACCATACATTGTATATACATAAAAACTGTAATTCCCTTCCCCCCCCCCCCAGCTCAACAACTTTCCCAAACTGTTGTGTATCCTCGACGTACGGAATGAACTTAATATAGAATTAATATACGGTACTGATTGTGTGGGACGATTTTCGCAATTAACGGTCACTCACGCGACTTGCGTTAATATCCGTTTATTGTCTCCAAGCAATCATTCATAATTACCACCAGAACTCTCTTTAGCTGTTTATCATTCTAATCAGACCTTTGATTTGTTTGACTTCATCTTCAGTAGATCATATGGACTGCATCTTCCCTTTACTCCTCTTCATTCCTCCCCCCTTTCCTTAACTTATGTTCTCAATAAATGAATTTGTTCTACCATACAAATACCACTTAGTTAATCATTACATCGATTTAATTCTTCAATGTCTGATGGTCCGTTGGAGACTTTTTCAATAGGTTGTATGTTCTACAAACGACCTCTTGGCGGCTATTGCTTCTTTTTTTCTTCTCATTTGAACATCTCATCTCTGTCGTAGAATAATTTAGTTACGGTCACAGAAAAAAATCCCGACCTGCAAGGAGATAAGGAGTCTTACAAGGAGAGAGAAAATGAAAAGAAACGACGGCAAGTTATGGGAGTGATGGCCATTTAAGGTAAATGCGGATCAGACGCATATGGAACAGACTATTATAATTGAGTTTTAACAGTTTTTGAACTATCCACGCAAATGGTTATTTCTTTTGTCTATTGTGTGGGGCTTGTGGCACCGTCGCTTGAAGAAACGAGTCACTGCGGAGGCCTAAAAATTCAATATAATATTGAATTAGTCATTTAGAATGGCTTATAGAAGACAGAACATGATTATGACGGAATGTTGGGACGCTGATGGGATAGACATACTAGTGTTTCTGAGGGACATGGTAAAGATCTCGAATGGAGGTTTCATACGCCTCTTAGTGCACTATACCAATTAGTGGAAGACAGTGACGGCACTGTGTTTGCTACACCATGAGGCGGTCCTGGCAAAGTAAATAAACTTGAGATTGTGGAACATCGTATTCACAGAGATTTCAACAGCAGGTTACTTTTTTCAATCTAAACAAGTTGAAATTTTATAAGTACTTATTGGAAGTTTTCAGAGTAGGCTATACATGACTTGCCCTCTCCTCATGGATAGTCCTATATACATGGAATTCTGATAAATGATTCAATTTGAAATAACGTCCTACGTTTCTGAACTAACATGTTAACATACATACACGATATAGAAATAGAAATTTACAATCCTTCTCTGGGCAAATGTTTGTGTGATGCATTCCTAGGAGACAGAGTTCAAAGAGTTCAAAAAGTAAAACAAGCAAAAACGAAGACTTTCTCCTTGCAAAAGGGATTCTTTGCAATCGTGTGTGTGTGTGGTTATGTAAGTATGTGCTGGTGCTTGTCAAAACAATATAAAACAAAACGATATCTGGAAAAATGGAAAAAATAGTTAACGTTAGATTACCCTTAACGGGTACATAATCTCGTTTTTTTAGTTCACGGTTTCATTTATATGTATATATTCAGTAGTTATATCAAGTTCCATGAGATTCCATGGCCATTTTGGGTAAGCAGATGTCAAACAATTATAAACCATGAAACAGCACCATACCTTCAAAATTGTCCGAATATTCAAGTTGGATTTACGGTCAACAGTCAGGACAACAGAGGACATGTTGGACAACAGTAACTTACACTGCACTGAAGAGTAAGCATTACTCCAACTCAGAAAGCGAGAAGTAGAAAGCCATTGGAGAATAGATTATTGTTACTGATTTAAACTATGGTCAACGTTCACTTGAGGGCCACAGAGGTAGCAATTCATTAGTAAAAAAGTATATAGAAGTACTCCTTTGAGTATCAACCATGCAAACGTTCAATAAAGCTGGATACCCTTTTCTCCACAGAGCTTCCCCTATGGCAAGGAATAGTGGAAGTACTTTCACGGTGTGGCTGTTCAACGTAATTGTCCCCATACACTCCGTGCCTCTGCCTATTGTTTCTATCGTCAATTGTTATCTTTGGAATCCCTTTTTTTTTTGCCCTTTGAAGCTACTAGAATTCGGAGAATAGGGTTGACTTGCGTCACTGCATCGGTATCCTGCCTGCCTGTGTTATATTTTTCATTATGTAGGAATTATTAGTCAAATTAATTTACGGTATTTCTGTCGAAGTTATGTACCTTGTGAAAGGCAACCCCGTTATATACTTTCAGGATTTAGTCTTCAAAGACTGCAAATATATATATAGCAGGGCACTTTCATATAGATTAATACAAAACACAAGAGTCAGGCACGGGACATCCATTATGGTGGTGAAAACTGAGTTTATATCGTGGTGGATGTTTTTTCTCTTGGTAACCGCTGCGAAGGGGCATGGTAAGTTTCCATGCTTCTCTGGTTATTACGAAAACAAGAAAACATTTAGTTTTCGATTGTTAAACAATGGAGTTTGCTCAATATAACAATTTCAAATAGATAGATTTTAAATAGATCAAGGTTAACATTTGGAAATTATTTGCCGATTTGTTTTTATTTAATTTATTCAGTCCTCACCTTCGGGTGGGAACTACACCAAGTTTAATATCCAAAGTTCAATTTAAAGAATAGACCTTTTTTTAACGATATTCCGCTAAAAGACGCGTTGAACCAGACCAACACCTTGCTGGTATTCGTCAGATTGTTCTAGTAAACTTTCGTGGGATCTGATATGACACATGGGGTAACCGTTGTTCTGGATTTACTGTTCATAACCATTCATTTTGATAATGGCATATATATGCTCAATTTTTCCACTACTTCCTGTTTGATTTATTGTTTATGTAATCCCTTAACTTCTTACTTAGTAAGGAAGAACATGCCGAAAAGAACAACTTTACCAAGAAATCGAAATTGGTTTGTACATGAGCAGTGTTAATTACTGAAACAGTATCGGCGAAGCAATTGGTGCAGCTTTAGGTAACCCCGGAGGAAACAATTTTAAAGAAGAAAAAACACCGTAATTTCATATTGTGTTATAAGTTATGTAAAATAGTCTATATCAGTATCGATCGGGAAATGATATTATGTCAGTACTTCCCGAAATTCGACACTGAAACAAATTTGATTCTTGTCGTCACAGAGATTTTTCCTCCTCTGTTCGTTACTTGTCCCGGCGACATCTCATTGAGCACCTTACCGGAGGAGGCCGTGGGTCTGCCAGTAGCTGTCCCTTGGACGGAACCGACCTACGACGATGAAGGTGGCGTGCAAGCCAGTCGAACCCATTCCCCAGGAGATGAAGTCCGAGTAGGGAACCCTACCAATGTTAGTTACACGATCGTCGATAACGCCGGGAATGCTGCCACTTGTGAATTTTCTATCAGTTTGCAGGGTGAGTTTTCGAAAGCAACAAAAATCCACAGACAGGTTTTGGTTTTATGTTTAACAGAGGCAGTTAGGTTTCTTTTTTCTTAATTAGAATTTTATTTGTTCACCCTTTGTTTGAATCAAGCGGAGTGTTGATAGCTATGATAGAAGAGATATGCATATGAATTCTCCTTTGATACACGTTTTGGCTTTTCTCTGTTTTTGCAAATGAATGACAACATATTGTAATTCGTAGCTGCAGTGCCTGCGTATAGCTGAAGCTTCCTTGGGCAGGGAGTGGGGGGGGGGGGAAGTCTCCTTGGGGAGAGGTGGGGGCGAGTCTCAGGTGACGTCCATCATCACTTACATGCTAGCTAGCATCGGGGAAGACTGTCTAAGCGGAGCGCCACTGGTAGGTGGGGAGGGGTGCCCCACGAAATTTGGGAATTTAAGTACCCCTAGATTCCTGGAAATCGTCTTCCTGCGATGTGCAGGCGAACTTTCAATGTTAGCTCTCTTAAAAAAAAAAAAAAAATAACTACTGCAGAGGATGTGCCCCGGGACCTTGCCTACCCTGCCATTTCGCGGCTGCATAATGGTATGTTTCAGCATGAATATGAAACTACTTAGGGACTTTTTTCTGAAAGTCCACTCTAATAACCTTTACAACTTAAAGTCTTTTCTTCCCGCAGTTGATACAACACGACCACCTATTTCAGGATGCCCTGGCATAGTAGCTCCAAGAGTCGTTACTGTCGTAGTTGAACTTGGTACAGCTTCTGAAGAGACGGTTGTCCTTGATGGACCAACTTCCCCAGCTTCACAAGGATCAAACCCTCTACCAGTGCTTTCGACCAATTGTAATTCAGGGGATCAGTACCCTGTTGGAGAAACGTCCTGTACGTTCGTATCTGTTGATCCCTCCGGTAACACTTACCAATGTGATTTCATCGTAATGGTACTATCAGGTGAGTTTATTAATACATGTAGCAATTAGACCAGTGTCAGTTAACCCTGCGTGCATGGACCCTACATGTGCTATCCCGATGCATGTGGTAATTAAAAGTTTCTGCTGAATAATTTTCACATTTTGGAAACTGACGGTGATGAAACTTTGAAAAATGTTTGGATTCCGGGTTGGGTCTTAGCAAGGTTTTTCTCCATTTTGGAAGCTTCCTTGTGCTTATTGCTCTCTTTGTGTCTTATTATTTCGCTTTTCCCCCACAGAAATACTTACCTTGCAAATATTGCAAAACGGTACAAACTTCCCTTTGGGACCTTCTTCCCTCTTTTGTAGCCAGGGTGCAAAAAGGGGATTACGAAGCCAACTTTCTGAAAACTTAGTTTCATATCTAGCTTTCTTGGTAGCTGACGAAGACGACGGTGTCTGAGACGGTTCCTCGTGACCCAACAATGGATTTTGCTCTGAAATTGGCAATCAATATTTTCCATTGTATTAACTCAAAAAGAAATGAACTTCAACCACTTCATTCCGATGATTTCTTAATCATGCCGTCGATAATCAGCAAGTCCATTCAGGGTATGTTACTTGATGAAATAGTGCATGTGTGTGTATTTATGTATGTGTGTGTGGATGCATGTAGGCCTATCTTTGATCTGTTTACTTTTCAGAATTGAAATTAATGTGTTTTTTGACCGAACTATATTTGTTTTACTTTTTTAGTCTTAAACTTAAAAGTTGATAAGATCTGAATCGAACAGTCAATCTAATTTATCTGTGCTGTTATTATAACTTCCGAAAACTTCGAAAAATTTTAAAGGAATTGTAGGCCTATTATGAAGTCAACATGTATCAGGTAGAAGAGTCGTAAAGTCCCAAAAGCTTGGGCTACGAGTCCCAAGGAAGTACGAAATTCTTGAAAATGTTGGCATTGTTGCGAAATTGCAACCCGATGGCAGGGATGTTGTAACTATAGGTCACGGTTTAGCTTAAAACTTCTTCACCCTCAGTAAAAATAAAAGCCAAAACTTCGAAATGTTAGCATGGCTTGACGTCATCTCAAAAGGAGTGACAAAGATCGGAAAGATTTTGAGAGAAACCTCTCCGAGTGTGAATTATAAGATGAGATCGAATCGGGACCACTTGTACGAAGACAGCTACAATCAGATATCTGTGTAGAGTGATCAACATAAAAGAATTTACTGTTAGAACTCCACTGTTATATTTTCTAACACTCGGAGTCCATATATCGTTATAGTGTGACCCCTTCCTTACACTGCCAGAAAAGTAATGACACTAAAAACGAACAATTTAAGAATTCTTCCAAGTAAGGAGGAATAGATCGAAGAATGAAAATTTTGTTTGTGATTCTTAAACGTACACAACAGTTTTGTAGAAAAAAATGAAGGATAATGAGAAATTTTTTATTACTTCGTCTTTGTCATGTTTGATTAGTTTGCATCAATAGGGTGGTAAGGATGAGTCCTTCGAAATGAAGATTTCTCCGTTGTCAAAATTCACTTTGACCTAACGACAAGTTATGTAAGTTTTTTCCCGTGCATTTCCCCCCAGTGGACACAACGCCACCGACCATCAGTGACTGTCCAGATACTCTAACTGTTACGATAGAACTTGGCGCTATCAGTAGGAGCGTAATTTGGTTGGAGCCCACGGCTACCGATCTTTCAAATACGGCAAAACTTATGACTCGATCTCACGTTCCCGGAGACACGTTCCTGCTTGGTTTGACAATGGTCACGTACGTCTTTGTTGATGAATCCATGAACTCCGCAGTTTGCCAGTTCTCCGTGGTGGTCGACACAGGTGAGAGCATGGGTTTTTAGTGTTCAGTGTTCTTTTTAGAAAATTGTTCATGGAATCTTTCACCCTAACTTCTAGATGTTACGGCTACATACATGAAGCTTCCCTGGCAATCTTTACACTGAATGCAATAAACAACTTTCCTTTTCTTACAGATCCCTTTCTTCAGTGGTGCAACCGTGCAGCTAGAATTTTTCAAGGAGGGGCAAAGATATGAAAATTTCCCATTTTTTTTTGTTGCAAGGTTTCATGGGTCTGCCTTACCAATCAAAAGTGAACACGGCATGGAGGGGGAGGGGGGCATAAACTGGCCTGAAACTGTATATAAGTGTAAGATTGTGATATGATGGATCTGATAACTGATTGCCATGGGGGGGGGGGGGGGATAGCGTTGAAAGACGGTATCATATATATAAGTTTGAATTAATTCTGTAACGTGGTAGTTCGCTTCAGCACCAATGAATCACTTGACGTTGTCTGCTACCGTTCAATCTTAAGAACTACATTCTACAACATTAATTATGAGTTCGGTTCCTTTCATAATATTCCTACATTCCTTTTGCAATTCACTGTTAGGAGTAGTGTCAACAAACAAAACGCAGCTGCAGCTGCTGCTTTCTAATTTCTGAACCAGTTGTGCTTTTTACTTTGGAACTGTCCAATCCCTATCATTGGTGATTATCTTATCGAAACGTTTCTTTGTTCTGCAATAAAAGTTTTGAATACGATTACTCTGTTGCATCTTGTTCATAAAAGTGTTGCATAACCGTTTCTCTTTCATGGTCAGGTAGGTCGAGAGACACATATCTCATCATCCTTACAGATAATTTGTCAGTCTTTTTAACTTAATCTTCATTCATATCAAGGGGTACCGTCTTTGTGGATGACCTGTTTACTCGGTCACAAGTTTACAGCAATGTGTTGTGTGTTCGATACCTGCCACACTCATACATTTAAAATCCCATATTGTTTAATTTTCTTTTAACAGTTTTCTTTTACTCAAGAAACAAATGGGTTGTTCCACATAAGCCTTTGTTTACTCTTTGCCAAAAGCAAACGGGATGAGTGGAATGACGTATATATGAGTGATTGTGTGAAACGCCGGCTATCACAGAAACTCATTATGGTCTAAAGAAACCTCAGCAGGTGTTGTTATCTACGGCCGTTTAAGTGATTACGTGTGTAGGCAAAAAGTAAAAACATTGAAATTTCATCTCCAAAATTTTGGTAAGGCTTTTAATTACACCATTCAGACAATCTGGGAAAATAAATAGGTTTCAGTTGGTTAATTTTACTATATGAATTCAAATTCTTCTAACATAACGACAAAAGTGTAGAATACGATAATGTAGTGGTTGACAGTTTTCATTCAAATCAACGGTGTGTTTCTTTGAACAAGCCAATGGGAAACAAACTAGTATTGAATATTCAGTTACCAACTCAGGATCACTGTCGCCGAGGGCAAGGTTGCGTTCAGTTCGTAGGTCATTTGTAAATACAGTGTTCCCTTTCACCAAATACTACAATTCCGAATACCTATACCAATTAGTAAGTTTGCGTAGTATGTTTTTGATACACTAGTGAGACCTGTACTGTTGCATAATCATTATGTAGGCGGATACAGTAAGAACCGTTAATTTTCAAATACGATTTCTGTTTTTAACTGTTTTTATGCCAATCCCGTTGCTTTTCGA
Organism: Stichopus chloronotus; assembly: GCA_021234535.1. Lineage (NCBI taxonomy): Eukaryota > Metazoa > Echinodermata > Holothuroidea > Aspidochirotida > Stichopodidae > Stichopus > Stichopus chloronotus. Next base: position 2,640,229 of record CM037832.1, on the reverse strand, counting down.
AGTAGTTACTGTCATTTTCCTTCATTGAAAGACAAAGTCCTTCATGTACAACCTCGCATGTGCATTTAAAAATAAAGAAAAAGTTAAGACCAAACATAATCTTATCTTTTTGGTTTTTCAGTACACACGCAATCACTTTAACGTAGACCTACAAACCTAAACGACAGCAGTCAGACTGTCAGAGCTGATACATGAGTAATACACGTACAGTATGTTGTTCAAGATCTTAAGTTGCTTGAACATGGTAGGAATTGCAAAGGTCATGCAAACAGAGGTCAACAGGTCGACGTGTGAAAAGCTTTTGCTTGAGACGTCTCGAGAAGTAACGGTTGCCTGGAATTCATATTCTGAATGTAGGTAGTCCAGCCTTTGGGCCTCGCGATACCACCCTCAGGCCACATCTCCAGTGAGTAGTAAAATGATACATATGCGCAGGCATGCAACTGTGTTTATAAATTCTTCCTCGATCATTCATTGGAAAAAAAATACGATAGCTTTAGGTGATCTCCTGAAGTGAGTCACAAATCTAACGAAGTCCACGTTCCATAGTCTCTGGCCGATCCCGGCCAACTCTTATTCAAGTTTCTGAGTCTGCTTCGGGGACCTTCTTGTCCTTGTAGTATTTGAGGTATACGATCGTTGCTTTGACCTTTCGTTGCCATGGAAATTTGGCTGTGGACCAAAGGGGGGGGGGGGGTTGAGTGGTGAATAGGAAGGGGAGGGGGATTAGACAAGAGAAGATTTCGAGGTTAGATATTTATTCTTGACATTCTTGACATTTATTCTGTTCTTTCCACTAGAGGATACAGTGCCACCGGTGATCATAGGTTGTCCGGAACCCATTACAGTCGAGATAGAGTTCGGTTCGACAGGTACTCAGGTTATTTGGGGCGAACTAAGAGCGATCGATCTATCTGGAGTAGCGACTCTCATTTCAAGATCCCATGCCCCAGGCGACTTCTTTCCTCTTGGATCAACCACCGTCACCTTCGTTTTCTCAGACAGATCTGGAAACACAGCAACGTGTTCATTTACGATTTCAGTTAGAGTAGCAAACAGTGAGTTCCTTTTTTCTTCTCGTTTTGAGGTGAAGGGTAAATTTGACTGGGATTAAATTTAAATGTAATTTCCTGGGCGATTATACAACCTTTACTGTAGTTATGAATTAGAGACCACGTGCAGACAGGCGAAGAATCGACCTGTTGAAAACTTTCATCACCTCTGCAGTGACACTTTCCAACGGCATTTGAAGCACGGGCCGCATTGAATACTAAACCTAAACCTAAACATTCACATAGACACCATGTTCCATTTTTTCTTCATTTCACTGATTTTTGTTTTTCCACAAATTAAAAAAAGTATTTTACATTAACAAATTCATATGTACCGAGAAAATGTGAAAAGAAGCAGTCTAAATGATAAAATAGGAATTTCTGGTAATTTCCAGAGTTGTAAGGAAAGCAAAAATTTTCCAAAGGGTTGGGCCCCTACCCCTTTTCCCCCCTCCCCAAGACGGCGATCAACCATCGTCCTGCTGCCCCCTTCTGCCAAATTCTGGATCCGCCAATATATATATATATATTACGGTATATTTTACCTTTGCATAATTCATGTATATGTATATATATATTCCTTATGTTGAGGACTTGGGTAGGTGGTTTTATGACATGGTATGTTGGGAAGTTGATCGCGAAAAGACAGCTAATTGTGTTTGCTCCTAAGTCGGGGGCTAATGAGATTATCGACTTAAGCAATCCAGTTGACTTTAGTGAAATACACTCCGAAGAGGCTGTAAAAACGTGGGTGTTTATTTGCATAGGCACCTGACAATGAAAAAGCCGGTTAACTCGGTTATTAACTATCATATTCGTAGCGTAGGTAATATTAAAAAGTATAGCTGTGATGACGTTTGTAAAAGTTGGTTCATTCTCTTGTTTCTTCACGATTAGATTACGGTAACGTTTTCCTCTCTGGCCTCCCTCAAGCTTTTTATTAGTCGTCTCCAACAAGCACAAAAAATTGTGCTGCACTTCTTGGGTATAGGTACAGATATACGGGCAACAGACACATCCCACACCTTCTGCAAAATTTCGTTGGTTGTCAGTTCAGTAGATACCACAATTTATACGTGTACAAAACCTCTAACGATTTGACTTCAGCCTACGTTCGTTATCAGTTTAAAAAAATATCAGCCATCCAGATCAGTTGCGCCCCCGATTCAAATTTCTCCCATGATTGTGCCTAAAGTTAGATCCTTCCATTTTTAAACACAGACGGTTTGATAGATGCTCTTGTTTTACTTTGGAACTTTCTGCCCATACGATAATAAAGTGAGCCAGTAAACTGCATGAATTTCAGACGCTTTACAAAAATGTTAATCCGCTTTTAGCCAATTTAGTTTAGTTCTTGTCCATTTTATTGCTTTGTAGCCTATTTTTAGTGTATACTCTTCTATTATTTTATCGTACTGCTTTTGCTACTTGTTTCTCACTATCTGATGATCCTATCGTTTGTATTGTAGGTAACTTTGCTTTTCAAGTGTTTCATTTTGCTAGGTTTGAATCCATGTTGCTGCTATATTTGGTTTAACTTTCTTATATTTGTACAGCGCCCTATAGTACTTTTACTTTTCAATCGGATAATGCGCTTTTTAAATTTTCTGATTATAATGTATACATAGAATCGTAAACCATTTAAATGTTTTAAATCGACCTTCGTGTGATTCGTGTTTTGCTTTGCTGTGATGCGTATTTTGTTAAACCACTTTGAGACAGCGCTCCATGGTTAAAAATGTTTCTAATGGCGTTTTACGTAAAAACAACCTTTCCTTGCATGGGAGCTATTGCACTTCAATAACGACGGATAGGTCGTCTCTGCCCGTGACCGTGCAAAAACCGCGGCGCCATTACGAAACCCACCTTTTTCACGTTGCTTTAAAATGCATGTTACGAAAAGGCGCAAATGTGCCGATGTATGGTAGAGTGAGAGGCGAAGAGAACCATAAATAACATGTTTTGCCAAGGTTTATATTCGGACCGAAGTGTGAGTGACGTGATAATTGAAAACCATATATAACAAAAAAAAAAAAAAAAAGGAAACGTATAAGGCAAGAACGCAATCCATCGGGAGTTGCAGATGTCATCCCTATTGTTTTGCATGGTCATTCGATACCCAGCGTATCATGACCCCAAGTTCGCTGAGCTGTGGAGGGTCATCGATGATTATGATTACTTGTTTCGGATAGAATTACTGTATATTCAAGTTAGTAATATAGTACTGCAATACACCGCGTATGCGTTGAACAGCGCAAATAGCTGCATGTGGGTACACATGTGCGTGGAAATGAGTGAGTGTCAAAAGTATTCCCAGCAAATGTGTGCTGTCTCAAAGTATATTCTTTGGACCCGCAAGCGCCGTCACTCTGGATGTTTTCCCTGAAAAGTACGTTGTGCGTGGTTGAAATTTTTCTTCCCAGTGCATAAGCATCTCGCGTTCCTGTTATCTCATCCCTTTAAGACTCCTTGCACTGACTTTAATTAGGTTTGCCTCAAGAAGGACACCATTGTTGTTATGTGATGTAATACAAGGGGTTTACAGACACCTTGCATATGACGTCACAGTGACATGGTGATGGGCCCTCCTTGAGGCAGTTCGAGGGAAAGCATGGAGCTGAGATTCCACAAATCCCAGACGTGGAAAAATACCTGGAATTTATAAGCCGTACGTTACTTGAATCTCTGCATTCAACTTCAACCCATGGAGAAGCAACTATCCGTCTTCCTGGATGGAAAACAAAGCAACTGCACATACGCATAACGTACGGTGGTGAAGTACTTGCTTCTCGAGTTGCCTGCCGTTTGTTTTGCACCCAATACGGTGACGTAACAATAGGAGTGGCGCTAGGTCCAAAACCGTGAATGTGCACGTCTTCAAGTGCGGCGTCTCTCTTTCATTCTATCTTCACGCGCCTATGCGTATCAACATTTACTGCTAGTTTGTTTGCATCAAGGAGGACACCAAAGAACTAGATAAACTATATTTCTATGGAGGACACCCTTGTTTGTTGTTGCGTCTATATGCAAGGGGGATCTATTTTGCAAATTATAGTTCATCGAATAAAACGCGCATTCTTTGCTTTGCGTGTGACCACGCTCTGTTGCGTCACACACGAAATCATTCAATTTGTTTACAGGATGCCATAACCACGTAAATGCACAATCACTTCATATCGATATTTACAACGATTAAGCTGTCTGTCCTTCTGCGCGAAGAATTTGGATCAATGTTGCCGCTACTTTGGGGGTTACTCGTAATTGTTCATGTCACTTTCCCCTTGAAACTCTTATCTCTGCAAACCCAGTGGAGAAGGTATGTGAATCTTTGATTCTACTTTTCAACAGGAACTGCCGTACTGCAAGGATAGAGGAAAGTCATCTATAGCGACCGATAGTAATTTGAATATAGTGAATGATGGCAGTAAAGACTATTTTTACACCGTGATGGAACTTCCATACAGTCAGGAAGGGCGGTCTCTCCCCCTCCCCCCCGATCCCCGACCGACCCAAATAGATTATTCGTCTTTTTAGCTCTTCAAGAAAAAAGGAAAAATGAAGAAAAAGACATGAGGGGATAAAAAATAAGAAAAAATATATAAAAAAGAAGGTCTTCAGAATTTAAGCAAGTACAGCATTCGTCATGAAATGTATAAACTTTATTAGAGTTTTACAGTGAAAATCTCCCAATAGAGGCATTGTGCGTTCTTTTCATTCTTTACAAGCGCCAACAAAATTATGTAGGCTTATGAGAGCATACATGTGCATGATAACACGTGTGTTAGAGAAATAACAGTGATTATGGAAGTAACAGGGATGAAAATTGCAACTCCGTGGATTCCCTTTCCCCATTTGATTTGCGATTCGCAATCACAAACAGCCCATGAAAGATCAGAGCAAACTTATTTCAAATTCTGTCATGTGAAAAGTGATCGGAAAGTCAGAATTTTTCAATTTCCTTAGAACGTCAAGAATAAAAAAATACTTTCAACCGAAAACACACAAACATCAATCCACTCAAAATTGTTTAACATGTTGTTCCATTCCCCAGGTACACCGATGGATTACCCTCGAAGAGCGATCCTAACCGAAGCAACTGGACCTTTCGCTGATGTTAAACTGCCTGGAGCTGAACTAGGTAATGAAGAGACACCTTCTATGGGAAGATTCGGTGTAGGTGTTACCAGAATCGTGAGAAGAAGTGGTATCGAAAATTGTTTCTACAGTGTCATCGTTGAAGGTAAAAACGTTGATTACGTTGGACGTTCAAGGGTACTTAAGTGAAAGTACGACTCCAACGCTATCCAGAACACATGCATACCTGCATGCCATTCATGGAATATAACCGTAGGTGACTCCAAATAATGCGGTAGAGTGGTGGAAGTCTTGTTCATTGATCCAATCAAGGTTCGAAATTAATATTTAATATTTCGGCGAGGTTCGACAGATCGCCTTGTGGACGCCTTTGCGGAATTCTATCAATTCACAACTGCTGGCTTGTCAAGGCACGTTTTGAGAGGTCAGTTTACTCAATCCTTGTTTAAGGCCGGCCTTTCCCTTTACAGCAGGCTTCTCCAACTACATTTGCGGAAGCACATGGCTAAATGTTTTTGACATAATGCACCTCTGATAGCCATCCTGGGGGAGGGATATAAGAGAAGGGGCGTCCCCTTGTGAAAATTGTGTGTCTGAGAAGGGGCTCAGATGCAAAAATAAAACTGTCGGAAATAAAAGATTTACCTATTCTTGGGTAAGAAGTTTTCAACTTTTCAATATTCTCCCCGTACTTTTTGCTAGCCACATGAAACCGCGTCACCCGCTCAAGTGCCACGAGCGCAGCCACATGAGGAAGCCTGGGTTAAAGCCTTATTTGCACCTTAGGAATATGTATTGGCATATATTTACATGGTCAACAAAGTGGAAACAGCAAATCTTCCGAAAATTGCACATATTTATTTTTAACGCCAGTATTCACATTCTTTACTGAAGATTCTGTAGGTATTGTTGTTATTCTGGATGCAGTTTTCACCAGTTAATAATATTCCGTAACTCTTGAAGTTAAGATTGCCTAACGAAATTTGGACCACTATCCTTTTCAACCGTTGTATTGTAAACCGTTTCTTTCGTCAATTTAGATACGACTCCACCTGAAGTCACAATGTGTGACAGCGACGTCACCGCAGACTTCAAACCCTCTGATCCCGGGGACAGATTAACGCCGATCTCTTGGAGACTTCCTGCAGCCGTGGATAACGCGACAAATGAAATAGCAGTTCAGTCTTCGGATGATCCCGGGGATCTATTTCCGGTCGGGATCACAACTGTGAGGTACACCTTCTGTGACAGTAGTGACAACACCGCTGATTGCATGTTCAGAGTCAATATCATCGGTAAGCTGTCACTGTCATCTTAGATCGAGATCCTGATACTGTCTAAGTCTAATTAAATCAAGTTACTCCACTGCTATCAGCAGAAGTGCATGACAATGTTTCTTTCTCTAATGGATCGAAACGAAGAGAGGAGAGGTATACTTTGACTACACTGTTCTTCACCAAGTTCACCTCCCCCACCCAACCCTTCAAAAAAGAAGAAGAAAAACTACTTAAAAGATAACGCCACCAAGTTCCCTTGCAGTAGGAAAAGAAGGTCTATATAACTGCTAAAAGGTAAATCAGTGATAAATCTATTTCCACCTGAGACTTCCCAACGTCCCACCCAGGGACGGTAGGGACCACTTTAAGACAACTGCACTAGACCAACTTGACTGGGAGTATTCTTTTAATCTGTGCGTGAATTATCTCTGTCACATGTTTACTTCTTATCCTATCATATCATGAACGTCTGCATGTCTGCTTGTGTTACGTTTGTTACATCTTACGTTCAAGTGGATCTATTATTTCGCACCGTTGCTTAGATGGCTAGGCCTACTAGCAGGAGCATGGTCGTAGGGAACCTACAGGTAATTTCAAAGGCTGAACGCATCACTTCTTTTCAGTCGAGCCATTACATTGGTAAAGAACGTCCTTGTTGCTAGAACAGGTCAATTTCGGGTGTGTAGCTAGACCTTAACTTAAGTCAGTCGTTAGACGTTCTTGCCAGTAAACTTCTCACTTCTGCATTTCGTGTTCTCCAGTGAAGGCTGGTTAGTCTAAAGCGGGTGTGGTAATGTGTGATATTTATTATTTAGATGAAAAAGTCCTCACTTTTCCTTCTATTACACCTTGAATTGAGTTTGCTGAGTGACACATTGCTGATAGAAACTGATCAACGAAGAAGCATTCCTGTCTCAGAATCCCTATAGGTACGGGATCCACAATAATCACATAGAGGATTGTAGGGCGCCTCGTGTGGAGGTGTTATAACACAGCCTTTTGTTTAGACAATGGACAGCAACCGTACTAAGATGATGTTGCTGTTGATCATTTCCTCAAACATGAAAACTTCAATTCTACCTTTATCCGACTGCCTTGTTTATCCTAGAGGGTATACTTACAAAAAGTCTGGGAAAATATTAATAACCTTCACAAATATATGCGCCAGTAGGCTAGGATGTGCGCTGTCTAAATTCGTCGTCCTCGTTACCGTTCAGTTTAATTGATCACGTGGTTCATGACGTCATCGTTACCACGATCCATGTAGACAATAGATCATCACACAGGAAAGTTCATGTGTTGCCCAGCCGAATTTGTAGTAAACGGCCTTAAAATAGAACAATGAAAATGAACTAGTGTAAAATTGCCTGTCTAGATTTTCTGGTCAAACGTAGTACAGCCTACGTATGATGAATGCAAAAACAACAATTTGTTCTATTAATTAAGTGCATAACGCCTGCTTTTAGTCAGCTTCAACTACATCGAAAAATTCATTTCAGCGAACCAAAAACCTGAATGTCGGGAACATTGATGGGATACCAAACTTCAAAGTCAAGGAACAGATTCCTTAATTTGAGCCATGTTAAAAGTATAAAGGAAAACCTCATGAGAATTCCCCCCTATTTTCTCAAATCTTAATAGCGGTTTCGACATATTCTTATGGTCGTTTTTTTTTTGTTTTACCTTTGTCTTAATTCATGTCTCGAGAAGACTTTTCCCTGCATGATACAGTATGGTGTGATAACCAAAAATACTGTCAGAGTTAGGGTGTTCCATCTCGAGAGGTCACAAACATATATGATATCAAGCGAGGATTGGTTTTTTTAGAAAGGTCTATGCTTCATGGTGCTTAAAGATCTTTTGTAGCAGCTGCTCCGATTATACAATGTTATATTCATGAAATAAATTTATTGATTACGTTATCACAGTTGTGGTAAAACTTGGTTAGGTTAAATGAAAGTATATTACGCTACTGCGTGAGTCTTAGTTCACGGCTGTTTGCTATATGTTTTGTTACGTAAACAGCGCCCGAACAAAACGACTGTATATGTCTGCATATGTCTGTAGAGAAACACTAAATGGTGTTCATTGCCTAACAGCGTACAGGACTTGTGAGGTGATTGTGTATAGACATTACCATACGGCAAAACGAATTTAGAGGCAAACCAAGCAGAATTAAATGTGACCAACACGTGCATGGTTTAATATGACAAAATCAATGTTGTTAGTTGCAGGTTGCCTCAAGTTTGGTATTTTAGAAAAGAGCTCAACGTAATCTTAACTCTCGACAGAGGACAAGGAACCAGAGAATGACGTCATTACCAAACTTGCTACGTGTCAAAAGCTCACCCAGGTCGTACCGGTGAACGAAATTCAAGATACTTACAACGTGACTGTGGCGTTAAGGTCAAATACAGAAATGAGGACCTCAGCTCTCCCGTCATCCTCCGATGGTAGAACATTTTTGGTGGTACTGGGATATCAAGAGATCATCTATAACTTTACTAATACTGACGGACAAAGTGACATCTGTCGTTTCAAGATATCAGTCGCAGGTGAGGCTTCCTAGTGGCTATAGGTAAATACAGGTAAATATAAGTAATTAAAGCTGTTGTCAGACAAATTTCTCTATCATGTTTTAGGAATTCAATGTCACTCTTTAAGAACTTAATGATCCACATGCACAATACCTTTGACATGCAAATGGAGAAAACATCTTTCTAACCTCATTTGGTTGTGATCTGTGTAATCGATCACACAGGTTCTTCAAAGGTGGAAAAGGATACCGAGAATTAGTTTTGAAGGTGAGGTTCTAAATTATGAAACCTTTGAGTATCTAAAACACTCTTAATATATGTACAGCGGTATGTGGTTCAGCCTGACATAGCTGATATCAATAGTACTATGAAATTAAGCTTTCACTGTAGTCATATTTAAAAACGACAACCGGTATATAATGGGAAGCGTAATAATAACACTTCAACTAGGCCTAGCCGGGTTATCTTTCAACACACTTAACACACGACTAAGTTTGCATACATTTGTAGTTGTATGCCAGAGAGACCCGACGACATCAGCAGTTACAGGGGTTTTTTTCAATCACTGTATTTCTTTTCAATTTTAATTAATATTTCCACAATGGTTTCATTGATTACTGTTTACATGATTACAAATGTATTTCGTGGTAATCTTCGAGTTTCAAAATATCACCCATCCTACTACTATTTCATTTTTTTTTCAATATCAAATTTGTGTAGTTTTAATCATCGTAAGATAAACATACCTGTTTGTATAAAGAAAAAGACTTACCCGCCAAAAATAAAGATTGAACAATACAAGGTATGTGAACTTGAGTCTGACCTACTCAGATGTGCCTTTTTAGCATCTTCGTCGAGAAACTACTTACCGAAATGCGAAATTGTCAAATTCCATTTGTCGAATGAAGTTACAAAATGTCATTCTCGTAATGAGTGCAGTCGTAACATATGCCATCAAGACATTTCTTAAATTTGTTTTCACGCACGTTAGCCTAAAAATCATCCTACTTGGCACGTTTTTGTTTGGGAAACATGTTACAACGACTTTTTTGCGATTCAGATTCGCTGACAAACTCAGACCTGGGCTTTATGTGTCATTTCGCGACGAATATCACTAAATTATCAGTGTTCTATTTTGCTCAGTTTGCATTTATAAGGAAATGACTGTGAATCTAACCTAATATTCATAACAATTTTTCCAAATAATTTACAAAAGATACCAATTTGTATCGTGTTGAAAAGATACATCATCCTTAACTATACATCAGTCACTAAACGGAATAACAAATTGGATTAACTTCGAAAGTCCTATTTGTCATTCAACACAACAAGAGGGACATAGTGCAGTCACATTTGATTATCTTCATCGCATGTTGACATTTTCAAAATAGCAGTTACTGACTCAACTCTTACTTTTCTAGTGTCTATATTCTTATCATTTTTCAAACTTTGACATTTCGCATGTCGAGAAGTATGATTCCTCTTCCAAATTTTATTTTTCCCCTTCAGTTGCAAATACCACCCAATCAAAGGGACTGTTTGAAAGTTGCCCTCCGGATATCGTTGTATCGTCACCATCTTCATCCAACTTTACCCACGTGACTTGGAGGGAACCAATTCTGAACGCATCTGGGTTTACTGTCTCTTCCTCACATTTGAGTGGCGATATTTTCTACGTCGGCAGGACGACTGTTACATACACGGCCGAAACAGATGGCGTGATGACAGATAAATGCAACTTTGTCGTAGAAATCATTGGTATGATGAATATTCAGTAACAAAAGTGACATAGCATCTAGTCCTCCAGGTTGGGGTTTGTGGGGGCAAAATTGCACAAGAAAATTATCAAACGCTGAGTTTTATGTAACGCAGAATTGCACACAAAAGTGTTCCATCCCTGGTGTTTAACGTCAAAAACGACATGGTATAGTGTCCTAACTTGCTGAACACATATACAACGCACCCTGAAATGGCGTCTTGACCAGCTCATCACAATAAACGTGTTTTAAACTTCAAAATTCCAGTCCATTCATACATGGCACTTATATATAATAATGCATTTTAAAGATAATTTTGCGCACGAGCCAGTTCCGAGAGATAAACCACCGGTCTTTTTATTTCAGAGGGAGAAGTCACATAGTTCGATCCACTCTTTCTGAGAGTAACTAAGTTTCACACAGGAGTGCCTTCTTCTATGTACCGTTTAGAAATTGTGACGACACACATTGTAGCATCATATTATATTAGAGTTAACGTGGATCGACTGTTTTTGTCATTGTAGCATTAGATCATATGCTCGTTATACTTAAGTCACTATTAGGGATGCAACGGATATCAGGTCAGGTTGGACTATCCGCCCGGATAATCAACTAAAATCCGGTTTCGTTTCAGACCGCACATTTCTTTAAAGACCATCATGGTTATTTTCCAACCTCTTTTTTTTTTTACAATTTGGCTCAAACTACAGTGCATGTTTTCCACAAGATTCCATTCCTTGGCACAATAATAAGGATATCATCACAATAGCATCAAGCAACAGAATTTGTTAATATGTTTGGAGTAACTTAAGTTTAGGATGTATCCATAGGTCCAGTACATTTAGACGTTGCACTTTAAAACACAGGAAACCGTTAACAATATGTTCTTTCTTAAGGCATTGTAAAAAATCCGGTCCGGCCGGATGTATGGTACCCGGCCGAATTTGAAGTAAGATCCGACAAATCCGGTTCCGGCAGCATCTAACAGTTAAGATCCGGTGCATCCCTAGTCACTGAAAAAGAATAATTGTCAGCCATATGTCTGTACGTCCATTCTTTATATCTCTAACAGATGACACACTGCCAGAAGTCTTCAATTGTCCACCGGACATCACGATCTCAGTCTGCCGCGGCCCGAGGACCGTCCACTGGTTCGAACCACACGCCACCGACAACTCGGGCTTTGAACCAGTCATTGTATCGCAGACACATTTACCAAATAATTCCTCCTTCGCGATCGGCACTACGACAGTCAGCTATTTCTTTCGAGACAACTCCAGAAATGTCGCTACGTGTCGTTTCGATGTCACCGTTCGGAAGTCGGTTGAATGCGAAACACTGTCACCATGTGTGCTAATCGTCATCCTAGTGTTCTTCTTGATGACATGTTCTATCTTTCTGATTAGTCGCCGTTTGTGTTTAAGGTGCGTTGATGATACCAAAGAAGACAGGGATGGCAGTGCTGGGGATGATGGAGTTGATCTCGATAGGATTTGAATATTTTTCACTCATATGTAGAGGAGAAACTTCCACTGAGTTGGTTATCTTCATCGCTGGCAAATAACGTCGACATGTGTAGGCATCCGATCTGTGAAGGTGTCACGTCAGTTTCTTGTCTTCAACGTTTTCATGAGGCAAACGTCTGTTAGTATATCACACGATTCGACCTCTAACTTTTGCTCCATGCAAGATTCTGCAAATCCATCATCTCGGGAGCATGTTTAAAGGGAATTCAACGCAACTGCCAAAGAGGAGTTTCTGAACACCAAAAATGTTCCCTACTGAGCAACATTTCACCTTAAAGGGGGAATCAGGGTTTGACTGAGAAAATTCACCTTTAGTTGATTTTTCTTTCTAAGCTGATTGTTTACCGAAATATAGAGACGTTGGGGAGGTGTTTGAAGGTAGAAGAATCGGTAATTATTGCGTTAATTACTGTTGAATGGGAACTCTTAACATTTCTCAGGTACAAAAAGTAAACGTTCATGTACAAGACAAGACAGCCTCCTCTATACGATGATCAATCACAGCGTAAGACTGAAATGACGTTACATGAATAAACATAACCGAATGTTTACGGTTCCCCATGCTGTTCGTGCATTGCGCAATGCTAAATAAACAAGAGTTTAGTGATAGTTGATGATGATACATACAGCACACGTAGGCTACGTATGAAACTGTTCAGCCACACCTCCTCAAAGCTTGAAAAGGCAATAGTATTGAATATTCATATTTGATTTAATGAATATGGATGTTACAGACTCTCGGAATTCTTCACCGATTTTTTGCGAATTTGACTCGTTTCTCGAAATTGTCCACATGTTTTGAGATAATTTTGATCATATTTGTTAGTTTCAACTCATTGCACGATACCGATAGGGAATTGTAGTGAAATAAATTGTGAAAATAAACCCTGGTTTCCCCTTTAAGTACAATGTGAACTTTTGAAGTATTCACCCACCCTTCCTCCTACAACAATCGGAATTGTGAGTGTAATCCAATGGACAAAGATCCACTATATAATGACAAAGTATTCACACAGTTTTTGCAGAAGATTGCATTGAGAATTTCGAAAGTTTACGTGGAAACATTTTGATGTTCAGTACGTTCAATATTATTCAATACTATCTCATTTGAGAAGAAAAGTTTACAGAGATGTATTATGCATATCTTGGTATAAGAAAAAGTGTTCTTTAATTCATAGCATTTAATCCAGTTGTCACCATAGAAGTTACTTTGTAGAAGGTAAGTTTCAGAGAACTCCCAGGTTGAATAAAATCCGTGTGTAGTTTTAAAGGAAGTCCGAGTGTAGTATGACGCTCAGATGGCACTGTTCTGAACAGTGCAAAGGGCATTCCAGAGGGTTGCAGGACAATACTCCGACCGATGCACACTTTGCGGTCCTTCCTTGGTCTTCAACTTTTTTACATCGTTGACGTATCATATCCCAGCTACAACCCGTGCTGTGAAATGCGTACTTGGAAGGCGGAAGTCGAAGTCCACTTGTTGCCGATATATATGGGAGGGGGGGGGGGGGAAGGTGATAGAGAGGATAATGCTCTGAGATAGTCATTACCACATACGTTGAAGGGGGGGGGGGGGGAGAAATGCCTGTTAATTTTGTTGGAAAGCACAGATGGTAGCTAGTTCGAAAAAGACTGTCGTAAATGAGAGAACGTTATAACAATTTTGTGAGATGACCACAAAAATGTGTCTATTTATAGCTGTATATTGTACTGTGCACCCATGGGAGAACGGTTGCCATGGAAACGCTTGGAGTGGATGAGTAGCGACACCCCAGGGGTACCCCATGGTAGAGTGACCATGGGTACAGGAGGGTCCTGTTGTTGGTATAAATGAAAACGTATCAGTGGCAATGTGTGTGCGTGTGCCCTTGTTTTCGGATGGGATCGAGGACCGAAACAACAGATTTTAGGTCCTCTGTGGAAAATTCAATAGATTTAGGGAGGTTAGGGATGAGGAAGAAAAAACAAAAGAAAGCACAATGAGGTCCTCGGAATGAATGGCAAACAAAACTGAGTGTGCGTCCGGACCTGTCCAAATTGTGGTTTTTCCAGAATAGTTTGAAAAGAATATGAGTGATTAAGTTTGAACTTGGTAAGGTGGTGCATGATGCCAATATGTCCAAGAGGTATTAGTTGTATGCTAAATCGAGCCAAATTTGCTGATTTTGGAGAAAAAAGACACTTTTGCCCCAAAATTGCTATTTCCAGCATATATTGAGAGGTATTTGAGCATTTAATGCAAAATTTTGCAAAAACACCTGGGAATGAAATATTCAAGGTATATCACTAAATAGAGTGAAACTTGCTGATTTTTTAGAAAAAAAAGCCAATTTTACCCAAAATTTGTATTTCCAGTATATCTTGAGAACTATTAGAACAATTAACTTAAAGTTTTGTAAGAACTTACCTGACAACACATTGTTCAACATAATATTACTGTGATGGTAAATCCAGGGAAATTTGCTGATTTTGACAAAAAGAAGCCAGTTTTGCCCCAAATTTTGTATTTCTAGCATGTCTTGAGAACTATTAGACCAATTAACTTAAAGTTTGGTAAGTACTTATCTGAAAACAAATTCTTCAACATAATATTACTGTAATGGTAAATCCAGGGAAATTTGCTGCTTTTTGACAAAACAAACCCAGTTTTGCCCCAAAATTTGCATTTCCAGCATACCTTGAGAACTATACCATACCAATCAACTTAAAGCTTTGTAAGGACTTACCCGAGAACACATTACTCAACATAATATTAATGTAATGGCAAATTTAGTGAAATCTCAGTGATGATATTTGAGAAAGCTAATTTTGCCTCAAGATTTGTATTTCAAGCATATCTTGAGAGCTAATGAAGCATTACACGCAAAATTTTGCAAGGCTGCTCCTATGAACATAGTAACGAAGATACAGTATATCACTCTTATAGTAAACTGGTGAAATTGTATGATTGTTTGGTAAAAAGTAATTGGAGCCGATATCCGGGTCAATAGACACCACCTTTTAACTTTAGCCAAAACAACTTTAGCAGAACTGGCCCATGTGGGTAATGTCTTTGAAGATTCCTGTAAATTATGAGAACCTTATTTTTAAGTCAAACAATAATTGTAGCAGAACCAGGTCCTGCACAGGTAAATAGGTAAATAGGAGACTAATGTGCATATAACCCATGTAGGGATGCTCTTATGTCCTGCCCCTAACTGTAACCACTAGCGTAACCTATATGGAATAACCCAATGTTATAAGTGCGTAATGTAGCAATAATATGCACAGATACTTTTGAGACGTTATTGTTACTTTAGCGTAAGTAGTGGCACCAGGCTATAGGCTTTAGCTTGCTACCTTGCAGTAGATATCAATATTACCATTTATGTTCGGTTCTGCTTACCACCATTTTATGTTCGAAAAAATTTCCTCGAATTTAAAACCAGTGCCAGGAACTCTGTGACATGTGATTGCAACAAACTATTGCAAATCCCCATGTGCACGCCCTGTATTGAAATCAGTGCATGTTGGCGATGATATATGCAACTCCGTGGATTGCCCTCCTGTTTATTTTTTCAATTCTTCCTCATTTTACTTTTGTTTCTTTCCTTTCTTGCTCATTTCCTGTTCTTTCTCTTTTCTCTCTTACTTGAATGGAGGTCTTGTCTCATAACTGTGTACTCCCAATATTTCATGGTCTTACCGATAGTCAACTTCATTATCTACTCAGTGATTATGACGAACACCCTTGTAATGATAGATCCTTCAAAGATTACCTTGATAAAGCTATAAATGAAAATTTCGTATCTAGCAATGTTTCAAGTAATTATTATGTTGAGTCCGAATTAAATGATGCAGTCAGAATCAAAAATGTTTATTTGTCAGTTTTTCACCTCAATATTAGAAGCCCTCCTAAGAATCACCTTAGTCTTGTCGCTTATCTCAATTCCTTAGCGCTACAATTTGATGTGATATTTTATCCGAAATAGGACAAAGTGTTGTAACTTACTTGAGTAGTCTACTTCTCGATTACGATTTTGAATTTGTTCCGTCACCATCAAGATGCGATGGGGATCTTCTACAAAACTATTTTTAGTAATCATTTTGTTAAGAAACAGATAATACCCTCTAATATGAATTGCTCATGCCCACACTGCCAAGTTGAAGATATATGGCTAGGTTTAAAGGCAGCATTGCATCACCCTAAGCTATATTTTTACCTCCCTGAAAGGAAAATTTTCAACTGGTTCTAAGTTACAGCACTCTTAGATTGCCAGCAAATTCGAAAGATGCAGAGCGTACACAGGGATCCATTGTTTTGATTACACATGTGGAGGAATGTAAGACAGGCTGAGGGAGGGACTACAGGTAGGTGGTTGGGAGAATTGAAACTGTCTGGGGTGATCCATTACAGCCTTTAAACATTGGTAATAATATTTGTTGTGTCGCCGCTTGCTATCGTCATCCAAAGGGTAATGTGAAACACTTTTTGGATTCATTAGAGGATACTTCAATTTCCTCATTCATTATTGGAGGTGATTTTAATATTATTTTATTAAATGTAGAAACCTATGCAATTTGTGATGATTATACGAAGCTATTGTTGTGTAATAATTTCATTCCTACTATTACCTTACCAACTAGGATTAGCTATTCAAGCGTAACCCTCATTGATAATATCTTTGTCAGACTCCTCAATAAGCTACTTGACAATGATCTTTTCTCCGGTAATTTATTTACTGACATTAGTGACCATCTTCGAAGTTTTTGTATAATTGAAGGCTTTAGAAATATCAAATTAGATAAACCACTTATTAGATTTTACACTCAAGACAACTTTAATAATTTTGTTCAATCTCTGGAATCTTTGGACATGCCATCTGTACATAACAATACTGATGTAAATATCGCTTATAATAATCTTATTGATATTGTACAATCTCAACATCATATACACTTTCCTTTGGTAAGAATGTCTAGGAAGAAATTCCATGACAAGCCTTGGATCACACCTGGTATTAGGCAGTCTACTTCAACTAAGAACATTCTCTATCGTAAATACGTAAAGAAGCCTTCTAAAGTACTAAAAGCTAAGTTGTCTTGATACCGTCGTATTTTGCAACGTATCATCAGGTCAACTCAATCTACGTATTATAAAAGTATTTTAACTCTGAGACAAACGTCTTCAAAGAAAGCATGGTGTGTCATAAACACTCTTGTTAAAGGTAAAAAAAAGGTAAAAAAAAAAGATGCAATCTCTTGTTACTTCGCTCTTTTACAATGGTGTTACATACTCTGATAACATCGGTGTTGCTAATACTTTCAACGAATATTTTTCATCCACTGGTAGTTTACTCAGCCAAAATCTGTCTTCTTCGGTTAGTCCCCTGAATTACTTAGGAAACTCTGAACCTACATCTACATTCCCGTCACCTGTTTCTGCAGATGAAATCTTTAAGTATGTCAATGTACTTAAATCTAAGACAGCTCCGGGTTTTGATGGAATCCCTTCTAAGCTCATTAAGTCCGCTAGCCATGTCCTAATTCTAGCACTTGTCCATATCTTTAACAATGTAATTCAACGTGGAATTTACCATGATGCGTTAAAAACTGCCAATGTTTTCCCCCTATTGAAAAAAGGTGACCCAACCCTCCCTGAAAATTATAGACCAATCAGTTTGTTATCCTGTTTTAACAACGTATTGAAAGACGGCTGCCCCATTTTTTACAAAAAATAATATCTTTTGCGATTTCCAGTTTGGTTTTAGAGAAGGTCATTCAACAACCCATGCTTTGTTAGAAACTGTTAATACCATTCGATCTCATCTTGACATCGGTAATAATGTATTAGTTTTGTACCTCGACCTTAAAAAGGCTTTCGATACGGTTGATCACTCTATTCTTTTAAAAAAGTTACATCACTATGGTATTTGTGGTATTTGTGGAACTCATGGCTAGTTATTTACACAGCAGAAGACAATGTATAAAATTGAATAATACTTATTCGACTTTCTTAAGTGTATCTACCGGTTTCCCGCAAGGATCCGTCCTCGGACCCTTGCTGTTCTTCGTTTATGTCAACGACATTCACAAAGCAAATTCCAAACGTTTCTACTCGTCTTTTTGCAGATGACACTAATGTTTTTTTGTTTGATAATGACTGTAGTCAGTTAATCGCTAAAGGTATCCATACTTTAAGTCAACTTAAGGATTGGTTTGATTGTAATAAACTTACTTTACACCTAGGGAAAACTAGTTACACTATATTTCATTCCAAAAATACCAGTCATTCCGGTTATGATGATTTTATTTTTGATGGCTTTACAATATGCAAGTCTTCTTGTACGAAGTATCTAGGATTAGTAATTGATGGAAAGCTATCTTGGGGGAACCACATCAATGATCTCTGTAAATCCCTTGTTAAATATATCGGTATCTTTTATAATTTCAGGGGTACTGTTTCTGAAACGGTTGCAAATCAGATCTGTTATTCTTTTGTTTATTCTAAGCTAAGATATGCCATTGAAGTTTACCAAACTGCTAAAGTATCGTATCTCAGGCCTCTTCAAATCCCACAAAATAGACTAATTAAGGTACTTACAAACAAACCGAGACGTTATTCTACTGACCTCTTGTACAGAAATAATAATTTACTTATGATAAAGGACATGCATTTTTCCTATATGTGTTGTTTTGTGTACAACCATTCTAAAAGTAAGTTGCCCAATACCATTTCTGAAGCTGTAAAACATTTTAATGGTTGCAATTATTCCGTCACTACTCGGAACAGAAACTTACTTAGTGTTACTCATTGTAATACTGTTCATGAAAGATTGCCTCTTAACAATTATTGTTTCAACCTATGGCAGTCGCTCCCTCGTTCTGTTAAATCTGCTAAGTCTCTAAAGTCTTTTAAAAGTAAACTTACCCAAGAACTTCTCAGTAGTTATCAGTAAGCTGATTCTACACTACACTCTGAGATTCCATTATTCTTACTCTCTCCTCTTCTCTTGCAGGACCGTTTCCTTCTTTCTCCTTCTTTCTACTCTCCCTTCCCTCCCTTCTCCTCTTCTTCTTTTTGTTCCTTTGTTGTTCTACTTTTGTATTCTTGTATATTTTGTTCTTTTTCACTTTTGGTCACTAGCTTAGATAACAGTCTACTCTGTTAATCTAGTGTCCTTCATATGTACAGTATACATGTATTATAATCTGCATTACTTACTTTGTACATACTTTGTAAAACATATGAGAAATAAATTTGAAATTGAAATTGTTTTTTTTTTTTACCAGAATGTAAAGTCATTCTATAATTTTCGTTTTATATCTTCCTGATTGAATACTGCTGTTCCTGTCAGACAATAAAGGTACTTAACGAGTAAACAGATCCATTTTATAACATTGTAGAGAGTTTTTGTGTCTCCATTTATGAAAACCTTATCTCAATACCATCTAATTTTGTTTTGAAGTTATGGATTTATGTCATTACATGTCGTCACATACCAACTTATTGAATATTCTTTGCATTTGTTGTTCAATGTCGACTGTATTAAGAGACTATTACGACTACATTAAAAGAAAATAGGGCGTTCACAATGCACCAGCAAGGTGGGTGTGTGAACGTCTTCAAAGAAAGAAGGATACAAAGCAAAAAGCTTTAGTCATTGTTAAATCATTCGGGCCCATCAGTTTAAACTTCTGCAAAAACTTCATCTACATAATTCATTGTGCGTAAGACGAGTTAAAGAAGATGATCACTTGAATTATGGGAAAGTTTGAATGAACAAATTATTCTTGAGCGACAAATAACTGAACATCTATCTGTGAGAAACTTATTTCTTGAAAAGATTAACGGCACCATCTGTTTTAATTTGAAAGATCTACCTTTCTGTGTCCACAAACTTTGGTTTCAAAATTATGTTTTTTCTCCCAATATTTCCGTTTAAGAAGTGTGAACTTTACTTTTGGCATATATCAAGCTCATCTGCCGCTCAATCTTAATCCTCCTTTTCTCTTCACTGGTGTCAAATTTTAGGTCGAATGATACTCACTCCAATAAAGTTATGAAAGAAAGACTTCATTCAATTTTAACGTTATGAAACAAGGTTATAGATACGGCTATGCTATAGCTATAGCAAAAGATTACCGGTACGTAACTTGGACCAAGCATCATTACACTATATCGATCACGGAGTTAAATATACTCAGTGCAGTTATTCGGGGTAAACGTCATGAGATATATATAATTCATTAAAGCTTTATTATTTAAAGACTGAACGAGTTTGGATGAGCTTTTGCTTTATTTCAAGCAATTTGATTGAACCACTTCTGATCTCCAATTACTGGTAGAGTTACAACACTAAAGAGGAAAAGAAACATCTTTTTCGAATCGGCCGAGAATCGTGATTCGCACAACTAGTGTGATATGAACATGTCACACATACAGCACATGGTTTACAGCGCATGCGTTAATGGTTATGAGTTCGAAATCCTTAGTTTAAGTTTATAGTCCTTAAGTTGTTCTAAATGATGCATTTGCTGGAGTCTGAAACTTAGCTAAATCGTTGTTTACACTGAAACGTCCACACACAGGGGATATAAACAGTATATTGGAACCATGCAAAATGTTTATAGCATATATAGATTACCGTACATGAAGACTTCTGGTATGCATCATATACCCTAACTGTTGACCTGGATATAGTGCTAATGCTTACATGCATGTAGGACCGTCACAGAATGGATTTCACCAGAAATTTGGGATACGCACATGAAGTCATCGTCCAGAAGGATCCACAAGTAGCTGGGGTTTGCAACTGTAGCTCATGTTGTAAACAGTATCTGAACAGTCTCCCCCTCAAATAAAGTAAAGAAATACAAATGAAGATTAAAATAAGTATAATATTAACGAGAAGAAAAATGACAAGATATGCGACCTTATCACGTGTTAGCAGATGCCACAGTTGAGAAAGTTATACTTTATAAAACGATCTTTATTGTGGATGAGTTTGAAGCTTTTGTTAACAAATTAAGCTAGAAGGTAATTCAACATTGCCAAATACGTATAACAACAACATATTTTTTTCTTTAAAGGTTTTCAGAAAAGTCAATCCTTAATAAACTGTGTCCTCGAATCCATAGATCACAAAGAATCATCCATAAATTTACTTTCCATCTGTAATAGCCCTTCTATCCTATAGCAGTTATGTTGCGATCCTTTTTCCTTGGATTCTTTTCTCTACTGTATTATATTTTTGTCTGCTGTAAATTTAATTTATTCTAATCCTTTTGTTTTAACTGTCCGTTTCATCATCGACCAACATGATCGACATCATTAAAAGGCACAACATGGACCCTTCATATCGTCTGCCAGATTCTAAGCAAGGGGAGGCAATTCACCGGCAAATGCATCTTTCCGTTCCGAAAAGGTACTTGTTTTACATAATTTATCTCGCACTATTCTCTCACTATTTGCATGTTGTCATGGTTACACTTACTGGTGAAACACATACACAGATGCCAGATGGTAACTTGTATCTTCATTTAACGCCTTCTAGACGTAACCATGGTTCTGTATAGTGGCCAGAGAAATGATCTGGTGGAGACAGAGATTTCAAGTCAACAATGTCTAATTTATCTTCAACATGAATAATTTGAAATGTTTGTTCAACTGAAACAGAATGTATTCATCCAAATATGGCACATATGTGTTGAATTTTTTTTCTTGTTTTTAAAAGTTCACATACCAGGCAAAAATGTTCTTTTTTTGCGGTCATTATAATAACGTGCATAGAACTTCAATCAATAAAAAAATGTACTCGCGGATTTTACTACTATCGCAACATGCCGATAGTAAAGTAAAGATAGAAGCATGAAATTTCAAAAGTTGAACATTACAATGTATGTGTGCCTGAAACTATGAAACTTTGCCTATACATGCACTTTTGAAGCATTAAAAGTTAAGACATATTGAGTCGATTTTGGTGACATTGTGTTATTTGTAAAACTCATGTACAATATCTTCTTCTACCGTTGCAGGCAAAGTTGGTGATTGGAAAACCTACTTCACAGTGGCGCAGAACGAACAGTTTGACACCGTCTTCAGAGACAAGTTTCGAGATAGCAACGATCTTACTTTTGACTTTGAACTAAATTTATATATATACACCGTTCCACGAAATGTTAAAAGTGGGACGTCCTTGGATTAAGGGGAGGGGGGGGGGCTGGGGAGGGAAAGTGTGGGTACCATAGTGGTGAGTGTACTATGATAACGATTAGCTACTTATATTTATATAAGCTTATATAATGAACCTACAAAAGCTCACCTAAGAAAAAAAAATGAGCGATGAGACCCCCTTCACCTTTTTCTCATTTCTAAGAATGTAGTTAACATTTAAAAATAAAATATAGTAATTTCGGTAGTTTCTATTCCATTCTTTATGACATAAAATACTGTACGACCTCTATTGACTAAAAACATTTTTTGCAGAAACTGGTAACCAGAAACACCGTTAACTATAGCCGTCATACTTAACATAATTTCCAGCATTTCCCGAACGTTCTTTGCTTGACTTGAACTGAGTAAATGGTAACGTTCGGTGATTGACCTGAACTAAGTAGAACGTTCAGTGATTTACGTTTTTTTTTTTTTGGAGTGTTTTGAGTGGGTGAAAACACGACAGTCTTCTATATATTCATCTTCCGACATTGCTATGCCACGTGTTACTGAATGCAGAGTGTTTACCTTACATTCTTGACTACCTACCATTACAGCAGCATTATGTTCAAGTAAAAATGTTTATTTATTTCATTCTTTCATCATAAAAAAAAACAGAAAAGCAGAGGAAGCAGGGCCGGATTTAAACATGGTCAGACGGGTCCCGCGTAAAAAAAAGGACGCCCCCAAAATGTTGGTAGAGAATTCCAGACTGCACCCAGAGGTAGAAACCGTTCGAAATTTAATGGTGGAATTTGAGGGATAGTGCCCTAATTTTTGTAGGCTTACATGTATGTAGGAAGGACATCTGTAGAGTTAAAGTTGTGTTGGGGTGGGAAGGGGTGGCCCTCTTTTCATGATTTGAGCCACCAAAGTCTTGTTTAGAGATTCAGTCGAAGGGGCCCCACATTGTTTTTTGTTGAGCCCAGTCCCCTTCTCAAGGTTAACTTTGGCCATGCATGTAAAAAAAAAGGTGATTGGAGGGTAATCACTCCCAAACAAATACAACTAAAGTGAAGGAGAAAATACAAAATGAATAAAGAAAAGAGAATAACTGACAAAACAATCAAAGAGAAACCAAAGACTAACAGTCTATGGTTTTTTCTTGCCAACTAATGAAGTAGGTTTTGAGCTTGCTATTTAATGTACAGGACTATATCTAAGTGGAGCGCCACCATCAGTTGTAAAGAAAATTTGTGACTTTGGAGAGTCCCCCGATGGCCGGAGATGGCACTCTTCCGCGGTGTTCCAAGCTGCATGCATACCCACAGGCCCGTAGCCAGCCCATGTGGAGGGGTGAGTCTTTTTTCCAAGATGTGGACCTTTTTCCAAATACGGAAGCGGGCTGGCATAAGCATGCATTTGCTAGGGATCCGGGGGCATTTTCTGTTGAGATTTTGAAGTCTGCAGGTTTACCGCAATCTGGAGCATTTTAGAGGACTACAAAAGACTTGCTGTCGTTGACAATTTGACACAAGAGCGTAGCCTGGAATATGTCAAAGGGGAAGGGGGGGGGGGGTGCGAACTCGTGAAGACTATCTAAGCGGATCGCCAACATCGGTTGGCGAGGAGCGTGCAAGAAAATTTTGAGATTTTCAAACCTCCCAGATGGCCGGAAATAGCCCTTCCCAAGTTTTTTTCAGTTGCATGAACCCAGCCTTGAAATATTCGATATATATATGTCTACAATTACTGAGAAAACAATTAGTCTGTGAAAAATGATGCAATGCCGAGATCAGCATTCAAAGAAACGTTTGGCTCTGCAAACCACTCAGATAGTAGAAAATGGCCCTTCCTGGGCGTTTTACATGCATGCATACATACATACTCCCAACCCTGCATTCTACCCCTACCTTGGTAGGCCTGCTGCATAAATTGAGGGAATTACTATTTAGCGATATCGCGGGAAAAAAAGCGAAAATGAGATTAAGCAGGATCGCCCTATTCTCCCTCCTTTCCCTGGCTATGCCTATGCTCCTGGGTATTTCTGGCCGAAGACCTAACACAAAATACCACAATATGGCCTTGGGAGGGGGACGATCGCCTCTTTCGCCCCTCCTTGGCTACTCGCCTGAGTAGAAACTCTTTGGTAGTGGTGGCAGTTTGAACAGATTAACACGAGCGAGATTCGCCTACTCCTTTCATTGTATATTTGCTTATATACCACACATCATTTTCTTTACCTGAATAACTTCTTCCTGGTTCTCAGCAGGATCTCTGTCTTGAACTCTGATAGGAAGATGTTCAGATTCGTCTCCTCCCTCATTGGAACTATCCTGCAAAATAATATTATTCACATAAAGTTGTATGTACATAGATCGTGTATATACATCTCCAAAGACAAATATGTACCCTCTCTATTATTGGTCTCTATATTGCCCTCTGAAGTATAGTAACTGATACAGCTGATTGGTGGTTACATATAGTAACTGTTTCACCATGGGGAGGGGGAGGGGGAGTTGTCATTTGCTGGACATGGTTATGGTTCATGGTTATTGTAGTGCTCTACTTGAAATCAGTCTATACCAATAAACAGAATGCACTTGAATTACACACACCTGAAAACTGCATACCTATAAACACCTTTTCACTCATGGCAGAGGGGCTGATAAACTACAACTTACACTGCTTTGTGTTTTGTGCTTTTCTATTCATTCTTCAAAGTCTGTTGATTCTTTAAAAAGAATTTGAAAATGTATCTGATGTGCAATGAAGTATAGCACCTTTGGTTCTATGGCCTGTTACATCTGATTTTATACTTTTTTTGTATTGCACCATGAGCACATGCGTGAATTTGGCACATTATAAGTCTTGTCTTATAATTATTATTGTTATTATTTTGGCCACTTGACTAGTCCATGATTTTTCCATAGTGGGCTCTAATCTACAAGTGTTTTGAGTGTGTGTGCTACATCTCAACACATGTACATTGAAGGCACATGTATACACAGCACCACTCTGAATGAAGTGAACATTACTGTGGTTGCACTAATTCTTGTAAAATTCAAACTTACTACCTGTGGCTACACTGCTATGAACAAGTGTACACCATGAGTGCAGCGTGCATTAAAATGGTAGCAAAGGGTTTTGGGGACCTTGTTTTATGAAAGTTAACTAAACGACTGAACGTTTCACTTGTCTTGTTAAATATAATGAAAAATTCATCCATTTTTCTTTCACACAAACATCTTATTATGTAAATTATACATATCAAACAATCGTATATGACACATAAAAAATCTTCATTTTGACAAGATTGCCAGAAATTTTTGTTGAAAATCATGAATCTGTCATACCTACATTGCAATTATTTACTGCATTGTTATGAGGTTTTCTGCTCACAAATATATAATAAATATCTAGAAGTTACTGATTACTGCTTTGAAATTAAGATTAGCATCCCACTTGTCTAAGCTAAGCAACAACAACAAGCACAGACCTACCGAACTCCATCTTCAAGTTCACCAGAAAATAACTAGAATAGATCTATCCTCCAATGGAGAGCACACACACATACCCAAAGGAAGAAAAACAGGCCTAGAAAATTGTTGATATAAAAAAAAAAGATATATAAAAAAATTGCCATTTGTGGTTGCAGGTAACTTTACAAGTCTGAAAACTGTAATACTCAGAAGATTTTGCTTCTACCCCAGGAAGAAAAAGCAAAAAAAAAAAAAAAAAAATCGTTGTGTCAGCTGATTGAAATATTTTAATTGGATGGACTCATTCAGTGACATATTCTAACATCTAGGTTTAACAGGTCCACTTTCAACTAGGCAGCAATGTTGCAATAGTTAAGGGTCCATATGGTATTGTCTTTATAGAGCTATGAAAGTTCTAACTGAGATGGTTTTTTTCCTCTTTCTTAAAAAATCATATGAACTCAAAAGCTGACTTCTAGGACTACTCTTGTGGTCTTGGTAAAAATTGGTTGACATTTGCATTATAGGCTAGGGCTAGTAAGCTGTTAGGCTTAGTACTAGCTCCTATTTTAGCAGCTTGTTTCATCAATGGTAGTTCTGCGTATCAACCTACATTAGAATACTAACGTTTAGGCTAGTTATTACAGGCGTCCTTACACAAACACCTCCGGTCTTTAATCATTATTAATACCTAAATTAATTTGTTAGGTTGTGTAGAACAGCAGTAAAATTGTCACCATGCAAAATAATTTCACATAAGTCTAACGTTATATTATATACTTAGGCCTAGTGAGAAGTCACACTGAATCAAAAACCAAGTTTGCAAAGAACAGTTGAAGAGTTCATTCATAATTCATGCTAAGTTTTTGAGGCTACGTCTAACTACAGCATAACGTTACTACACTAGCCTATAACGTCATAAAACTGAATTACTCATCTCACCTATACTCACTGATTCAGGGAAGTTTCTACACGGCTTACGATTCGTTCCGCATTTGCAGCTCTCGTTGCAAGGCTTGTCCTCCATTCTGCAGGGACAAGCACCTCGACCCCTTTTCCACGAACATGTCGATTGACAACGACACATTACAGGGTCAGCCGAAAAATCAGTGTCTATTGCCGCCATGATAAATCTTCGGAATGAGGTGAATGTCAATTACTGTTGCAACTTGTTGTGTTGGGCCAGGGCAAACAATTATTGCAACCGGATGTATCACTCAGGCCCGTAGCCAGCCCATGTGGAGGGGTGGGTCTTTTTCCAAGAAGTGGACCTTTTCCAAGTACGGAAGTGGCTGGGGCGTACCGTAAGCATGCAGTTGCTACGGGTCTGGGGGCATTTCCCCGGGACAATTTTGAAATCTTTACCGCAATCTAGAGCATTTTAGAGGACTACAAAAGTCGACCTTCTGTCGCAGACAATGTACATAAATAGTAGACACAGGGGCGTAGCGAGGAATAGGTCAAGGGGGGGGGGGCGGGGGGTTGCGAACCCGTGAATACTATCTAAGCGGAGCGCCACCACCGGTTGGCGCGGAGCGTACAATAAAATTTTCAGTTTTACAAACCCCTCATGGCCGGAAATAGCCCTTCCCAAGTCTTTTCAGTTGCATGAACCCAGCCTTGAAATATAGATCTCATGTCTACAATTTCTCAATTACTAAGAAAACAATTAGTCTGTGAAAAATAATGCAATGCCGAGATGAGCATTCAAAGAAACGTTTGGCTCTACAAACCACTCAGATATTAGAAAACGGCCCTTCCTGCGTGTTTTACATGCATACAT
The DNA here is from genome assembly GCA_021234535.1 of Stichopus chloronotus. Lineage (NCBI taxonomy): Eukaryota > Metazoa > Echinodermata > Holothuroidea > Aspidochirotida > Stichopodidae > Stichopus > Stichopus chloronotus. The sequence continues at coordinate 2,612,585 of CM037832.1, read as the reverse complement.
ACATGCTCCCAAGCCTGCATTCCACCTACCTTGTTAGGCCTGCCGCATAAATTGAGGGAATTACTATTTAGCGATATCGAGGGAAAAAGCGAAAATGAAATCAAGCACGGTCGCCCTATTCGCCCTCCTTTCCCTGGCTATGCCTATGCTCCTGAGTATTTCTAGCATAAGTTCTTTTTTTAAAAAAAAAAAACCACAATATGGCCAAGGGGGGTGGGGGGTCGCCTCTCTCACCCCCTTCTTGACTATGCGCCTGAGTGGACACTCTTCGGTAGTCGTGGCGGTTTGAACAGGGCTTAAAATGCACCGACTGCACCCGACTACAATGGAACATATTTAATCGGGCCCGACACAACTGAACTCTGGTCGTGGAACCGGTCACACCGCCACTACCACAGCAGACGCGGTGGATGGTCGCCGTCGTGTCGCAGGTTTTCGTGGCAGTGTGTCCCGAGCTTTGTATTGTATCTAGTTCAATGATATCCACGGCCACAATGACATAACCATTCATGTGCGTTTTTGAGCTTATTATCTCATCACCCCACATAGTAATTAGTATATGTATGTGGTGATGAGATATTGTGGTCAGTCTGGGCCTGTATACATTTTATGACATAAGTGGAAAGGTTTTATCTTCCTGCTAAAAGTGAACGGAAATTCGGCATCAATATGTCAAGATAAGAAATATTTCATAGCTGACCCTTCAAACACAGGGCTGGAAAAATGGACCTCCTTCAAGTTGGGGTGGGTCGTTCGAACGCTTCGACCACCCTGGCTAAGGGCCTGACCCAGCCTCGAAATAGGGATCTCATGCCCACAATTTCTCACTTCATGAGATAAAAGTCAATGTATGAAAAATATATCAGATGGGTTGAGATGATACAAGAATCATAATGAATTCTGTCTCCTGTTCAATTTATTGCCCAATAAACACCCGACGCGGATCGTTCCGCATTCCGCGTACATCTGTGTGGTATTTGAGGTAGGCTAGCTCCATATGAATCGGAGGTGAGTTAAGACCTCTATACCAAGGGCCAATATGTTGGGCCTACGTTGTTTTACCAGTGTCATCACTTGATGCAACCAGTCAAATCTATGCATGGGGTCTTTTAAATACAAACTGATAGGGAGTAACTTGCAGAATACCCCATCAAATTTTGAGAAGAGGGTTTGCGATTGAGAAATTTCCAGGGATCCATGTTGTCAGGTGGGAGGGGGAAGAGTAGGGGGCAGGCAAGTTGATAAGTAACATGCCTGCCAATGTTACCCCAAGCTGCTATGGGTCATTTAGCAGTTTTTCATGGATGACTATAGCCCAGTGGATAAAGATATGAAACTGATAAACATACTACTTATTGACTGGAAGTTAATTGGTTCATAGCACTTTTCCATTGTTGTGAGAAGTTATCACAATAAAACATAAAAAAACCTGCCAATTTTCCCCCGTCTTATCAGTATATGGTACGACGTAATATGGGGAGTCCGGGGAATGTGAAGAAATCCTACTGGAAGCTATACACGGTGTCCACGTGGACACCAATACGCGCGCGGATTGCGGAAAGAATTCGACATAGAGAATTCGATACGCAATCCGCAATCCGCAATCCGCGTGTGATGGTTCCGTAATCCGCGATCCGCTTGCCCAAGAAACAGGTCATTGGAAAAACAAAAAAGAATTCTTTCCGCGTTCCGCATTACGCATTCCGCAATACGCGTGTCAAGTAAACACAGCTTAGGTGTTATTCCTGACTCAGTATACTTGTACGCAAAGACACAAAAAGTGACATGTCAATCAGTCTGTCAAAAAGTGCCTCAGTTGGTGGAAAAGTCATTCTGTTTTTATTTTAATTCTTATCCGGATGTCTCATACCAGGCTAAATAACATCCATGGGTACAGTAGGCCACAATGTCATTACGTGTGTTGATGTCTCTCTGTAGCTCCTTTGTACGTGGGAGAAATTTGCCATTATCTGTCCCTTCTCGTTTTGAAATCGAGTGCAACGTGAACCCAAGATTTCTGCTGTTAGAAGTATTTTGATGCACCTTAAATGACGCTTTGTAACTTTTGTGGAGTCGGCGTATGTACGCAAATTCAAATGGCAGAGTAGCATTAGCCATGAGATATAGCAGGTAGATCATCATTTTGGAAACATGGAAGTATTCTGAAGTGTATTATGGGTTGTTTCGTTGAAGTGACATTCAAAATGCCGAATGGTACGGAGCCTAGCCTATAGGAATCAGAAGTGTTACATGCTTTATCAGCATCATATTATGAATATGATTGATTCCTTGGAGGTTCGCTCTATAACGTAGAGCTAGCTCTGCGTAACATGAAACATCAACTCAAGCCTGGTACTCTTACCGTACCGTACCGTACATCTACGTACGCACGACCTGCGACCCGCAAAATGGTTTCAATAAATGAAACCCTACAATAAAGCTTCCGATGTCATTTGCTCAAATATGTACGGTGTCATAAAAAGTAAACAACTCCATCGAAAAAAAAAACGACAACAAACTCAAAGTAGTCAGCATCATCAACGAAAACAACGGCATCGAAGAACACAACAAGCTCGTCAAAGTAGACAACTGCATCAAATGAAACAACTGCATCAGCGAAGATATCAAACTCAAAGTAGACAGCAGCATGAAAGGGAACAACGGCATTAAAGTAAACAACATCACATGGCGAAAGCAACATCAAAGTAAATAACGGAATGTATTGTCCTTTCGGAGTTCCGTAGCCTTAGGCCATAGGCGCCGCCTTGGTAACGTTAGATCCACGAACTTCAAATCGAAATTATTTCCATATTGTAGACCTGTTACTAGTGATACTGTATTAGCCATTGTATTGTGCAAGATATGGCAGACTGATAACACACTGTCGATCTGCAGTTTTATTGTATTCATCCTTCGGCGATTGACCGTTGATTAACATGTTGGGTTATCAGCGATTAACCCACTGTCACCTGACTGAAATGGGCCAATAGGAGTTGAGGATTCTTTCCAAGTATGTATGAGTAACCATAACCATAAATGTAATAACTAACCACCATGAAAGTAATCATTTTTAATCAATTATGCATAATAATTTTTGCCCTTAATGTTATAAATTCAAAAATCACGTAAATAGCCTACGGAAACTCTGATCCATATTACATTAACTCACCTTGTGAGTCTTATGTTGTCGTTTTCGATACATGCTGTATTATGGGGTTAAATTCATCGGCTAACAGACCTTCACGGTAACTGAAATTTCCGTCAACCCTAAATTCCTTGTAAGCCTATGAATACAGACCACTATTGTTGTCTTTGAAAAATGCAGAAACATTTGTTTGTTTTGTCCTCTGATTTTGATTGACCTGATATTCATAGAAAGTTAACAAAGACCAACAACACCTGTTGATCAGCAAGAAAGAAAAGGAAAACTCTGCAAAAGACAAAGCATATTGGCGAGGTAACTTATGCTATATTCCCAGTACCACGCATTTAGAGGAAGTGAACAAACATTTGCATACTGAGATCAATTTCCGATCAGCGTTTTATTAAAAGTATCGAATGTTTTGCACTGCTGAAGCAATTGAATTAATAGAACTATGTAGGGTTTTCCGGTGTAGAAGACTGTAAACCTTTTCCAATTTGAACGGTTATGATTCTTCTTTTTTTTTTACAGATTGTATCTTCAACATCTTGTTAAAATGGACGCTTACTTTCTCTTGGCTTGTATTGTGGTGATTCTGGCATTTTTACCCGGTGGGGTTTATGGTGAGTACGACTTTATGATCATTTCGCGGAAAGAATGACGAACGCGTTAATGCAGTGAGACGAACGCACAGGCAGAGCTAGATATACAGAAAAACAGAAGGGGATAAGTAGACAGAAAAACATATACTTGCAAATACTTTAATCATATTTTTCCCTTTACTGTATTTCTGTTAGAAGCACTACTTTGCTGTATCCCCTCGGAAATCCGTCTTCGAATCAAGATTGCATGGCAACATTGGATTGTAGCATATTTGATTTTACCTATTTAAATGGATCTATCCAACTTAACCATTACTGTTGATGTCAAAGTCTGATGTTTGTTAGCTCTCCATAGAGTATGTATAGTTCTGTGATTGTCGGAAACGGAAAAAAAAAAAAATCAGAGCGGAGAAAAGAGCAACGAAAGAAAGCAGAAACTCAACTCTCTCCCTGAGATAAAGGACAAATACCCAATGAATTAAGTCACGCAAATATTGAATAATCCCAGTCAGGTAAAACTTATAGAAACCGATCAGACTGGCCGGCCGACAAAAATTGCACAAAATAACGGACGCGGTTCTCACTTAATTGGTAAAAACTATATCTCAATAATATGTTCTGTTTGGAGGTATTAAGAATGATGATGTCGAATACCAATTATTATAATCATTTTTATTTTCATAATCTCTAGTTGCTAAATATGAACATCATTAATTTTCACAACAATGTTACTATATATATATGCATATATATATATATATATTATTACTATATATTATAATACTATATATATGTATATATTTACCATTCGACCACAGCTCTGTTTCTGGTATTGTTAAGTGAGTTTGGCCGGAAATACAGTCTGTCACGAGAACATAATTGCGTAGGGGGCACCCCTGTTGCATATTAATAACCTAGCAATTTTGTTATGTGAGGATCGCAGAAGAAGGCCAAATTATACAATGAAATTAATGAATGTTTGGGATGACAGACAATAACGGTAAATAATAATTGAACAACACCAGAAAAATCCGGTTTTGTCCTTTTTCGTCCTTTCGTGGATTTTTCTCGTGACAGACTGTATATATATATATGTGTTTATACTAAATCAAAGAAAGAATAAAGGCACATGTGAGTGATATTAAATGCTGTGATGAATGCCAAAGGGCAAGCCTTGCCACGACACTGTGAACATGTCTGAGCAAAATGTACATCCAACATAATGAAGTAGGAACCAACAAGTACTTTTTTCTTTCTGCAGTTTTAAATCTACAAAAGTGTATTCTTGCTCAAACAAACTTGTCGGCAATATGAATATCAATCATTATAGGAACTAGTACTGTAAAGAAAGTTATCCAAGCGGTACGAAATATATTGAATGATACCTGGTGTATTGACACGCCATTTTAAATAAGTGAAGTGAAGCGTATTGATTCCTAATCATACAAAGACATGTAATCACGTGTAACAACCATTGGTCCATAACGAGATTAAATAACACCTCCCTGATCATACTCTGTCCGCCAGTCTTCATGTATTAAGTCAATATAATCACTGTAAGAAATGAAGCTGATCGACTTTGATGTGCAAGAAGCTGTACCATATGTTGCCCATAAAACACAAACGCCTCTTCCTGCTGTTTCATATTAAGTTATAAACGATCAAGCGGCGTTCAATTTTTTGGTCAACGAATTGTAATTCTGTAGACCTTTTAACAACCACTTCATTTATCATAAAGTAAAATTGAATTATGGTTATATATTTACGCAGTAAAGTAGGGACCCCATGAATTCAAAACAATTAATCCAATACATGGCTAATACTCATCTCGTTATTTCCCACAGAGTATTTTCACCTGACGTCATTTCCTTTCAGTTATACTTGTCTCAGTGATTAGAGTGTCCTGTTGAAAGCTTTGTCTCCCCGAGAACAAATCCCCACGGAACCACTCGGAAACTTTGGAGGGATTCAAATTTGATTTCTTCAGTAAAGCTGTTTACACTGTGGTGCTGAGGGGATTATTCGGATTCCTGTTTTCCCATTTAGGTCTTGTCCGCTTCAGATTGCCCATGAGCTGCTGAGCTAGGCGGGTTCTCCACCCCATCCGGTCTTTGTGAAAGTGGCTAAAGACTAGGGGATACACTCTCCTCCGTCGGATGGGAATGTTAAATAAATGTCCGAGAGCAGGTTTGGGTTTGCAGTAGCGATTGTCTGGTTTCACGGCTGCCCCGTTATCCTCTAAGCACTTATAAAAAAGTACGCTACTTTTGCCCCTGTTCATCCACGATCAACATAGTAGAGAGTCCTTTATGAGCCAGATATTCATGGATGGGGTCTAACGTTCTTCTTTTAAACGTAAATCATATAATCTGATATATATATATATATATATATATATATATATATATATATATATATATATATATATATATATATATATATATATATATATATATAGCACAGCATAGCATACCACAGCATAGCATACTCTTTTGAGTTGGTGCACTCTGGTATTCACAAGCAATGTACCGTGAAAGGCAGGATTGATGCAAGTCGCGTTTGTATCAATCGTGTCATTCAGTCTTGATATTTACTCTGAGCTGCACTGATGAGTCCTAACAAGGACGAAACAGTACTTTCTTCAGACTGAGTTTATCCATCCTGTATTTTGTCGGCTAGCAGGGAATGTGGGCACCAAGTAGAACGAAATAAATGACATTTCAAAGAACAGCAGACGTCTCAACGGGTCACTCACGTCAGCTCCCGGTAAAGACTTCATGCATGCGGACTGTCATCCCGCTGTCAAATTCCGCTCTAAATAATACCTAAAACCCACAGAAAAGGACCCTGACTGCATGGAATCAGGTCTAGGCATGGATAGAAACATTACTTAAACCAACTATTTGCTAGTATGGAATTCAGTCATGAAACCTTTACTAAAAGATGGTGACGCATTCAAGTAATAGCTTAACAGGCAATGACGTCACGAAAAAGTTTATTTTATTACTTTTCATCTCTTGAAAGATTATTAGTGATTAGTTGCAAAATATCGATTCAATGCACTTTATCACGTTATTTATTCTGCATTAATATCGTGATTTGTTATTTTGGTGACAAAGACGTTATAAATAAACTACGACTGTCTGTTAATTAGGTTATACGGCGCTCATCACCAGAATTGTATTTTTCTAGGGGTAAGGGGTCGCTAAAACTATTGATTATCGTCCTGTGGAGGGGCATGGGGACTCCTCCACTTTAAAATGAATTGTGTTTCGAAAGAGGCTCAAGATGGAAAATGGGGCCATCATTACCATATCGTTTCTTAAATGTGTATGTACTAAAGTTTCCCATTCGTCTGTGCCTAATGATTGCATAAAAAGTCCCTTCTCTAATTTTTTATAGATTGGGGTGAGGGAAGCCCCCTTCCCCATGTATCCCGTACTAATGGCCTTGGCTATACAATATGTTTAAAACTTGTGAGCAATTCGAATATAGTGGCTGCGCAATCAGGAAACTTATCTTTGTATATCTGAGATCTTATCTAAGTATGTGTATCTGTATCTACGTATATCTGAATTTGGGTCAGTATAATACATCTTACACAGTCACATTGAGATGTTTCATATATCTCACTTAACATGTTTACAATTTTTTTTAACATGTCAAGCTTCCTTTAAAATGCTAAAGACAAATGGTAAAAGGATCCCCATATATCGCATACAAATCAGCAGCAAGTGCGTGAGTGTTTATTAACGGCTCAATTTAATCTCTGAAAATCCGTGATCATATATGCATCATTTCGCATTAGAACTAATTCAAAGTAGTACTAAGTCAGAGTAAAAATTATAATAACCTTGACAGTTTACATAGCTCCTGTATTGTAAAACTTTATGATAATTGTACATATTGTCACATAGTTGTTCCCTTCAAAATATTCACAAATTTGTCGATATCAACTCAGTTTACCGCTTCTTACTCAAAGTACGTAATTTAAGCCAACGTATTCAGAAATAATTTCAGCGAAGGAAACGAGATTCATCTTTACATGAATATATTGCATATTCATTTCTTCCGCGTATGGGAGAAGTGCCTACCAGTTATATTGGGGTAATACTAGGGGTGCTGTAATCAGTGTAGTGGAATAGTGATTCGAACTACAAGAAAATATCATGCAAATTTTTTCTTCAATTGTATTGGAGATTCTCAATTTCGAAAAAGACAACAACATGCGGCAGCTGGGTTTTATGGTAACATTTTCTTCATGAAAATGCACGAGAGTCGTCATTTATAACTGTGGTTTGTCTTATGAATCAGATGGTCAGTAAGTGTGTGTGTATGTGAAGGAAGGGTGAGGGTGGCGACGGATGCGTTGAACGAAGGGGAAACCAAACTCATGAACACGGCTTAAGCTAGCGAGTCTCATTGTGACAATGCATGTGATGAGGGTCAAAAAGACAGGTAGCACATTTCCTTATGACAAGCCGCACATTAATTCCTTTCATTTGACTTGAATATATACTAGCCTTTTACATGTAAGTATTTTCGTGTTACCAAAATCATAATATGGCTAACTATTTAAATATTTACGAGCCCAATAGTATGAATAACGTCACGAGTTGAAAAACGTGATATTTCTTTTAACGAGGCGAAGCAGACAGAGGTGAATATAACGCTCCGTCTTTCAACGAATGCAATTAATTACATACTATTGCACGACTGGAAAACATTATTTCTTTTATATAACAACTCGAAATTAAGTCATAATTCTGTTTCGATAAAACAAAAGGATATGGCTTAACTATTACGTCATGTGCGATGTCCAATATTATAATATGTGATGATGGTGCCGACTAAAGCATGAAGTGTGACCACCAATCCTCCAACCACATGGAGGGGATTTAATAAAGTGTTGGATAAAATAGTCTACCCTATCGTTCCACTTATAATTGTCTACGTTATACCTGTGAAGGTTTTAAGCCGATAAGTATTAGTGGTAAAAGTTTAAGATCAAACAATAAAGTTCAATAAGAAGCCTGAAGAAAGACATATGAATGTACGGTAGGTACGATAGGTCAGGGCTTGTTTCTTACCGGTAACAGGTCAGTACTCTTCTTACATTTTATGCAATGCAACCTTTGTGGACACGTCTTAAGCTCTGTCGTCTTGCAATGTACACAGGCCAAGCGTGTAATTCTACTCTACGAACAGTAACAGGGGTTATCCAATCACCGGGCTACCCTAGCAATTACCCAGACTCATTAAGCTGCTCCTGGAGGATTGAGGCTTCTCCTAATATGGTCATCGAACTAAACATCGAGACCTTTGATCTGGAATCGAGCGCATCGTGTAGTTTGGATTCGTTAACGGTAAGTTAATGACGTCACCATTTCAAAATATTTTAATACAATGAGAAATACTAGAATCTTCCTGAAAATGCAAGAATACAACAGAACGCAGAAACCGCAAAGAAAATATACGTACGACAATAAAATTTGCAATGATCCCTTAAATTTGACAGATTTTTTTCTCGTTTTTATTTGTTACCACTTACAACTACTTCTTGCTTGTTTCCGATGATTGTTATCTTGTTCTCACATTTCCTTGTCAGATTTACATCATCCAACAATCCTTTTGAACAACTTTTTTGTTTGTGTTACTCTTACTGCAAGCACGCGGTTTCAGGTGACATACACATTGAATTAAGCCTATGTTTCTAGTAGAGTGACGTATGGAAACTACACGTGAAGACTGTGTAGTATTCTGTTGCTTGCCTGTAAAATAACATCAATCTTTTGTGTGAATTTCCAAGATGTGTTCTACAAAAATAAAGAGTGCTTAGCTGAAGGTCAAAGTGAGTACAAAGTGCTATTTGCATGAGTTAAAGGCTAGATCTTCGATGTGATACTTTACAAATCAAATCACCTGACACTCGGAGAACTTGTGCATTTAATTCGCGAGTCTCAAGAAAGACACCAGAGTAGAACGCGTAATAGTGCTCAGGAGTCAAGTCCTAGACTCCATTAAACAGGTATTAAAGAAGCAAATAAAGCATTAAATAAGCAATAAAATGAATAATCAATTAAAAATTGTTATTGAAAGTTAGTTGATAGTTTGTAGTCACACGTATCCTCCTGTAGGTGTTTCTGTCTACGGCCGTAATAGAATTACGCGAAACAAATCATTAACAGTGCTGTATAACCGAATGGATTGTGACCGTCATCGATCATAATACTTGTATAATTGCAATTTCATTGAGACGACAAAGGAGATCAATTGCTATAATTACCGTGTCTTTCATTACTTCTTTTTTTCAAATTAAGGTTTATGATGGGGTAGAAAGTTTCTCAACAGTGATACTCCTTCAACCATCTTGCGGTACTTCGATCCCCTGGCCGGCTCATCCAACTACTCTGCTTTCCTCTGGAAGTGTTATGACGTTAACGTTCCGAAGTGACAGTTCAGTTAGTTCATCTGGCTTTAGAGCAACTTACAATCAAGGTATGATAACATAATTATAGACACATTAGAAAACAGAAGTACTGTTGCACTCTTGGAGAGGAGAGCTTTTCTTGGGTACTAAATCATCCCGAGTAATAAAACTGCATTTTGTGATCAACCCATGCTATCGAATGAATGTGGATGACCCCAATGGCCCCAATACATCAGAGCCTATTGAAATCATACATGCTATGACATATGTACTGAATGGTATAGTCTTAAATGTTGTGGTGCAGGCTAAATTTCATATTCTTCTTGACAGTCGCACCATACGAGGAGTCTATTTTTGCTGTGGATGCTAACAACGGTATAATCTATAAGCAGAACAGATTTGGAGATAACTCTGTGGCAATACCATTTGGTGGTTTACTTAGACCAGTCGCCATAGACTATGATCCGGTAGATGAGAAAATTTATATCACAGATGTATCGACAAAAAGAATTGGAAGGGTTAACTTAGACGGTTCAGGACAAGAGACGATTGCGTCACTCATGGTTTCAGGTTAGTCATGAAGATCGTACAACAAGATCGCTTTGCTTCCACCACACTCCTCCAAGTCTATCCCTCAAGCATCATACACTCTCACCATATTTTGTTTGTTCAGCGGACATGAGCAAAGGTCTATCAAGAAAACAGAAGGGTCATAAGAGCTACGTTCGACGTATATTTCTCGGCATCTGTCATCTCCTCACCTTCTAATTAAACGAAATTTCCTAAAAGAACGAGGAAACTTCGTCTACCGATTTTTTTTGTGTATACATACATTTCTTCGTGCTGGCAAGAAACTGCTGTGCTTAAAATTAAGTCCACCTATATCAGTTCATATTAAAATATTTATGTTTTAGTCATTAACGTCATTGTAGATTGCAAAGTGTGCAAAGATGTACAATGTCAAAATTGCACATTGTCAATTTATGACCTACCGTTCATTATATCTTATGGTCTTGCCAATTGAATGGGCATTTAAGTCTGTACTAATGGTGAAAGGATAATTTTACAAAACATTCAAGACTGACACCGTGAGCAGGTTGTTTTAAATGGAAATACATAGACAAACGTCATTTTTTTAATTCTGTGACCCTAAGACAGGTGCACAGTGGGCTTTTCCTTTTAGCCTTGATAATATGTCTTCAGTAACGTAAACAAGTGTCGATAAATCTTTAAATATGCAGATCAACACACTCAAACATGTGCCTGAATTTAGTTTTCTCAAGACTGTTTAAAAATTCTATTTTGTAATAACACATCTGGAACCACATCTTTTTGATGATTTTTCGCTGTCAGAACCCGACGGACTTGCGGTTGACCCTGTATGTAGGGTAGTGTACTGGACAGATGTAGGCTCAGGATCATATCCGACGGTCAGCGTTGCAAGACTGGATGGGTCTTTTAGAAGAATACTGGTTGAGACAGACATCGAATCTCCACGTGACATCGTTGTACAGACGAATCGAGGGTATGGAGATCTAGTACATTGAGACGTAATAACTCTGACAGTGTAACCATAAGAGAAGTTGCTTCATGCCATGAAATCTGCTGTATATTTCCTATTTCTAACTTGCTGGCACGACTTGTGTGAGAGAAAGTGTAATGGTCACGACGGTTTTGCACAAGAATAATCATTTGGAGGAGGAGGCGGCCACAAGCCGCGACATATCCTCACATTTTGGATAATGGCCTTTTAAAGGCGACAAATGGATGTCACAAAGAGCCATCTGCAAATTACGTTCACCCTCTTGAAAAGCGCCAGAGTGAGTTATCAGGGGGGAACCTAAAATCATACATTTAGGGGAGCCTGCGGCATCAATGAAGGGGCCTTTGTTAAAAAAAAACACTGTAATAACCTATCATCGATAAGGGCGCCTAGCCTATCATATTTTTTCGACCTGGGGCCCCCTCACCCCCAACCCGTAGCTACACCACTGAGAGTTATTTAATCACAGCAGAAGACCCTCTGGGTTTGAAAGGTCACCCAAATGTGTCAATTGAGAGTTACCACTCTTGTGTTCGACCGTCATGCTGTACATCCAGTGGCGGTACAAGGATTGTAGAAAGTAGCAGTGAAAGGGCAAATAGAGTTCAAGGAAGTGCTAGGCGAAATCTAGGGTGTAGATGAGCTTAAGAATGTGGGATCCAGGGGCATGTATTTGAGGCACTGGTGGAAGAACCTCACGTAAGTATATTTTGGTTCAGCGTGCAGTATACAATGGATACATTCCAAATGATTTTAACATATTCGGCTTTCTTACTTGACAACATGGTCAGTTAATTCCCCTGGTTTGGTCCTGGGAATATGTCAGCTTGACGGTTCAATTGAATGGGCGATATTTCCCACCATAATTGCTTTGGTGCCCACAGCAATACAAGTGGCCCGCTACTCCCTTTATCTATTCCTCGCGAATACTAATGGTTTCTGCAATTTACCCATTCAATACTTTCAACAATGTAAATGCCAATGAAAAGGGGAAGTTGTAATTATCTGACAATTTTGTCGAGGTATCTTGCTAACATGTAATAGCTACTGTCATCACCGGCATAATCAATACCAAGCTCGTATCAGAAACCGTTTGTCATCAAGATGTTTTTCATTGATTGACAGTTGAGGTTAGCAATGAACGCGAGGACAACGATAAACAGGAATGCCTTGTCGTTTTGATGACTCATGCAAGCCTCCCCCTCAATTTACATGAGCATAAGGATTTGGACTTGAACAATAATGTCGCAAATGCACAAAGGTTTGTGTACTATAAAACGTTCGCCCCCTTCCAAAGTAAAACCGAAGATACAACGGCTTTGAGAACGTTTGTGATTATCATATAGCCCAGTGTCATTATCGAAGGAAGCTGAAACTCTATTTATTGCTTCACCCTTACCTGATTAGTCAACATAACTGTTTTGTTTATTCGTAGGAGCATCACACCTCCTTGGTAGGAGAGGTATTTAACCCTATGTACACTAGTCACAAAACGTGTCAGTGATTTTGACCATTGAACTAGGCCGTTCATGGCCATCTTTGTTGCTACCTTCTCCGCATTTTATTGCTGAACGTTAACATAGGTTACAGGGTTTATTAATCGAAGCCCACAGCTTCGATTCTTCTATTTACTGAGCCCGTTGTGTATTTTTTTTATGATTTTCATCCACGTTGGTGCCTACGAATAGTTGCGTAATAACTTCTTGCGCGTCCACGTAAAGTGCATATTCACTGTGAAGGTGAACAGTGACGCAGACTTTTCTTTCGTTTTATTAAGTTCTAATCACCATTTTAGCCTGCTTGCAAGACGATTGGACAATTTCATCCTAGTGTGTAACACCGAGTGCCTTTCGAAATATTACCGACTTTCTCTCGGGGAAAAATAGGAGATTGCTTGATTGCTTCAAGTCGTTTCCACTTACCTAGCAGCACTCTGTTCATGCTAGCTTCAAACTGGTACTGACAGTCAGCTGACGCATAAGTTCCAGTAGTCGTACGTACTGTACTGATAGGCCTATCGCATATGTACACCACCCTACCATGACTAACGACATATTAGTGCTGTCGTGGTGTTCCTTTTGTTCCCTTCGTTCCTTGATGATATTCTTACGATTATTGGGAGATATTGACTTTTTGGCATCATGACAACTAACGAAAAAAATATCACAATAATTCCATTATTACATAGCATGCACTTTTGAAATGAAAACAGCAAAAGTGCCTATTAAGAAGAAGGAGAAAAGATAAAACAATAATGGTAATGTAGTGAGAAATTGCGAATAGTCTATTCCCCTCGAATATTGCATATTTCGACTCCAAAGCAACAACCGACTTATTACTTGTAAATTTCCCTTTAACACCGTCCACTAGTGCCAGCTCCTGTGGCATGCGCACTACCTCAGTAGCTTTATTTTTCATGCTATATCGATATACATTGTTATACAGAGTTGTATTTAGTGCACTGCGTTGTACTTCAGAAGAACGCCATAGTGATTGCATAACCATTAGCTGCCATGCGCTGTAGTTTGCACTATCGTCTCGGTGGATGTCCGTACCAGCATGTCAACGGTCCTTTGTTTACCACCGTAGTTAGGAAATAGACAAAGTCACAATGTTGAACTATATTTAGTAAATCAGGAATAAAACAAACCCGTTCAAGCTTTTCTTCCGGAGATGTGTTTAGTATGTTTACAAGGTTTTTGTTATTTGACCTCTGTTGACATACGTCAAGTGACCTTTGACCCCCACCAAAACAATACGGTTCCTGTACTCAATATGATACACTTACATACAAAATATGAGATTTGTCCAAATATTCCTTCTATCGTGTTCACCAACGTTTTACAATTATACCAGTGTTGATTACCGTAATGATCTTTGATACACACCCACACACAACACGCACAACCAAAGCAACATGGCATTTGCACTTAATCTAGTACACCTAGATACCAAATATTAGATTCTTGCCTTCCAGATATCGTGTTTACAAACAAGGCATCACAAGCACACATTTACACATATACAATCCCCTGCCTCCAACCCACACACGTACACATACCCAATTGTGACTACAAAGGGTACGATTTCATTGAAACCAAAATGGTTATATCGATTGTGGCAGGTATTGGACCTTCAAATGTCTTTCTCTTTCTAGGTATGTGTATTGGTCTGACTGGGGTTTTGTTGCAAAGATAGAAAGAATGAATGGAGATGGAACCGGTAGGACAGTGCTGGTCGACTCTGAACTTGGATGGCCATATGGAATTGCCATTGACACTGTCGGTAAGTATTAACGTGGTACAAGTAAGAGTGCATTTTGCTGCGTTCGAGTTACAATCTCTTGCTAATTAGCTTATGCCTTACTCACACCAAAGTATAATGTAGTTTGATGATACTTTTAAACGGTCAACTTTTGTCTTATTATCGTCATTCCCAGGAGTGGTAATCTAACTTTGGATGTCTGTTTGCCCAAGGCATTTTCACATTTGTGTCTCTAATTGCTTAATAGATTTTACAGTCGCAACAACTACATAGTACGTAGAACCATACTAAGCTCACTGTTTATACAGACCCAAGGCATTACATTTTTACTGAATGTAAGTAGACTCACTATTTTTACACTTGACATTTCCTGGTATGGTTTTCATAAATTTAGAATTGTTACTTTCGGCAATATTGCTAAGGGTCTGCTACACAAAGCATCACAATTCCACTGCAGTGAGAACATTTTTCCAAAAATTCAAAAGTATTTGATAGAAATGAATTTGATGTCAAATAAAAACTGAAAACCGAGCTCATGAAAGTATTTTCATGAGCTCGGTTTGTAAGAATAATTTTCCTACATTTTGACGTACAAAAACGTTATTGCCTAAATTTTTGAGACAATATAGCAAAAAGTGATTAAATCCTATTCACAAATCAAACTTGATAAGAAGTATGCAAATGACATTTGTCACTGTCATGTAAAAGTATATAGACAACGACAAATTGATCGTATCGTGTTTTTGTTGGGTTTTTTTTTTGCCATTTTTGTTGTTTTAATAATGTTTTAGTACTTTGTTTACTAAAAACGTCTTTCCGTTACCAAAAGTACATGTTTTTACTTCTTTCTAGGAAAAATAGCAGGATGAATGAAATGAAAATTATGATTTAAAACAAGTTTGGACAGGCCTATCAAGTAATATAGTTAATTTCACCCACAACTATTTTGTTTGATAATTATAATTAATTGAAACGTGTTCTTGCGTTAAGATATTTGAAACGGAATGACGGTAACGGAAGGACAATTGTCAAGCCTACCCAACTCAAAGTTACAATAACTATGAAAAATAAATGATATTGCATACCTTTCAAGTGCTGCTTGGGAGTTCAATTCATGCCTTGTCATCCTTCTGGCAAGGTTCATATGTATGATCTAGTGCTATTACAGTTGGTATCGATGCATACTTGTGTTCCATATGGACAAAATATACAGTAGTACTTCATGCTGCAACCTCAACTCATAACCATGCACCTACAGTACTCCATCTTTAAACTCTACTGCACTGTACATCATCTGGGCCCTCCACAAAACAGCAGCTTTATTCTTGTAGAATATGTTGTGGTAAAAAGTCAGGAACTATTACAAATTTGAACCCTAAGGAACTGAATTACATGACAAGGATATACATGTGACTCATCCTACAAAAGGGATCAGCAAGGCAGTTTTTGCTACAGAGAACCCTACAGACTGTAACATAACAAAGGATCAGGTGACGTTTAATTGAGACTGTATTGAAGAACTAGGCCTAGTTGTCATTGGATATTGTGCTGACTGCATGAGATGTAGCAAAACTAAACATCACTTTTCATGTTGCTGTTCTGTGAATATCAATCAGTTTTGTGACAAAAAGATCAGGTTCTACTAGTTTGGTATTAAGCCTATCATGATACTTATGTTATCAATCTGAAGCACACTACAGTACCTGTGCCCTTCTCAGAATGAGATTACAGAGATTGCATAGCCTATACTTACCAATATTCAGTAATCCATATCGTTGATAAATGTTCATTAGATTCTTTGTTCGATAATGTGTTCTTGAATTAATAAAACATTAAGCAGCATTGATTAAATTAGTGTGACATTTCCAAAGTCAGAAGTCCCTTAGAATGGAAAAAAAAGGATTGATCAATCTGTTCTTTCTCAAAATTCAAGAAAACGATAACAGTTCTCTTAAAAAATAGTCAATGTTACTTCCCAATCCAATTAATTAGCACAATAATAATCAAAAGTCAGTATGATCATTAATGAAGTCCAAGAAATTGATAGTTCACCATAAACGTTGTGTCAGTTCATTTGAATACTTTTATCAACGTGTGAAATTTTTCCCAGGCAGACTAACACTTGGTATTTCATTTGTCCTTCCGTTACCGTTCTTCAGTTACCGAAATTAATGTTCATTA
The DNA here is from genome assembly GCA_021234535.1 of Stichopus chloronotus. Classification (NCBI taxonomy): domain Eukaryota; kingdom Metazoa; phylum Echinodermata; class Holothuroidea; order Aspidochirotida; family Stichopodidae; genus Stichopus; species Stichopus chloronotus. The sequence goes on along the minus strand of CM037832.1, from coordinate 2,595,423 downwards.
ACGAATCATTACTGTAAAACCAAAAAATACATTTTAAAATGAGGTGAGGTTCAATAGTGGTAACAATATTGGGAGAGCATTTATCGCATTCAAAACAGCTGGGCTTGCCCCATAAACTTCACAGCATTTCACAAAAAAAAAAAAACCCAAGTACCCTAAAAACCCTTGTCCATTTTACCGTCCTTCCGTTGCCAACCTCATTAATATGCATAGGTTATAAACAAAAGGTGTTCGTGGGAAAAAAACATTGGTGGAATGGAACCTTTCAGTCAAAGGTCTGTCAAAATGAGTCAAAATGTCCCTCCGTTAACGTGAAATTGCCACATTGTTTAAAAAACTGAGGGAATTTTGTTTTTTCTTGAAAACTATTGCACTGAGATTCTAAGTCAGGGGATTGAAAGGAACCCTGCTAAAAAGTAAACGATATGGAGCTTTTACAATACTTAAATGGAAAAACCCATAGCCTAGGTATAGCATATGATCGCAAACTTGATTCGGACGTTTCCACTGAATGAATTCACTTGAAGTAGTATTTTTGTCAACCAAATAATGTAGAATGATGTCATTCTGACAGTAATTCCATAACAAGATCTCATCAAAGAGAGTAGTGACTATGAATCCAACCTTGGCTCAACGAGGTCAAAGGAAACGTATTTTTCAAATCTAAATATAAAAAAGAAACGAAGATTTGCTCTCCTCAAAATAGAATAGTGAGTATACAAGGGACTAATGTCGATTGAAAACTAACTACTAAGGATTGGTTATAGATGACAGGTTTGCCTTCCTATCCATATTTAAAATTAAATGAGTAATGTTTATTTTGTCTCTGGGTTTGCATATGTTGTGTCCTTTTAAATCAGGCGGCATAGTAAAATTTGTTTCTTGTTAAGCATGCGTTTAGCTTAATGCTGTAGCGAGTTACATTCTTGTTGAACCTTTATCTCGTAGACATTAAAACATTTTTTCACCAGGTAGGAAAATTTACTGGGCAGACGCATTTTTAAACAAAATTGAGAGAAGTAACTTGGATGGCTTTTTGAGAGAAGTGATCAGAGAGTTTGATGACGATATCCATCCTTTCGGATTAATATATCACGACAATGCTCTCTTCTGGACTGACTGGGTTTCTGAAGGAATCGATGTGGCTGACAGTGATATTCAAACAGAACCTTCGACCTTGCATGTAGCTGGTGTACCTACTCGCCTTCACGGTCTTGCCTTTAATTCAACAACTGATCCTCCCATAAGTAAGAATATAATCTTGTTTTGGATATAACTCCCAAAAGGAGTTTTGTTGGTGGGATCATTGAGATCTTTAACAAAAGATGGACTCTATTTTTAAGAACCCTTGACAGAACAGGTTGAATTGCAAATTCACCATTATCCCCGTGTCTCGATCTCTCTCTTCCTCTACAGAGATCAGACTTCATTCTTGCAGCTCCTTCCCCCAGCAAAGAAAGTACATATGCTCATTATCGCTAGCTGCAAGGCTGCAACTGGTGGTTACCCTTTGTGAGAAAATAACATATCTAATATGTTTCTTAACACACGTTTCGTTTCAGTTGTGAACGATTGTTCCTTTCAAGGTCAAATTGGAGGATGTGAAGAACTTTGTCTGTCAGTACCATCGGGGACATCCTGTGTGGCTGGTGAGTGTATGGAATCATACAAAAGAGCTGGACTTCAGCTACAATCTCTAACTTTTTCAACTTGGCTAAACAGCAATCCAGGCTGGGAAGCTGAAAGTGTAGATAGATATGTAATCAAATATAAACATGAAGATAACACTACTCATACGTGATATCAATTGATCAATTGATTGATTGTACGTGATATTAATTGAGGGAGATGGTTGATGGATTGTTTTCTGGGTAGAAAGTAGGTGTTAATAAGCATCTTCCAAAGACTGTCCCATTTGATCTGATTTGTGTTGCCCATCTTTATGCAATTTATGTCATGAATTTAGCTTGCTCTGGACTGTATATGTAGACTTTCTGATGAATATATTTGTGATAATATCAACATTGGAAATATCATCGATAAACGATGATATTTTTTTATTTTATTTTTAAATTATAAATGTAATTGCCAAAAAAAAATCTACTAAAAAATCTGATGCAGCATTTCTTTATGAAGAAAAAGCTGGCGTAGGAAACTTGTAGTATATATTATTAATATCATTGGTAAAAACTAACGTGACAGAATAATTTGTCAGGAGGAATCGATTTATTTATCACACACAATGGTGGGCACTCATTTCAGAAAACCTGAATAAAAACTGCGCTTTTTCTCCGCTGAGAACATTTTGATCAGACTTTTGGCAACTTAGTCTGGATGTACCGGTACTCATCAACATGGTAGAATGCCTGCTTGTGGGATATTTCGAGCAAATGGGACTGAAAGTCTTCTCCTCCTGTAAAAAAATTCTCTGGAACGTTGATTTCCCACTGACGACAAATGGCCGTGGTCCTCATTTCTAGCCCCTCGTTAAAGAGAGCAACTGTCACAACTCGTAGAAAAACACCTGCCGTATCTAACCAACTTATCGATGCAATTAATTGATCTCTAAACCTTAAGAAGTAGTGGCGTTGCAAGACTTTCCATTTCGGGGTTTGCATTTGAGTGGCACAGCGATTGTGCAGGGGACACTATTAGTCACTACTCATAAACGAGCGAGAAGCCCCTGGTGGGGGTCCAAGGGGGGAAGCACTTTTGGGGTCCAGGTGGCAAAGTTCCGATAGCTCCTGTCGTTTATCTTACTTGTGACGTACTAGCATCATCTTTGTATAGAATAAACACCGTTCTAAAATAAAAGTTGGATAAGTATGCCTTAAACAGGTTTAAACCAGCTAATACAGTTAGATTGGATAAGTTCGTCATTTGAAGGGTAATTATGTAAACTAAATACAGGTCTAAAATAAAAGTTGGATAACTTCAAGTCCATGGACATAGTCCCAGTGGGAGTCCAGCGGGCGAAGTCTTTGGTTGTCACTGTATTTGTGATGATCATTTGAAGGGCAATTAAATCGACTGGACAAACTTGGGAAAAGTTGGATATCTTTACACAGGTTTAACACCAAGTTGTATAACTTCAAATCCAGTGGTAGAATCCCTGCAGCGGTCCAGTGGGAGGAACCCTAAGATGCACGTTGTTAGATGTTACGGTATTCGTGATATTTTAAAGTCATCATTTAAAGGGCAATTCTATTAATTTAACGCAGGTCTAAAATTAAGGTAGGATACGGATGTTTTTCGATGTTTTTTCGGAAATCCCAAATGTCAATGGAAGACACGGTTTTCCCCGGTTGGACGTTACCCAATCCACCATCCCATTTTTCGACGCCACTGCTGGAATTAATTACTTTATAATGCAATGGAACGTGGTTTAGCAGTTCCCAAGTATGATTAGGAAGAGCGTTAAATAGTGATTTGGACAGTACTGTGTATTCCACGCATTGGAAAACTTCATTTGTGTAAAGACATCAGCCTCATTGTTCTATTATTTTATTTACAGTTAAAATCATACCTCATATGTTATAGGATCGATTGTCTTTTCACAGTGTCTCCTATCTTTCAAAACTGTCCAAACGATATGTTCATCTCGACAAGGGTCGTCACGACTGTTTCTTGGATAGACCCGACTGTTTATTCGCCATCGGGTGTGCCAGTCACTGTTACGTCATCGCATCCATCCAGCAGCTTAAATATCTCCCCGAACGACGGCACGATCCAGGTTACATATTCAACTGTCGACCAGATTGGAAACTGGAGGGAATGTAGCTTTAACATTTATGTTACATGTAAGACTGAATATTTCAATGTAAATATGCCAGTTGTCATAGTGATCGTGAGGTGGATAAAAATAGCCATATAATTAGGAAAACCTGGCACAGTTTTGAAATATTTGAAGACAGAATGATATTATTCCATACGCCATCTGAAATTAATCAGCAATACTTCCACTTATTGGCCTTGTTAAACTTTTATAGAACGAGAAACATTGCGTATTAAAGCAAAAATAGGAGGTTTTCTTAGCATTAATTTAAACAACTCGTTGAATGTTTTTTTTTCACAAACTAAGTTTCACAAAGTAAGTTCACAAATTAAGTTTTTTTTTCACACACTAAGGGTCATCATCATTTTTTATAATGGTGTATGTTTTACAAACTGAAGATGTCTGCAGCAGTAAGGGGAGGTTCGGAAGCAGTGAAATAGCAGGTCTCACATTAAGTTGAGGTTGGCCTAATTGCTATCTTAAGTGATGATTTATGATTCTGTGGAATATTTGTTGACGCAAACTTTATTAATGTTTCATTGAACCAAAGGCATTGATGTCAATTGATCAGCAAGTTTGTGAATGTTACAGAATTTCCCAATACTTCCCGAAGGCGAAATTGCATTTCTGTGTGGGGCATATCTGTAGACCCATGCACATTCAGGAATTTATGTTGTCGTTTGTTTTGACCGCCTCGGAATTTCATGAACCACTACACTTCACAGTAGCATCGATCTTCATACGTCAATTTCTTAAAAGTTTCAATTGAATAGAACAAGAAATCTCATCTTTTCAGCTGAAGATTACCCACCACCAGTGGTCATTGGATGTCCGGAAGATATCATAAAAGAAGTTTCCACCAAGGATGATTTCATTTTTGTCAGTTGGGAGGAGCCCAGAGCGGAATCCGTCACTGGCAAGGTGACTCTTCGATCCCAGTCTCACTCTAGGGGTGTGTTTCCTGTAGGCAGCACTCCGGTTACTTACATCTGGGAGGATAACTTTGGAAAATCGTCCGAGTGCAATTTTCTTGTAATAGTTAATGTCGTTGGTAAGTTGAAAAACTATTTAGGAGAACTTCGGTTCCATCCTCTGCTCTTACTATGTAAGAACGGAAATGGCCATTACATTTTTGATATACAGGGGTAGTAGATGCCATCATATAAAAATGCCCTTCTTTCTGGGCATTTAAAAGAACAGATTGGCGCTGCGTGTATAGCGGGATATTACAGATATTACAATTGTATGAGGTCACTTTATTTTCACAACTATAGACATTTTTTTACTTATAACAATAATTGCATTCCGAATACGTCCTTTTACATCTATCTTCTTTTGTTTTTCATTTTAGCAGATGATGACATGGGCGACACATTAAGTCTTCTTCTGTATGGCCTGGGTGGTGCTTTCAGTCTGTGTTTCGTACTCATCATTGTTGTTGCCGTAATTTGCAAGTACACAACCTGTTCGTGTTTTACACGAATCAGGTTGGCCTCCCTCCAGCTATTTATTAGTCGTCTCCAACAAGCACAAAAAAAAATTGTGCTGCCCCTCTTGGGTATAGGTACAGATGCACCTGCAACAGACATGCCACACCTATTCTGCAAAATCTGCGTTGGTTACCAGTTCAGTAGGGACCACAATATATACGTGTACAAAACCTCTAACAATTTGACTTCAGCTGACGTTTGTTATCAGTTTCAAAATATCAGCCATCCAGATGAGCTACGCCCGATTCAAATTTCTCCTGATTGCGCCCAAATTGAGATCCTTCCACGTTTGAACACAGACGGTTTGATAGATGCTCTTGTTTTAATTTGGAATTTTCTGTCCATAAGATAATAAAGTGAGCCAGTAAACTGCATGAATTTCAGACGCTTTAGAAAAATGTTAATCCGCTTTTAGACAATTTAGTTTAGCTCTTGTCCATTTTATTGCTTTTTAGCCTATTTATTGCATACTCTTCTTTTATTTTATTGTGCTGCTTTTGCTACTTGTTTCTCACTATTTAATGATCTTATCGTTTGAAATGTAGGTAACTTTTCTTTTCAACTGTTTTATTTTGCTGGCTTTGAATCCATGTTGCTGCTTTATTTGCTTTAACTTTCTTATATTTGCACAGCGCCCTTAGTGCTTTTGCTTTTTAATCGGATAATGCGCTTTTTAAGTTTTCTGATTATAATTTATATCGTAACATGTAATTGTAAACTATTCAAAAGCTCTAAATCGACCTTTGTGTGATTTGTATTTTGTTGTACCACGTCTCTAATGAACTCCTGTGAGGCAGCGCTCTAAGGTTAGGAATGTTTGCAAATGGCGTTCTATGTAAAAACAAGTTTCCCTTCCAGTATGCTTGGAACTATTGCGCTTCAATAGAGAGTCGTCTCTGCCCTTGACATGAGAGTCGTGGCGCTATTACGAAACTCAACTTTTTCACGTTGTTTTAAAATGCAAGTTACGAAAAGACGCGAGGTATGCCTCACAGATGTGCCGATGTATGTATGGTAGAGTAAGAGGCGAAAAGAACCATAAATTACATGTTTGGCCAAGGTTTACATTTGGACAGAAGTGTGAGTGACGTGATAATTGAAATTCATAAATAACAAAAAAGGAAACGTATAAGACTAGAAGGCAATCCACGGAGTTGCAAATCTCATCCCTATTGTTTTGCATGATCATTCGATACCCATCATATCATGACCCCAAGTGCCCTGAGCTGTGAAGGGTCATCGTTGATTCAGATTGCTTGTTCCGGATAGAAGTACTGTATATTTAAGTTAGTAATCTAGTTCTGCAATACACCGCGTACGCTTTGAACAGCACCAATACCTGCATGTGGGTACACATGTGCGTAGAAATGAGTGAGTGTCAAAAGTACTCCCAGAAAATGTGTGCTCGTCAAAGTATTCCTTAGATCAACGAGCGCCGTCACTCAAGATGTTTTGTAATACCCCCTGAAAAGCATGTTGTGCGCGTTTGAGTATTTTCTTCACAAGCATCTCGCGTTCTTGTTATCTCATCCCTATTGACTCCTTGCACCGACTTAAAGTAGGTTTGCCTCAAGAAGGGCACCATTGTTTGTTGCTATGTGACATCAATACAAGGGGTTTATAGACACCTTGCATATGACGTCACAGTGACATGGTGAGTCAGTTCGAGGAAAAGTATGGAGCTGAGATTCCACAAATCCCGGACGTGGGAAAATACCTGGAATTTATAAGCGGTACATTAATTGAATCTCTAGCTCTGCGGATTCAACTTCACATACTGGGAGGCTTTCCTGTGACGACGCGTTACCCATGGAGAAGCAATTATCCGTCTTACTGGATGGAAAACAAAGCAACTGCACATAGGCCAATAACCTACGTTGGTGAAGTACTTGCTTCTCGAGTTGCCTGCCGTTTGTTTTTCACCCAATACGGTGACGTAACAATAGGAGTGACGTTTGGTGCAAAACCGTGAATGTGCACGTCTTCAAGTGCGGCGTCTCTTTCATTCTATCTTCACGCGCCTATGCGTATCAACATTTACTGCTAGTTTGTTTGCGTCAAGGATCGGAGGACACCCTTGTTTGGTGTTGCGTCTATGCAAGGGGGGTATCTATTTTGGGAATAAAACGCTCATTCTTTTCTCTGCGTGTGGCCATCTCTGTTGCATCACACGCGAAATCATTCAATGTGTTTACAGAATGGCATAACTACGTAAATGCACAATCACTTCATATCGACATTTACAACGTTTAAGCTGTCTCTTCTAATGCACGACGAATTTGGATCAATGTTGCCGCTACTTTGGGGGTTATTCGTAATTGTTCACGTCACTTTCTTCTTGAACCTCTTATCTCTGCCAATCCAGTGGAGAAGGTGAGTGAATCTTTGATTCTACTTTTCAACAGGAACTACCGCACTGCAAGGATGAAGGAGGGTCATCTATAGCGACCGATAGTGATTTGAATGAGTGAATGATAGCAGTAAAGACTTTTCTTCCAACGTGATGAAGGTTCCATCCCCCTCATCCCCAACCCACCCAAATAGATTATTCGTCTTTTAAATTCATTAAAGAAAAAAGGAAAAATGAAGAAAAAGACATGAGGGAATAAAAATAAGAAAATAAAATAAAAGAGAAGGTAAAGAGATGGACTACTTCAACCCCCTCCTCATTCAGGAAATGATGATGGTGTAAGTGTAACTTCCCATAGTCAGCCTTCAGAATTCAAGCAAGTACAGTATTCATCATGAAAAGTACAAACTTTATCAAACTTTTACAGTGAAAAACTCCCAATAGAGGCATTGTGGGTCCTTTTCATTCTTCACAAGTGCCAACAAAATTGTGCAGGTTTATGAGAGCATACAAGTGCATTATAACACGTGTGTTAGAGAAATAACAATGATTATGGAAGTGTCAGGGATGAAAATTGCAACTTCGTGGATTGCCTTTCCCCATTTGTTTGCTATTTGCAATCACAAGCAGCCCATGAAACATCAGAGCAAACTTATTTAAAATTCCGTCATGTGGAAAGTGATCGGAAACGGAAAGTCAGAATTTTTCAATTTCCTTAGAACGTCAAGACTTAAGAAACTTACAACCGAAAACACATATACCATCCACTCAAAATTGTTTAACATGTTCCATTCTCCAGGCACACAGATGGTTTGTCCTCGAAGAGCGATCCTGACCGAAGCAACTGGACCTTTCACTGATGTAAAACTGCCTAGTGCTCAAGTAGATAACGAAGAGATACCCTCTATGGACAGATTCGGTGTAGGTGTTACCAGAATCGTGAGAAGAAGTGGTATCGAAATTTGTCATTACAGTGTCATCGTTGAAGGTAAAAACGTTGATTACGTTGGACGTACAAGCGTACTTAAGTGAAAGTACAACTCCAACGCTATCAAGTACACATACATACCTGCATACCATTCATGAAATATTATCGTAGGTGACTCCAAATGATCCGGTAGAGTCGTGGAAGTCTTGTTCATTGATCCAATCAAGGTTCGCGGAGATTAATAATAGGCCTATTGAATATTTCGGCGAGGTTCAACGGGTCGACTTGTGGATGCCATTGCGTAATTCTATCAATTCCTCACTGCTGGCTTCTCAAGGCACGTTTTGAGAGTTCAGTTTACTCAATCCTTGCATAAGGCTGACCTTCCCCTTTACAGCAGGCTTCCTCAACTACATTTGCGGAAGCACAACATGGCTAAATGTTTTTGACATAATGCACCTCTGATCGCCGTTTTGGGGAGGGATATAAAGAAAGCGTGTGTCAAATGCAAAAATAAGTTAGGATGTAGGAAATAACAGATTGATCTTTTTTTGACTAGAAATTGTTCAATTTTCCAATATTCTCCCCGTAGATTTTGCCAGCCACATGAAAACACGTCTCCCGCCACAATCGGCGCGAGCGCAGCCACATCAGGAAGCCTGCGTTAAAGCCTTATTCGCTTATTTGCACCTTAGAAATATGTATTGCCATATATTTACATGGTCAACAAAGTGGAAACGTCAAGTCTTTTGAAAATTGCACATTTGCTTATTTTTAACGCCAGTATTCGCATTCTTTTTTAAAGATTCTGTAGTTATTGTTATTTATCTGGATGCAGTTTTTACCAATTGATAATATTCCGTAACTCTTGAAGTTAAGATTGCCCAAAGAAATCTGGACCATTATCCTTTTCAATCATACTTTGTGTTGTAAACGTTTCTTTCGTCAATTCAGATACGACTCCACCTGAAGTCACAATGTGTGACAGCGACGTCACCGCAGACTTCAAGCCCTCTGATCCCGGGGACAGATTAACGCCGATCTCTTGGAGAGTTCCCGCATCTGTGGATAACGCAACAAGTGAAATAGCAGTTCAGTCTTCGGATGATCCCGGTGATCTATTTCCGGTCGGGATCACAACTGTGAGGTACACCTTCTGTGACAGTAGTGACAACACCGCTGATTGCATAATCAGAGTCAATATCCTTGGTAAGCTGTCACTATCATCTTAAATCTTTTCCTGATTTTGGATCTTATCCCGATTCTGTCTACGTCTGGTTAAATCAAGTTACTTCCCTGCTATCAGCAGATAAGTTGAAGAGTATGGCGATTTTTTTTCTCTAATGGATCCAGAGAGTAGAGGTACAGTTCGACTACACCTTCGACTACTTTACTTCACCAAGTTCACCTCTTCCACCCAACCCCTCAAAGAAGAAGAAGAAAAAAAAATACTTAAAAGAGAAAGCCACCCAGTTCTTTTGCCAATAGGAACAGACGATCTATATCACTGCTAGAAGGTAATGACTGAGCATTGCTAAGGTAGGGATTCCCACCCCCCCCCCCTCCCCATTTTGCACATGTTTAGAACCAATGTTTCACGAACAAACTTAGTGACAATCGTCGGGGAAATGCAGATGTTTTATCATCAAGCTGCATTCTATTCACAACAGTCTCTTGTCAATTGCATTTCTCTGCAAGTATTTAAGTTGTACTAGACCAGTGGTTTTCAACCTTTTTACACTACCGTCCCCCTTTTACCATATTGAACTGTCCCAGTGCCACCTTCCATCATATTCCACTAGCCCCTCTCGATGTCCTACAAGTTATAGTCGGGCACTCAGCGATACGTTTTTCTCAATTACCTTTTCCTATTTTGCAAGGACAAAACCGGCAAAAGCATACGCACTCTGAAACTAGTCAGCTAGTAGCGTCCAAATTTAGCTCACTCAGGGTGAAAGTCACCTGGTGTAACGCTGACGACAATCGCTCCAGGGATGTTGTCGTAGTCTTCAGGGTCCTCCATATCAGTGACAACGCCCCGTATTCCCCCTACGGTCTGTAGCCTCCAACTGAGACTTCCCAAAGCCCCCCTCCCCGACGTAGGGACAACTTTGAGACAACCGTTCTAGACCAACTTGACCGGGAGTGTTCTTTTTATCTGTGCGTGTATTATCTCTATCACATATTTAGTTTTTATCCTATCATATCATGAACGTTTCTGCATTGTGTCTCTGTTTGTTACATTTTACGTTCAAGTGGATTCATTATTTCGTACCGTTGCTTTGATGGCTAGGCCTACTGTAGTAGCAGAATCATGATCGCAGGAAACCTACAGGTAACTGAAACGGCTGAACGCATCGCTTCTTTTCGAGCCGCTATGGTGCTAAATGACGTCCTTGTTGCTCGAGTGTGTAGCTAGACCCTAACTTAAGGTAGACGTTAGACCTTCTTGGCAGTAAACTTCTCACTTATGCATTTCGTGTTCTCCAGTGCAGGCTTGTTAGTCTACAGCGGGTGTGATAATGTGTTATATTTATTATTTAGATGAAAAAGTCCTCACTATTCGTTCTACTACATCTTTAATTTAGTTTCCTCTGTTCGCTGCCAACGAAGAATCAATCCTACATCAGAATCCCTAGGTACCGGATCCACGATAATCACATAGAAGGTTGTAGGGCGCCTCCTGTGGAGGTGTCGTTTTCCCTTTGTATTAATTCATGTCACGAGAAGACTTTTCCCTCCATGACACTGCATGGTGAGATAACCAAAAAAAAAAGAGGTCATAAACGTATATGATATCAAGCGACGATTGGTTTTAAGGAAAGGTCTATTCTTCGAGGTGCTTAAAGATCTGTTGTAGCAGGCTGCTGCTCCGATTTTACAATGTTATATTCATAAAATAAATTTATTGATTAGGTAATCACAGTCGTGGTAAAACTATGACAGGTTAAAAAAATATATTACATATTGGCAGTCGGAGTTCACTGCTGTTTGCTAGATGTTTTGTTACGTAAACAGCGCCCGAACAAAACGACTGTACATGTCTGCATATGTCTGTAGAGAGACACTAAATGGTGTTCATTGCTTAGCAGCTTACAGGACTTCTGAGGTGATTGTGTATAGACATCACAATACGGCAAAACGAATTTAGAGGCAAACCAAGCAGAATTAAATGTGACCAACACGTGCATGGTTTAATATGACAAAATCAATGTTGTTAGTTGCAGCCTTGCCTCAAGTTTGGTATTTTAAAAAAGAGCTGACCGTAATCTTACCTCTCGACAGAGGACAAGGAACCAGAGAATGACGTCATTACCAAACTTGCTACGTGTCAAACGCTCACCCAGGTAGTACCGGTGAACGAAAGTCAAGATACTTACAACGTGACTGTGGCATTAAGGTCAAATGCAGAAATGAGGACCTCGACTTTATCGACATCCTCCGATGGTAGAACATTTTTGGTGGTACTGGGATATCAAGAGATCATCTATAACTTTACTGATACTGACGGACAAACTGACGTCTGTCGTTTCAAGATATCAGTCGCAGGTGAGGCTTCCTAGTGGCTATAGGTAAATACAAGTAAGTATAAATAATTAAAACTGTTGTCATACAAATTTCTCTATCATGTTTTAGGAATTCAATGTCACTCTTTAAGAACTTAATGATCCACATGCACAATACCTTTGACATGCAAATGGAGAAAACATCATTCTAACCTCATTTGGTTGTGATCTGTGTAATCGATCCCACAGGGTCCTTCAAAAGTGGAAAAAGATACCGAGAATTAGTTTTGAAAGTGAGGTTCTAAATTATGAAACCTTTGAGTATCTAAAACACTCTTAATATATGTACAGCGGTATGTGGTTCAGCCGGACATAGCTGATATCAATAGTACTATGAAATTAAGCTTTCACTGTAGTCATATTTAAAAACGACAACCGGTATATAATGGGAAGCGTAATAATAACACTTTAACTAGGCCTAGCCGGGTTATCTTTTCAACACACTTAATACACGTCTAAGTTGGCATACATTTGTAGTTGTATGCCAGAGAGACCCAAAGACATCAGCAGTTACAGGTTTTTTTTTTCAATCACTGTATTTCTCTTAAATTTTAATTAATATTTCCACAATGGTTTCATTGATTACTGTTTACATGATTACAAATGTATTTCGTGGTAATCTTCGAGTATAAATATTACCCATTTTATTACATTACATTTTATTCTACTACTATTTCATTTATATTTTAATATCCAATTTGTGTAGTTTTAATCATCGTAAGATAAACATACCTGTTTGTATAAAGAAAAAGACTTACCCTCCAAAAATTAAAGATTGAACAATACAAGGTATGTGAACTTGAGTCTGACCTACTCAGATGTGCCTTTTTAGCATCTTCTTCGAGAAACTACTTACCGACATGCGAAATTGTCAAATTCCATTTGTCGAATGAAGTTACAAAATGTCATTCTCGTAATGAGTGCAGTCGTAACATATGCCATCAAGACCTTTCTTAAATTTGTTTTCACACACGTTAGCCTAAAAATCATCCTACGTGGCACGTTTTTGTTTGGGAAACATGTTACAACGACTTTTTTGCGATTCAGATTCGCTGACAAACTCAGACCTGGGCTTTATGTGTCATTTCGCGACGAATATCACTAAATTATCAGTGTTCTATTTTGCTCAGTTTGCATTTATAAGAAAATGACTGTAAATCTAACCTAATATTCATAACAATTGTTCCAAATAATTTACAAAAGATACCAATTTGTATCGTGTTGAAAAGATACATCATCCTTAACTATACATCAGTCACTAAACGGAATAACAAATTGGTTAACTTCGAAAGTCCTATTTGTCATTCAACACAACAAGAGGGACATAGTGCAGTCACATTTGATTATCTTCATCGCATGTTGAAATTTTCAAAATAGCAGTTACTGACTCTACTCTTACTTTTCTAGTGTCTATATTCTTATCATTTTTCAAACTTTGACATTTCACATGTCGAGAAGTATGATTCCTCTTCCAAATTTTATTTTTCCCCTTCAGTTGCAAATACCACCCAATCAAAGGGACTGTTTGAAAGTTGCCCTCCGGATATCGTCGTATCATCACCATCTTCATCCAACTTTACCCACGTGACTTGGAGGGAACCAATCCTGAACGCATCTGGGTTTACTGTCTCTTCCTCACATTTGAGTGGCGATATTTTCTACGTCGGCAGGACGACTGTTACATACACGGCCGAAACAGATGGCGTGATGACAGATAAATGCAACTTTGTTGTAGAAATCATTGGTATGATGAATATTCAGTAACAAACGTGACATTGCATCTAGTCCTCCAGGTTGGGGTTTGTGGGTGCAAAATTGCACAAGAAAATTATCAAACGCTGAGTTTTATGTAACGCAGAATTGCACACAAAAGTGTTCCATCCCTGCTGTTTAGCGTCAAAAAGGACATGGTATAGTGTCCTAACTTGCTGAACACATATACAACGCACCCTGAAATGGCGTCTTGACCAGCTCATCACAATAAACGTGTTTTAAACTTCAAAATTCGAGTCCATTCATACATGGCACTTATATATAATAATGCATTTTAAAGATAATTTTGCGCACGAGCGAGTTCCGAGGGATAAACCACCGGTCTTTTAATTTCAGAGGGAGAAGTCACATAGTTCGATCCACTCTTTCTGAGAGTAACTAAGTTTCATACAGGAGTGCCTTGTTCTATGTACCGTTTAGAAATTGTGACGACACACATTGTAGCATCATATTATATTAGAGTTAACGTGGATCGACTGTTTTTGTCATTGTAGTATTAGATCATATGCTCGTTATACTTAAGTCACTTTTAGGGATGCAACGGATATCAGGTCAGGTCGGACTATCCGCCCGGATAATCAACTAAAATCCGGTTTCGTTTCAGACCGCACATTTCTTTAAAGACCATCATGGTTATTTTTTATTTTTTTTTACAATTTGGCTCAAAATACAGTGCATGTTTTCCACAAGATTCCATTCCTTGGCACAATAATAAGGATATCATCACAATAGCATCAAGCAACAGAATTTGTTAACATTTTTGGAGTAACTTAAGTTTAGGATGTATCCATAGGTCCAGTACATTTAGATGTTGTACTTTAAAACACAGGAAACCGTTAACATTATTTTCTTTCTTAAAGCATTGTTAAAAAATCCGGTCTGGCCGGATGTATGGTACCCGGCCGAATTTGAAGTAAGATCCGACAAATCCTGTTCCGGCAGCATCTAACTGTTAAGATCCGGTGCATCCCTAGTCACTGAAAAAGAATAATTGTCAGCCATATGTCTGTACGTCCATTCTTTATATCTCTAACAGATGACACACTGCCGGAAGTCTTCAATTGTCCACCGGACATCACGATCTCAGTCTGCCGAGGCCCAAGGACCGTCCACTGGTTCGAACCACACGCCACCGACAACTCGGGCTTTGAACCAGTCATTGAATCGCAGACACATTTACCAAATAATTCCACCTTCGCGATCGGCACTACGATAGTCAGCTATTTCTTCCGAGACAACTCCAGAAATGTCGCTACGTGTCGTTTCGATGTCACCGTTCGGAAGTCGGTTGAATGCGAAACACTGTCACCATGTGTGCTAATCGTCATCCTAGTGTTCTTCTTGATGACGTGTTCTATCTTCCTGATAAGTCGCCGTTTGTGTTTAAGGTGCGTTGATGATACCAAAGAAGACAGAGACGGTAGTGCTTGGGATGATGGAGTTGATCTCGATAGGATTTGAATATTTTTCATTCATATGTAGAGGAGTAACTTCCACTGAGTTGGTTACCTTCATCGCTGGCACATAACGTCGACATGTGTAGGCATCCGATCTGTGAAGGTGTCACGTCAGTTTCTTGTCTTCAACGTTTTCATGAGGCAAAAGCCTGTTAGTAAATCACACGATTCGACCTCTAACTTTTGCTCCATGCAAGATTCTGCAAATCCATCATCTCGGGAGCATGTTTAAAGGGAAATCAACGCAACTGCCGAAGAGTTTCTGGACACCAAAAATGTTCCCTACAGAGCAACATTTCACCTTCAAGGGGAAATCGGGGTTTGACTGAGAAAATTCACCTTAAGTTGATTTTTCTTTCTACATTGATTGTTTACTGAAATATAGAGATGTTAGGGAGGTGTTTGAAGGTAGAAGAATCGGTAATTATTGCGTTAATTACTGTTGAATGAGAAGTCTTAACATTTCTCAGGTACAAAAAGTAAAAGTTCATGTACAAGACAAGACAGCCTCCTCTATACGATGACCAATCACAGCGTAAGACTGAAATGACGTTATATGAATAAACATACTTTCATACATACTTTCGGAGTTCTTCACGGATTTTTTGCGAATTTGACTCGTTTCTCCAAATTGTCCACATGTTTTGAGATAATCTTGATCATATTTGTTAGTTTCAACTCATTGTACGATACCGATGGGGAATTGTAGTGAAATAAATTGTGAAAATAAACCATGATTTTCCCTTTAAGTACAATGTGAACTTTTGAAGTATTCACGCACCCTTCCTCCTACAACAATCGGAATTGTGAGTGTAATCCAATGGACAAAGATCCACTATATAATGACAAAGTATTCACACAGTTTTTGCAGAAGATTGCATGAGAATTTCGAAAGTTTACGTGGAAACATTTTGATGTTCAGTACGTTCAATATTATTCAATACTATCTCATTTGAGAAGAAAAGTTTACAAACATGTATTATGCATATCTTGGGTATAAGAAAAAGTGTTCTTTAATTCATAGCATTTAATCAAGTTGTCACCATAGAAGTTACTTTGTAGAAGGTAAGTTTCAGAGAACTCCCAGGTTGAATAAAATCCGTGTGTAGTTTTAAAGGCATTTCGAGTGTAGTATGACGCTCAGATGGCACTGTTCTGAACAGTGCAAAGGGCGTTCCAGAGGGTTGCAGGACAATAGTCCGACCGATGTACACTTTGCGGTCCTTCCTTGGTCTTCAACTTTTTTACATCGTTGACGTATCAGATCGCAGCTACAATCCGTACTGTGAAATGCCTACTTCGAAGGCGGAAGTCGAAGTCCACTTGTTGCCGTTATATATGGGGGGGGGGGGGGGGAGGTGTTAGAGAGGATAATGCTCTGAGATATAGTCATAACCACATACGTTGAAGAGGGGGGGGGGGGAGAAATGCCTGTTCATTTTGTTGGAAAGCACAGATGGTAGCTAGTTCGAAAAAGACTGTCGTAAATGAGAGAACATTAGAACAATTTTGTGAGATGACCACAAAAATGTGTCTATTTATAGCTGTATATTGTACTGTGCACCCATGGGAGAACGGTTGCCATGGAAACGCTTGGAGTGGATGAGTAGCGACACCCCAGGTGTACCCCATGGTAGAGTGACCATGGGTACAGGAGGGTCCTGTTGGGTGGTATAAATGAAAACGTATCAGTGCCAATGTGTGTGCGTGTTCCCTAGTTTTCGGATGGGATCGAGGGCCGAAACAATAGATTTTAGGTCCTCTGTAGAAAATTCAATAGATTTCTCCGGTCGTCTCAAGATTAACAATTGGCAGTCTATTGTTAAGGTTAGGGTTGAGGAAGAAAAAATCAAAAGAAAGCACAATGAGGTAATCGGAATGAAAGGAAAACAAAGCTGGGTGTGCGTACTTGTGTGTGTGTGCGTCCGGACCTGTCCAAATTGTGGTTTTCCTGAATAGTTTGAAAAGAATATGAGTGATTAAGTTTAAACTTGGTAAGGTGGTGCATGATGCCCATATGTCCAAGAGGTATTAGTTGTATGTTAAATCGAGCCAAATTTGCTGATTTTGGAGGAGAAAACCACTTTTGCCCCAAAATTGCTATTTCCAGCATATCTTGAGAAGTATTTGAGCATTTAATGCAAAATTTTGCAAAAACTTACCTGGGAATGAAATATTCAAGGTATATCACTTTTGTAGTAACTAGAGTGAAACTGGCTGATTTTTTTTTTTTTAAAAAAAAGCCAATTTTACCCCAAAATTTGTATTTCCAGCATATCTTGAGAACTATTAGACCAAGTTTTGTAAGAACTTACCTGAAAACACATTGTTTAAAATTATATCACTGTAATGGTAGCTCCAGGGAAATTTGCTGATTTTGAGAAAATGAAGCCAGTTTTGCCCCCAAATTTGTATTTCTAGCATATCTTGAGAACTATTAGACCAATTAACTTAAAGTTTGTAAGTACTTATCTAAAAACACATTGTTCAACACAATATTACTGTCATGGTAAATCCAGGGAAATTTGCTGTTTTTTGACAAAACAAACCCAGTTTTGCACCAAAATTTGCATTTCCAGCATACCTTGAGAACTACCATACCAATCAACTTAAAGCTTTGTAAAAACTTACCTGAGAAAACATTATTCAACATAATATTAATGTAATGGTAAATCCAGTGAAATCTCAGTGATGATATTTGAGAAAGCTAATTTTGCCTCAAGATTTTTATTTCCAGCATATCTTGCGAGCTAATGGAGCATTACACGCAAAATTTTGCAAGGCTGCTCCTATGAACATAGTAACGAAGATACAGTATATCACTCTTATAGTAAACTGGTGAAATTGTATGATTGTTTGGTAAATAAATAGAGCCGACATCCGGGTCAATAGAGACCACCTTTTAACTTTAGCCAAAACAACTTGAGCAGAACTGGCCCCTGTGGGTAATTTCTTTGAAGATTCCTGTAAATTATGAGAACCTTATTTTTAAGTCAAGCAATAATTGTAGCAGGACCAGGTCCTGCACAGGTAAATAGGTAGACAGGAGACTAATGTGCATATAACCCATGTAGGGTTGCTCGTATATCCTGCCCCTAACTGTAACCATTAGCCTAACCTATATGGAATAACCCAATGTTATAAGTGCGTAATGTAGCAATAATATGCACAGATACTTGTGAGACGTTATTGTTACTTTAGCATAAGTAGTGGCACCAGGCTATAGGCTTTAGCGTGCTACCTTACAGTAGATATCAATATTACCATTTATGTTCGGTTCTGCTTACCACCATTTTATGTTCGAAAAAATTTCCTCAAATTTAGAACCAGTGCCAGGAACTCTGTGACATGTGGTTGCAATAAACTATTGCAAATCCCCATGTGCAGACCCTGTATTGAAATCAGTGCATGTTGGCGATGATATATGCAACTCCGTGGATTGCCCTCTTGTTCATTTTTTCAATTTTTCCTCATTTTACATTTGTTTCTTTCCTTTCTTGCTCATTTCCTGTTCTTTCTCTTTTCTCTCTTGGTTGAATGGAGGTCTTGTCTCATAACTGTGTACTCTCAATATTTCATGGTCTTACCGATAGTCAACTTCATTATCTACTCAGTGATTATGACGAACACCCTTGTGATGATAGATCCTTCAAAGATTACCCTGATAAAGCCATAAATGAAACTTTCGTATCTAGCAATGTTTCAAGTAATTATTATGTTGAGTGCGAATTTAATGATGCTGTCAGAATAAAAAATGTTTATTTGTCAGTTTTTCACCTTAATATTAGAAGCCTTCCTAAGAATGACCTCAGTCTTGTCGCTTATCTCAATTCCTTAGCGCTACAATTTGATGTGATATTTTTATCTGAAATAGGACATAGTGATGTAACTTACTTGAGTGGTATACTTCTCGATTACGATTTTGAATTTGTTCCGTCACCATCAAGATGCGGTAGGGTTGGTATCTTCCACAAAACTATTTTTAGTAATCATTTTGTTAAGAAACAGATAATACCTTCTAATATGAATTGTTCATGCCCACACTGCCAGGTTGAAGATATATGGCTAGGTTTAAACATTGGTAATAATATTTGTTGTGTCGCCGCTTGCTATCGTCATCCAAAGCGTAATGTGTGGATACTTCAATTTCCTCATTCATCCCACACATGTGTATTATTGGAGGTGATTTCAATATTAATTTATTAAATGTAGAAACCTATGCAATTTGTGGTGATTATACGAAGCTATTGTTGTGTAATAATTTCATTCCTACTATTACCTTACCAACTAGGATTAGCCATTCAAGCGTAACCCTCATTGATAACATCTTTGTCAGACTCCCCAATAAGCTACTTGACAATGATCTTTTCTCTTGTAATTTGTTTACTGACATTAGTGACAATCTTCCAAGTTTTTGTATAATTGAAGGCTTTAGAAATATCAAATTAGATAGACCTCTTATTAGATTTTACAATCGAGACAACTTTAATAATTTTGTTCAATCTCTGGAATCTTTGGACATGCCATCTGTATATAACAATACTGATGTTAATATCGCTTATAATAACCTTATTGGTGTTGTACAATGTCAACATAATATACACTTTCCTTTGGTAAGAATGTCTAGGAAGAAATTCCATGACAAGCCTTGGATCACACCTGGTATTACGCAGTCTATTTCAACTAAGAATATTCTCTATCGTAAATACGTAAAGAAGCCTTCTGCAGTACTAAAAGCTAAGCTATCTTCATACCGTCGTATTTTGCAACGTATCATCAGGTCAGCTCAATCTACGTATTATCAAAGTATTTTAACTCGGAGACAAAGGTCTTCAAAGAAAGCATGGTCTGTCATGAACACTCTTGTTAAAGGTAAAAAAAGATGCAGTCTCTTGTTACTTCGCTCTTTTACAATGGTGTTGTATACTCTGATAACATCGGTGTTGCTAATACTTTCAACGAATATTTTTCATCCACTGGTAGTTTACTCAGCCAAAATCTGTCTTCTTCGGTTAGTCCCCTGAATTACTTAGGAAACTCTGAACCTACATCTATATTCCTGTCACCTCTTTCTGCAGATGAAATCTTTAAGTATGTCAATGCACTTAAATCTAAGACAGCTCCGGGTTTTGATGGAATCCCTTCTAAGCTCATTAAGTCCGCAAGCCATGTCCTAATTCCAGCACTTGTCCATATCTTTAACAATGTAATTCAACGTGGAATTAACCCTGATGCGTTAAAAATTGCCACTGTTTTCCCCCTATTGAAAAAAGGTGACCCAACCCTCCCTGAAAATTATAGACCAATGAGTTTGTTATCATGTTTTAACAAACGTCTGAAAACGGTTATTGAAAGACGGCTGCTCCATTTTTTTACAAAAAATAATATCTTTTGCGATTTCCAGTTTGGTTTTAGAGAAGGTCATTCAACAACCCATTCTTTGTTAGAAACTGTTAATACCATTCGATCTCATCTTGACATCGGTAATAATGTATTAGGTTTGTACCTCGACCTTAAAAAGTCTTTCGACACGGTTGATCACTCTATTCTTTTCAAAAAGTTACATCACTATGGTATTCGTGGAACGGCATTTGATCTCATGGCTAGTTATTTACACAGCAGAAGACAATGTATAAAATTGAATAATACTTATTCGACTTTCTTAAGTGTATCTACCGGTGTCCCGCAAGGATCCGTCCTCGGACCCTTGCTGTTCCTCGTTTATGTCAACGACATTCACAAAGCAAATTCCAAACGTTTGTACTCGTCTTTTTGCAGATGACACTAATGTATTTTTGTTTGATATTGACTGTAGTCAGTTAATCGCTAAAGGTATCCATACTTTAAGTCAACTTAAGGATTGGTTTGATTGTAATAAACTTACTTTACACCTAGGGAAAACTAATTACTATATTTCATGCCAAAAATACCAGTCATTCTTCTTATATGATGATTTTATTTTTGATGGCTTTACAATATGCAAGTCTTCTTGTGTGAAGTATCTAAGATTAATAATTGATAAAAAACTATCTTGGGAGAACCACATCAATGATCTCTGTAAATCCCTTGTTAAATATAGCGGTATCTTTTATAATTTAAGGGGTACTCTTTCTGAAGCCGTTGCAAATCAGATCTGTTATTCTTTTGTTTATTCTAAGCTAAGATATGCCAATGAAGTTTACGGAACTGCTCAAGTATCGTATCTAAGGCCTCTAGAAATCCTACAAAATAGACTAATTAAGGTACTTACAAACAAACCTAGACGTTATTCTACTGACCTCTTGTATAGAAATAATAATTTACTTATGATAAAGGACATGCATTTTTTCTATATGTTTTGTTTTGTATACAACCATTCTAAAAGTAAGTTGCCCAATACTATTTCTGAAGCTGTAAAACATTTTAATGGTTGCAATTATTCCGTCACTACTCGGAACAGAAACTTACTTAGTGTTACTCATTATAATGCTGTTCATGGAATGTTGCCTCTTAACAATTATTGTTTCAACCTATGGCAGTCGCTCCCTCATTCTGTTAAATCTGCTAAGTCTCTAAAGTCTTTTAAAAGTAAACTTACCCAAGAACTTCTCAGTAGTTATCAGTAAGCTGATTCTACACTATACTCTGAGACTCCATTATTCTTACTCTCTCCTCTCTCCTTTTGTATTCTTGTATGTTTTTGTTCTTCTTTACTTTTGGTCACTAGCTTAGATAACAGTCTACTCTGTTAATCTAGTGTCCTTCATATGTACAGGATACATGTATTATAATCTGCATCACTTAATTTATACATACTTTGTAAAATATATGAGAAATAAATTTGAAATTGAAATTGTTTTTTTATACCAGAATGTAAAGTCATTCTATACTTTTCGTTTTATATCTTCCTGGTTGAATACTGCTGTTCCTGTCAGACAATAAAGGTACTTAACGAGTAAACATTTTATAACATTGTGGAGAGTTTTTGTGTCTCCATTTATAAAAACCTTATCTCAATACCATCTAATTGTGTTTTGAAGTTATGGATTTATGTCATTACATGTCGTCACATACCAACTTATTGAATATTCTTTGCATTTGTTGTTCAATGTCGACTGTATTAAGAGACTATTACGACTACATTAAAAGGAAATAAGGAGTTCGCAATGCACCAACAAGGTGGGTGTGTGAACGTCTTCAAAGAAAGAAGGATGCAAAGCAAACAGCTTTAGTCATTGTTAAATCATTCGGGCTCATCAGTGTAAACTTCTGCAAAAGCTTCATCTCCATAATTCATTGTGCGTAAGACGAGTTAACAAAGATGATCACTTGAATTATGGGAAAGTTTGAATGAACAAATTATTCTTGAGCGACAAATAACTGAACATCTATCTGTGAGAAACTTATTTCTTGAAAAGATTAACGGCACCATCTGTTTTAATTTGAAAGATCTACCGTTCTGTGTCCACAAACTTTGGTTTCAAAATTATGTTTTTTTCTCCCAATATTTCCCTTTAAGAAGTGTGAACTTTATTTTTGGCATATATCAAGCTCATCTGCCGCTCAATCTTAATCCTCCTTTTCTCTTCACTGATGTCAAATTTTAGGTCGAACGATACTCACTCCAATAAAGTTATGAAAGAAAGACTTCATTCAATTTCAGCGTTATGAAACAAGATTATAGGTACGGCTATGCTATAGCTAAGCGAGTGACTGCATAAACAAAAGATTACCGGTACGTAACTTGGACCAAGAATCATTACACTATATCGATCACGGAGTTTAATATACTCAGTGCAGTTATTCGGGGTAAACGTCATGAGATATATATAATTCATTACAGCTTAACTATTTAAAGACTGAACGAATTACGATGAGCGTTTGCTTTACATCCAGCAATTTGATTGAACCACTTCTGATCTCCAATTACTAGAAGAGTTACAGCACTAAAGAGGAAAAAAAACATCTTTTTCTAATCGGCCGAGAATCGTGATTCGCACAACTAGTGAACATGTCACACATACACCACATGGTTTACAGCGCATGCGTTATTGGTTATGAGTTCGAAGTCCTTAGTTCAAGTTTATAGTCCTTAAGTTGTTCTAAATGATGCATTTGCTGGAGTGTAAAACTTAGCTACATCGTTGTTTACACTAAAACGTCCATACACAGGGGATATAAACAGTATATTGGAACCATGCAAAATGTTTACAGTACATATAGATTACCGTACATGAAGACTTCTGGTATGCATCGTATATCTAACGTTGACCTGGATATAGAACTAATGCTTACATGCATGCAGAACCGTCACAGAATGGATTTCACCAGAAATTTGGGATACGCACATAAAGTCATCGTCCAGAATTATCCACAAGTAGCTGGGGTTTGCAGCTGTCGCTTATGTTGTAAACAGTATCTGGACAGCCTCCCCTTCAAATAAAGTAAAGAAATACAAATGAAGATTAAAATAAGTATAATATTAACGAGAAGGAAAACTGACAAGACATGCGACCTTATCACGTGTTAGGAGATGCCACAGTTGAGAAAGTTATACTTTATAAAACGATCGTTATTGTGGATGTGTTTGAAGCTTTTGTTAACAAATTAAGCTGGAAGTTAATTCTACATTGCACCCAAATAGTATAACAACAACACATTTTTTTCTTTAAAGGTTTTCAGAAAAGTCAATCCTTAATAAACTGTATCCTCGAATCCATAGATCACAAAGAATCATCCATAAATTGACTTTCCATCTGTAATAGTCCCTTGATTGTATAGCAATTACCGTGTGTTACGTTCCGTTTTCCCAGATTCTTTTCTCTACTGTATATTATATGTTTGTTTGCTGTAAATTTAATTTATTCTAATTCTTTTGTTTTTAATTGTCCGTTTCATCATCGACTAACATGATCGACATCATTAAAAGGCACAACATGGACGCTTCATATCGTCTGCCAGATTCTAAGCAAGGGGAGGCAATTCACCGGCAAATGCATCTTTGACGAAATTCCTTACCTAGAATTTCCTCAACCAAACCGCGTCCGTGAGGTGGAGATACCGTACATAGGAAGCGAAGAAAGGATAAACGAAGTACGTCGGTCCATTTACCTGTTTGCATCATGAAAGTTTGAACTAAAGGGAGGGGTGATGAGGGATGAGAATTTCTTACTTCCGCAACTGCCTAAGATGCTATTAGGCATATCACAATTACATGGACATGATACGACACGGCGATAGTACGATTTCGTTTGTTTTGTTTGTATTAACATTTATTTCAGGTCTCCTTCGAAAACATTTACAAAGTGACAAACGAGATGTAAAATGTATACGACAAAGTACGAAATGCAAAGAGGGGAATCTATAATGTAATCATCAGTATAATGTATGCAGAGCGATAGAAATACAGCGAAGAGAGAGGGAGAGGTGTGGAAATAGATTGCAAAGTCCGTCAATTCGTTAATGTGATTGATCTACATAGCCATGCATAATGACAATAAGATATACACATGCCATTACTGAATTGGAACAGCTATAGCGTATGTTCGAAGATACAACTCCATCCAATTGGCAGTCCTTCGCCATGCCCGCTTAGAGTTCAAACCAGAGAAAACTGTTAATATAAAAAATATATGTTATATAGATACATAATGAAAAACAAAACTTATGAAAGTCTTGGCTGCGATTCAATGTAACCCCGAAAGAGAATGGATTAAATTTGAAAAAAAAAATACGAATAGCGTCTACCCACAGAGATGGACGGTTATGATGAAAAAGATATGTCACAACCAGGACAATACCAACTCGTCTCCAGTATGGCGTCCCCAGGAGTTATCAAGACACACCTCAAATATGGCAACCTGCCACGTGACACCAAGTTCAAAAGACCGAAGGTTATCTACGTGGTGCGAAACCCCAGGATACGGCTGTCTCTATGTATCATTTCTGTTCACTAATACCTCATTTCAAAGTATAAAAAGAATGGTCGGAATTTGCCCATCATTTTATCCAAGGGACCAGTAAGTAATCCCAAAGTCTCGACTTCGATAAACAGTCACGTAGCCAAAAGGGTAAGGGTGAGGGGAACGGAAACCGGACGTTTACAATATTTTGGTTTTTTATGTTTTTCATATGATATTGCCAGCATTTCCGGTTTTCAATCGGTGGCCTACAGATGTTTTGCTTTGGAATGGGAAAAGCCATTTCCAGCGATCTGGTTGGTATTTTGGACCAAAGTGTTTCCTTGAACGCTATGAGTCGAGCCAATTTATTGAAGAGGGCGCCACGCTAAGATAGACGTGATCCTTTGTAGAGACTTCTACACGCTGCGCTCCGGCGCTCTATGATAAATTTCTGAATACTCCCCTATCGATGAAGATGACGATAGTACTTCAGTTCCTACAGACCTACATTCTCCTATCAATAAATTGATTTATCTGCAATCGATATTGACAAACTCAAGACAAAGTACGGTATAGCTTGTCTTGTCGTATTTCAACCTTCACAGGCCCACGTGGTTCGTTCCCGCGTTGCGGTAATGGCAACAAAGCAAGGGCGACGCTAATATTTTGTTTATCAAGTATGAAGACGTGATAAAGGTAGGCACTATCTACTACCTGCGTCGGTTTGCTACTTGGATGTATGTTGTGCAAAATCATGATAAAATAACGACGGACAATCATCATCAAAATTTCTCTTATTGCCTCTCCATTGTCCAGCTAAAATAGTCTCATCCCGTGATGATGATGATGGCAGTGGTGGTGAGGACGTCCAGCAATTCTTACTAGCAAAGCCTGCATTTCCCCCAAACAGCCCACACAGTGTATCTTTAATGCACTGTCTCATAAAACGCAAACTCTTCACTCACCACCTTTTCTGTTTTTAGTGATAGAGTATGTAGCAAAAACTGGAATGGAATAAGAAAGTTTCTCCCCCACCTCACCCCTCAGCTTCATTGAGGTTTGAGGGCTCTGTTTCAAGAGGACTCAGACTCACTGATCTAAAATAATTAGATGACACGATTCCCACACCCCCCCCCCCCCTTTTGTACAGACTGAAATAGATCAGTTGTATAGGTAGAGTTTGAGCGAGTCCAAGAAGTCTTGCTCTAGTATGAAAAAATTAACCTAAACCTTTTACGAATGTAGTCATCTCCTTTACTATCCACTATTGGCAGGATTTGAGGGGGACTATACTGGCTATTTCGGAATTCCTCCAGCA
The DNA here is from genome assembly GCA_021234535.1 of Stichopus chloronotus. Classification (NCBI taxonomy): domain Eukaryota; kingdom Metazoa; phylum Echinodermata; class Holothuroidea; order Aspidochirotida; family Stichopodidae; genus Stichopus; species Stichopus chloronotus. The sequence continues at coordinate 2,568,885 of CM037832.1, read as the reverse complement.
CCCTCTTTCAAATGAGCACCTAGATTCAATTTTAAAGAATTCGACGTTTGACGCGATGAAAACTAACTCCAGAACGAACCCCGAGAAGAATCCATTATTTGGCTGAGAAACGGCCAAAGGAAAGTTGTTATTTTTTACGAAAAGGTACTTGTTTTACATAATCTATCTCGCACTATTCTCTCGCTGTTTGCATGTTGTCATGGTTACACTTACTGGTGAAACACATACACAGATGCCAGATGGTAACTTGTATCTTCATTTAACACCTTCTAGACGTAACCATGGTTCTGTATAGTGGCCAGAGAAATGATCTGGTGGAGACAGAGATTTCAAGTCAACAATGTCTAATTTATCTTCAGCATGAATAATTTGAAATGTTTGTTCAACTGAAACAGAATGTATTCATCCAAATATGGCACATATGTGTTGAATTGTTGTTCTTGTTTTTAAAAGTTCACATACCAGACAAAAATGTTCTTTTTTTGCGGTCATTATAATAACGTGCATAGCACTTCAATCAATAAAAAAATGTACTCGCGGATTTTACTACTATCGCAACATGCCGATAGTAAAGTAAAGATGGAAGCATGAAATTTCAAAAGTTGAACATTACAATATATGTGTGCCTGAAACTATGAAACTTTGCCTATACATGCACTTTTGAAGCATTAAAAAGTAAGACATACTGAGTCGATTTTGGTGACATTGTGTTATTTGTAAAACTCATGTACAATATCTTCTTCTACCGTTGCAGGCAAAGTTGGTGATTGGAAAACCTCCTTCACGGTGGAGCAGAACGAACAGTTTGACACCGTCTTCAGAGACAAGTTTCGAGATAGCAACGATCTTACTTTTGACTTCTAACTAAATTTATCAATATATACCGTTCCACGAAATGTTAAAAGTGGGACGTCCTTGGATTAAGGGGAGAGGGTGGGGGCTGGGGAGGGAAAGTGTGGGTACCATAGTGGTGAGTGTACTATGATAACGATTAGCTACTTATATTTATATAAGCTTATATAATGAACCTACAAAAGCTCACCTAAGAAAAAAAAATGAGCGATGAGACCCCCTTTACCTTTTTCTCATTTCTAAGAATGTAGTTAACATTTAAAAATAAAATATAGTAATTTCGGTAGTTTCTATTCCATTCTTTATGACATAAAATACTGTACGACCTCTATTGACTAAAAACATTTTTTGCAGAAACTGGTAACCAGAAACACCGTTAACTATAGCCGTCATACTTAACATAATTTCCAGCATTTCCCGAACGTTCTTTGCTTGACTTGAACTGAGTAAATGGTAACGTTCGGTGATTGACCTGAACTAAATAGAACGTTCCGTGATTTACCTTCTTTTTTTTTGGAGTGTTTTGAGTGGGTGAAAACACGACAGTCTTCTATATATTCATCTTCCGACATTGCTATGCCACGTGTTACTGAATGCAGAGTGTTTACCTTACATTCTTGACTACCTACCATTACAGCAGCATTATGTTCAAATAAAAATGTTTATTTATTTCATTCTTTCATCATAAAAAAAACAAAACAGAAAAGCAGAGGAAGCAGGGCCGGATTTAAACATGGTCAGGTGGATCCCGCGTAAAAGAAGGACCCCCCAAAATGTTGGTAGAGAATTCCATACTGCACCCAGAGGTAGAAACCGTTCGAAAATTAATGGTGGAATTTGAGGGGATCGTGCCCTAATTTTCGCTTTGTAGGCTTACATGTATGTAGGAAGGAAATCTATGGAGTTGAAGTTGGAGTGGGGTGGGAAGGGGTGGCCTTCTTTTCATGATTTGAGCCACCAAAGTCTTGTTTAGAGATTCAGTCGAAGGGGCCCCACAATGTTTTTTTGTTGAGCCCAGTCCCCTTCTCAAGGTTAACTTTGGCCATGCATGTAAAAAAAGCTCATTGGAGGGTAATCACTCCCAAAAAATACAACTAAAGGGAAGTAGAAAATACAAACTGAATAAAGAAAAGAGAATAACTGACAAAACAATCAAAAAGAAACCAAAGACTAACAGTCTATGATTTTTCTTGCCCACTAATAAAGTAGGTTTTGAGCTTGCTATTTAATGTACAGGACTATATCTAAGGGGAGCGTCACCATCAGTTGGCGCAAGTTTTAAAGAAAATTCGTGACTTTGGAGAGGCCCCCGATGGCCGGAGATGGCACTCTTCCGCGGTGTTCCAAGCTGCATGCATATCCACAGACACGTAGCCAGCCCATGTGGAGGGGTGGGTCTTTTTTCCAAGATGTGGACCTTTTTCCAAATACGGAAGAGGGCTGGCGCGTGCCATAAGCATGCAGTTGACAGAGGTCCTGGGGCATTTTCCCGGGAAATTTTGAAATCTGCAGATTTACCGCAATCTGGAGCATTTTAGAGGACCACAAAAGACCTTCTGTCGTAGACAATTTGACACAAGGGCGTAGCCAGGAATATGTCAAAGGGGGGGGGGGGGTGCGAACTTGTGAAGACTATCTAAGTGGAGCGCCACCATCAGTTGGCGCAGAGCGTACAAGAAAATTTTGAGATTTACAAACCTCCCAGATGGCTGGAAATAGCCCTTCCCAAGTCTTTTCAGTTGCATGAACCCAGCCTTGAAATATTGATCTCATGTCTACAATTTCTCAATTACTGAGAAAACAATTAGTCTGTGAAAAATGATGCAATGCCGAGATGAGCATTCAAAGAAACGTTTGGCTCTAGAAACCACTCAGATAGTACAATATGGCCTTTCCTGGGTGTTTTAGATACTTGTATACATGCTCCCAACCCTGCATTCCACCCCTGCCGTGGTAGGCCTGCTGCATAAATTGAGGGAATTACTATTTAGCGATATCGCGGGAAAAAAGCGAAAATGAGATTAAGCAGGGTCGCCCTACTCTCCCTCCTTTCCCTGGCTATGCCTATGCTCCTGGGTATTTCTGGCAAAGACCTAAAACAGAATACCACAATATGGCCGGGCAGGGGGGGGGGGGGTTGGACGGTCGCCTCTTTCGCCCCTTCTTGGACACGCGCCTGAGTAGAAACTCTTTGGTAGAGGTGGCAGTTTGAACAGATTAACACCAGCGAGATTCGCCTACTCCTTTCATTGTATATTTGCTTATATACCACACATCATTTTCTTTACCTTGAATTACACCTGAAAACTGCATACCTATAAACACCTTTTCACCCACGGCAGAGGGGCTGATAAACTACAACATACACTGCTTTGTGTTTTGTATTCATTCTTCAATGTCTGTTGATTCTTTTAAAAAGAATTTGAAAATGTATCTGATGTGCAATGAAGCTTAGCACCTTTGGTTCTATGGCCTGTTACATCTGATCATATACTTTTTTTTGTATTGCACCATGAGCACATTCGTGAATTTGGCACATTACAACTTTGGTATTATAATTATTATTGTTGTTATTATTAGTATATTTAATCATAACAGTGGCCACTTGACTAGTCCATGATTTTTCCATAGTGGGCTCTAATCTACAAGTGTTTTGAGTGTGTGTGCTACATCTCAACACATGTACATTGAAGGTACATGTATACACAGCACCACTCTGAATGAAGTGAACATTACTGTGGTTGCACTAATTCTTGTAAAATTCAAACTTACTAGCTACACTGCTATGAACAAGTACATACCATGAGTGCTGCGTGCATTAAAATGGTAGCAAAGGGTTTTGAGGACCTTGTTTTATGGAAGTTAACTAATCGACTAAACGTTTCACTTGTCTTGTTAAATATAATGAAAAATCCATCCATTTTTCTTTCACACAAAACATCTTATTATGTAAATTATACATATCAAACAATCGTATATGACACACAAAAAATCTTCATTTTGACAAGATTGCCAGAAACTTTTGTTGCAAATTATGAATCTGTCATACGTACATTGCAATTATTTACTGCATCGTAATGAGGTTTTCTGCTCACAAATATGAATAATAACTATAAGTTACTGATTACTGCTTTCAAATTAAGATTAGCATCCCACTTGTCTAAGCCAGGCAACAACAACAAGCACAGACCTACCGAACTCCATCTTCAAGTTCACCAGAAAATAACTAGGATAGATCTATCCTCCAATGGATAGCACACACACACCCAAAGGAAGAAAAACAGGCCTAGAAAATTGTTGATATAATCAATTGCAATTAGTGGTTAAAGGTGAATTTGCAAGTCTGAAAACTGTAATACTAAGAAGATTTTGCCTCTACCCCAGGAAGAAAAAACAAAAAAAAAATAGTTGTGTCAGCTGTTTGAAATACCTTAATTGGATGGACTCATTCAGTGACATGTCGTAACATCTAGGTTTAACAGGTCCACTTTCAACTAGGCAGCAATGTGGCAATAGTTAAGGGTCCATATGGTATTGCCTTTATAGTGTTATGAAAGTTCTAACTGAGGTGGTTTTTTTCCTCTTTCTTAAAAAATCATATGAACTCAAAATCTGACTTCTAGGACTACTCTTGCGGTCTTGGTAAAAATTGGTTGACATTTGCATTATAGGCTAGGGCTAGTAAGCTGTTAGGCCTAGTACTAGCTCCTATTTTAGCAGCTTGTTTCATCAATAGTAGTTCTGTGTATCAACCTGCATTAGAATACTAACGTTTAGGCTAGTTAATACAGACGTCCTTATACACCCCCTCCCGGTCTTTAATCATTATTAATACCTAAATTAATTTGTTAGGTTGTGTAGAACAGCAGTAAAATTGCCACCATCCAAAATAATTTCACATAAGTCTAACGTTATATTATATACTTAGGCCTAGTAAGAAGTCACACCGAATCAAAAACCAAGTTTAAAAAGAACAGTTCATTCATAATTCACGCTAAGTTTTTGAGGCTACGTCTAACGACAGCATTACGATACCAGATTAGCTTATAACATCATAAAACTAAATTAATCTCCGAGAAAATACGAATACGATGCGCGGCCTATACTCACTGATTCAGGGAAGTTTCTACACGGCTTACGATTCGTTCCGCATTTGCAGGCTTTTTGCAAGGCTCGTTGCAAGGCTTTTTCCTCCATTCTCCAGGGACAAACACCTCGACCCCTTTTCCATGAACATGTCGATTTACAACCACACATTACAGGGTTAGCCAAAAAATCAGTGTCTATTGCCGCCATGATAAATCCTGGGAGGTATGATACTATGAATGCCAATTACTGTTGCAACTTGTTGTGTTGGGCCCGGGCAAACAATTATTGCAACCGGATGTATTACTATCAGGCTTTCAGACAACCGTCGTTACGTAATCACGAAGGTCCGCCGCTGTGTTTCTCCCACAGGGCAGGAGATAAGAATGGTTTCTCCACAAGTCAATGGGTCATATGAAACTTTTCTCTCATAAACCGTTAGATGGCGCTGTCATAATTTCATTCTACTGGTATACATTTAGAAATTTGTTAACGCCGCTGGTTTAACGTACGAGAGCCCGCCTTTAAAATGTACCGACTGCACCCGACTACATTTCAACATATGTAATCGGGCCCGGCGACGGCTTACGACACAACTGAACTCGACCACAGCAGACGCGGTGGGTGGTCGCCGTCGTGTCGCAGGTAGTCGTGGCAGTGTGTCCCAGACTCTGTATTGTATCTAGTTCAATGATATCCACGGCCACAATGACATAACCATTCACGTGCGTTTTTGAGCTTATTATCTCATCACCCCACATAGTAATTAGTATATGTATGTGGTGATGAGATATTGTGGTCAGTTTGGGCCTGTATACATTTTATGACATAAGTGGAAAGGTTTTATCTTCCTGCTAAAAGTGAACGGAAATTCGGCATCAATATGTCAAGATAAGAAGTATTTCATAGCTGACCTTTCAAACGCAGGGCTGGGAAAATGGACCTCCTTCAAGTTGGGGTGGGTCGTTCGAGGGCTTCGACCCCCCTGGCTACGGGCCTGACCCAGCCTCTAAATATGGATCTCATGCCTACAATTTCTCACTTCATGAGATAAAAGTCAATGTATGAAAAATGTATCAGATGGGTTGAGATGATACAAGAATCATAATGAATTCTGTCTACTGTTTCATTTATTCTTGGAACAGTGGGCAAATATTGGGACTAGGGTGCCGACATAGCTCTGTCCCCCACTTTTTTATTGGTCGATAATGACCCATTTGAAGCTTGACTATAAAATGAAAATTGGGGTAGGCGGTTGAACATCATCTAACGCAACGAAGAGAAGCGGGAAACGCCAGGGTAAAACATGGGCTTGTTGTATGCTCCCGTAGTGAAACATTTAAAACTTAAATAACATTAAATGACTTAATTTTAAGTGGTAGAATTGACGTACTTTTAAATAGTAACATGACAAATATATTAGTTCTTATCGGAAATAATCTTAGTTGGCATTGACAAGCAAAACCTTTTTACCATTTATTTAGTTTCTAATTCAGCATTAGGGTTGGAAAAAATGGGGAACATTGTTGTCAGCAGCTATGACATTAATATCCAAGGTTTTGATTGACTGTTCGGCTAGGCGTCACTGTATTGCCAACGCGTCGTGAAATAAGTCGAACGTTTTGCTGGGGATTCCATCCACTAACTGCATACTCATAGACGCAACAGGGGCATTTATGGCCAATCGAAACCTCTAATCAAAGATTTCACTCATTTACAAACAGCTTGTTTCAATTGTTTTTAATCTGTTTCGTCTTAGTTTTCACTTTTCTAAAAAAGATCACAATTTTGAGGCCAGTTTTCCAGTCCATTCTTGTATCTCCTCCCTGTATACTATGTATAGGGATGAGATAAAAGAAAGGTTAAAAATAGATACACACATCTTTATGGCGTCTGTGCATCGTGATTTGCACAACTTATATTGGTGATATGAGCAATCGATACTTCACACGACATTGGTTTCATAACTCAGCTGTACAGCGCTCAAAGAGTTCGAAGTCTTTAGGTCGAGTCTGATAACTGCTACATTTGCTGCAGTGCCAAACTTCACCAAATTGTTGTTTACAATGAACCATCGATACACTCTAGGCCGCTATGACACAGAACCATCGTCACTATTTACAGTATGTATGGATTTACATTAAACATACATGAAGACAGCTGGTATGCAGTCTAGCCCTATAACCAGCTGTCGAACCTGACGATAGTGCTAATGCGTACATGCATGCAGGACCGTCACAGAATGGATTTCACCAGAAATTTGGGATACCCACATGAAGTCGTCGTCCAGAAATATCTGCCAGATATAGCAAACCTCGATGTCCGTCCAGATGATATCTTCGTGGCGTCGTATCCTAAAGCCGGTAAAGTTAAACGCTTGTTTCTTTTGTTTTTAGTGCTTTGAAGTTCAAGACCCAGGGTGGGTTTGTAGCTTTAGCGTATGCTATCGACACTGTCGGAAAAACAGAAAAAAAAATAAAATAAAATGTAAATAAATAAAAAATAAAGAGTAAAATAGGTATAAAATTAAAGAAAAATAGAAACCGACAATTAAGTCTTGTGACCTTATCAAGTGCAAAAAATGGATCATTTGAAGAAGTTACATTGTAAAACAATTGCCATGCAAAAAATTTCTTCGTTGTGAATATTTTTGAAGCTTTTCGTTAAGAAACGTAGTCAGAAATTAATTCTCGTCTCATATTTTCGTTTGTTGTAAATTTAATTTATTCTCTTGTTTTTAAATGTTCGTTTCATCATCGATATGTCAACATCATTAAAAGGCACAACATGGACCCTTCATATCGTCTGCCAGATTCTTGGCAAGGAGAGGCAATTCACCGGCAAATGCATCTTTGACGAAATTCCTTTCCTAGAATATCCTCAAGGAAACCGTGTACGTGAGGTGAGGATACCTTATACATACTGAAAAGAGTTGGAGAGAGGAGGAGGGACAGAAAAACAACCAAAAAAGAGCCATTTTTTAAACTTATTATGCACCTATTTCAACATGGTCGGTCTTAGGGAATCTAGGATGCCCCCTTTACTTTGAGAACTTTTAACTTACATGAAAAAACAATCTAACGCACAACAACAACATTAGTACATTACTACATATTCGCGGGAATTGTGAGAAGTTTTATAATAGTAGGCTAACAAAACATCCAAATAGAGATGTTGAAAATAAACGAAAGCCTATTAGTGCCATCATTAAAGTATTTTTCATCTGTAATAACAGATTGTTAATCGGTAATAACAAATTATTAATCTGTAATTACAGATTATCAATCTGTATTTACAGATTAGTCATTTGTATTTACAGACTAGTAATCTGTAATAACAGATTAACAATCTGTAAATACAGATTACTTATCTGCCATCTATATAAATATTTTAATTTCTAATAAAAGATTAATAATCTGTAACAACAGATTATAAATCTGAATATAAAAATAACTACTAATCTGTATTACAAATTAGTAATCTGTACTTACGGATTATTAATCTATACAGACAGATTTATAACCTGTCATCTATATGAATATTTTCAATCTGTAATAAGAGATTATTAATTTGTAATTCAGATAATTAATCTGTTATTTCAAATCAATAACCTGTTATTACAGGTTAGTAATGTCTTATTAGAGATCAATAATCCGTGAATACAGACTAATCTGTTATTACAGATTAATAATTTTAAAAATATTAATATAGATGGCACTGAAAGGATTTCGTATACATGCATGGTGATGTGTAGATATGATAGGAGCGAAAATATTTTTAACTCCAGAGTTTATTTAGACGGGAATACGGGAGGGGGGGGGGGGCTTTAAGATATATTGTTTTATGCACCTTACCACTGTCAGTGCCAAATGTGTTCAACTTCATCCCGATTGGACCGGGTAAGCTGAAGTTTTTGTCCAATGAAATTTCGTTTTTAGCGTACTTAGTTTCGTGTAAGTTTCAAACAAACCTGCCTGGAATATGTGTCTTGACAATAAGAGAGAAGAAATGTTCGACATGGAGTGGTCTACCCATTTTAAATTTAGTCGACCTCGATAATTCAACTTCATCAAAATGGCATTTCTTTCCAACCGCCTAGAGAAGTTTAAGTACTACGAAGTTGTTAATGTACAGAATATACGTTCAAGATACAGAATGGTAAGCAAAACCTTATGAAAAGTCTTGGCTGGGATTATTAAATGGAAGGGGAGTGAAGTTTAATTTGAATAAATACGATTATCGCTCGTCTAGAGAGAAGGACGGTATGATAAAAAAGATGTCAAATTTGAGGATGAGCAATGCGGATATCCCTCTCATGTACAACTCCCCCGATATAGCAACCTTGAAACTTCCTTCTTGACAATTATAGGTGCCCGTATAACGTGATTAGCTACACAATATGTGTGGTGTGTTTCAATGCAGGATTTTAAGCCACGGAGAAGACTCATCACCAAGTTTCTCTTACTGTTTCTCCAGTGTCCAGCAATAATAACCGCATCCCATGCGGCCACCCATCGGTCCCGAACCTGATCGTAAAACTGTGGATAAATATCACTGAATTTCTTTAAACGTACACTAAGTCGATGTCAATATGCCTTTCATTGGTTATCAACGTAGATTTTATGCCAATGTGATCTTTTCTCAGTTATCATTATTTCTAATATCAGATCGATACACAACCAGGACAATACGAACTCATCTCCAGTATGGCGTCCCCAAGAGTTATCAAGACACACCTCAAATATGGCAACCTGCCACTTGACATCAAGTCCAAAAGACCGAAGGTTATCTACGTGGCGAGAAACCCCAAGGATACCGCTGTCTCTATGTATCGTTTCTGTTCACTAATACCGCATTTCAAAGTATATAAAGAATGGTCGGACTATTTTCATCATTTTATCCAAGGGACCGGTAAGTAATCCAAAAAGTATTTGCCGTACTTCTATGGGGATTGCAGTGTTCCTTTGCGCCAGTTACAACAAAAGTTTGACTAGTTCCCGAGGTTTATTTCCTTGTATTAATAAATTGATTTATCAACAATGGATATTGAGAACCTCAATAGAAACTCGCTGGCTTTGTTGTATTTTACCTTCCCAGGCCCACGTGGTTCATGGTTTGATCACGTATTGCAGTACTGGCAGCAGAGCAAGGTCGACCCTAATATTTTGTTTATTAAATATGAAGATATGATAAGGGTAAGCACTATCGGCAATTTCTCCAATTTATTATTATTATTTTGTTTGTTCTTAATATACTGTGGTGTATGTGGACATATGTTGTACAAGATGAGGTTGATAACAATGGTGTCGATGATGATGGTGGTGAAGACGTTCAGTTCTTGTAAAGCCTAAATTCCCCCAAACAAACCACACAAACCTTAGTTTAATGTGTGTCTAAACCATAAAAATTTTAAAGGCAAGGGATCGTCTCATGAACTGAGCGAATCAAAATCTGTTACGTCATTTTCGATTTTTTAGGCTACCCACTTAGTCCAGCATATACCCATAGTCCAACGATATTTATATTCAGTTGTTATTTTAACCTCTCCTGATTGGTATATTAAATATCACCCCAATCAAATCTTGTCCATAGCCGTGATAGGCGCGGTTTCGAAAGACCTCTTGCACTGACGTCTAATAATAACCTAAGATAATTCATTTGGTAGATGCCAAGCTCAAAATGGCGAATTGTCCGGATTTGAAACTCGTTTAGAGTACCCACTAGAATTTAACTTCCAGGCTTTTCATTTAATGTGGCTATTTATATGCTGCTCTGACGACAACTCGACACGGCATCCGCGACTTTCAAATTCTGCCAAGAATCACAATGCAATGTTTTGGTGAGCCTCTCAAGAGAAATGCCTTGTTAGGCTATGTCAGCCCTCGGTAACCATTGTTCCTCATCTTCTTTGAACTCAAGGGTCTAATCGAATACTCCGATCCTGAGAATATTTAGAACAAGTCGAAGTTACGCGTATTTACTTACCTTAGCAACAAAAACGAAAAGCACGCACTAACCTTTCACAATTTCCTAAATACACTAGCCTAGCCTAGGGCCGAGGCCTAAAATTGGTTAGAATACATCACGAGCTGCCCGACAATGATTCAAATCACAAATAAAGTACAACAGTCAGGCAGTAAGCCCATAAAGGCCTATCCTTAGCAACAGACTTAATATCACTGCAATTTGCCCCGTCGAAGTTCCCAGCTCTGTACCAGTAGTAGTAGACTGTGACCTGGTGACTGTGCACCCTGTTAGAAATCGTGACTCATTGTATGCTCGTCACGTCGTCGATACTCTAAACTAACGACTGTCCATCATCCTAACAGCATGATGTAGTAGAATAGTACATTCCATAGTTTTTATTAATGGTATTTCCTACAACACTTATTTTACTGCCACAAATAACATCAAAAACAATATTTATCCATTAAACACGTGTCAAAACATATGCACTTAAATCACATAAAGCAATTAGACAGCAAAGACCACTTGTATAGTGATATCACTTACAGTAAGCGACTGATGTGTCGTCTACATCAGGTTACTACACTAAACGAGCTTCAATTCCTGACAAGTGTCCCTACACTGTAGGTATAGGAGTTTGGTATCTACCAAATGAATTATCTTAGATAATAACAAACAAGGGCGCCTTCCTAAAGGGAAACGTGTAAAAGACAGACACGTCAGCACGTACATATCAGCACATTCACACACAGTATTGCTCTGGTTTAGAACACGCGAAGCCAGAGGCTCTATTAACGTATGGCTTATTGATTCCAGGGATTTTCCCAGGGTAGGGATTCAGTGAATCTCCATGTCTTTCCTGGAACTGCTTCAAACAAGGACGCTTCACTGTTTCGCTGTGACGCCATTGAAAGGTGACGGGGTCTATAGGAATTCCCGATCCAATATACCACAATTCCTTCCGTTTTCCAAATGCTTTACTAGACCAATTGCAAATAGATTGAGCTTGTGAGTACCGTGGAAGCCTGCTCCCCTGTATTAAAGAAACATGAGCCTTTAGCCAACGTAGTCAAATGTGACTGTAAGTTTCAGGTTGTCTCCTTTTTTCGGCTTTTGGCAGGATTTGCGGGGGACGATATTGGCTATTTCAGAATTCCTTCAGCGCCCTCTTTCTGATGAGCACTTACATTCAATTTTAAAGAATTCAACGTTTGACGCAATGAGAACTGACCCCAGAACGAACCCCGAGGAGAATCCAATATATGGAGGAGAAACACCCTCGAAAGAGACTACATTTTTTCGAAAAGGTACTGTGTATGAGAATGTATTCATGCAAATAAATAACACACAAGTGTTGATGTTGTTTGGCTTGTTTTGGTTTTCAATTTTCATAGCAAACATCTATCATAATGATTCGTAATTCAATTACTTGTACTTTCATCACAACATGCCAACGTTAAAATATAGTACTGGTAAAGACGTGGGATTTCAAAAGTTGTACGTTGCAATGTATCTGGACATGTGCTACGAAAATAGCCTTCATGCACTTTTGAAGTCGATTTTTTGGTATTTTTTATTTGTAAAATGCATTTTTCAATATTTTTTTCCCGCTTTAGGCAGAGTTGGTGATTGGAAAACCCTCTTCACGGTAGAGCAGAACGAACATTTTGACTCCGTCTACAAAGACAAGATTCGCGACAGCAATGGTCTTACTTTTGACTTTTAGTTAAATTTATTAATGTATACCGTCGCAATAAATGTTAAAAGTGACACCACCATGCGGTGAGGTGGGGGGTCGGGTGTATGAAGATGGAAATGGGACACTGTAGTGATAAGTGTACGAAGAAACGCTTGGCCATCATATGGTTAGGCCTATATAAATGGACCTCAATGTGGTTCACCTGAGCAAAAACAAAAATAAGTAATGGATCACGTAGTTGATACTTTCCACCACAATGGTTTAAAAACATATCCATTTTAGTAGTTTCTAATTTATTCTTGATGACATAAAATACTGTGCGAAGGGAAAGTGCTCATCAATACTCTGCCAGAAACACACAGAGTATATTTTGCATAATTTCCAACATTGTCCTAGTATATTCGAAATGATGCTTTTCCCATGCTGTTTCGCCGACTACCACAGGGCCTTTGACGCCTTCACTATCAGTTGAGGGCAAAACTGTAAAATATTCCTTGCTTTACTGATAAAGAATCCTTCCAGTCAAGCTGGCATGAACTAAAAGTAACAACCGTTCTGCACGCAACTGGCGGTTGCCGACCTGCATGATGACTGATAGGTATCACAACTGATCGAGCACACTTGCATACTAAATTGGGACACTTCCGTACATATACCCTCGCTAGAGATGGCTCGATATAAATAGTAGTAGCCCAGTTTCTATGCTTAGTCGCTCACCGTTATCCAATACATTCTAAGAGTTTAGAATCCTGTTGTGTTTCATTACTTGAATATAACAATGATTGAATATGACAGAAATTTTTTGGCGTAGTCGGCAGGCTCCTGTATCAACTTCGGAGTTCACCAGTGGATAAGGATTCGATGTTACTCGGCGATGGCGGAAACGCTACAGTTAATTGAGCTGCTAACAAAGCAGCAAAAAGAACAACTCCAGAGTATGGAACGTCAAATCGAGGTAAGGGATCAGCAACATAAAGCTTGAAATGGACGTTCTCAAAGCCTTGATAGCTGAGAGATCGACTAATGTAACGTCAGGGACAACTCCCACAGAGTTTTATAGCCCCGGGTTTCACCACCATTTGACTGATGGATTGCACCTTTGCGGTCGTAATGCAATTCCAGAGCAACTTAAAGCTCAAGTTTTCCTTAGTAATCAGTCACCAACTACCTACAAGCGGCTAGTTAACCGTGCAGCATAACAGTCCCCACGTGAGAAAATTAATGACCTTATAATGTCTGATATTGTAAATTTCATGAAGGACCCATTTGATCCAGAGAGAATTTTGAAGTGACATGACACGAAAAGCAGGTGAAACATTCCAAGTACTGGCAGCATGCATTAGGTAAGATGCGGCGACTTGTGATTTCCTGTCCATCAAGGACCTACTGCAGGATGAAGCGCTGCGACAGCGTTATATTTGTTTGGTGAATAATGAAGCTATTTTAAAGGCCATGTTCAAGGTCAAAGAAAGGACGAGCACAGTTTCAGTAGGGCTGTTCAAATTTCAAATGAAACGGACGATACTGCCAAAGTAGCAAACGAGAAGGTTTATGAGTCAAAGTCTGTCAATAAAGTCAGGAAAACACGTCAAGGGGAAAAAGGACAAGTCACATCCTAGTGCCACCCAAGAAAAACGTCAGTACGACAGATGCGGCAAAGACCATAAGGCGCCCAACTGTCCGTACAAGAATTCGACTTGCTATTATTGCAAAAAGGTGGGACATCTGGAATGTGTTTGTCGAAAAAAAACCAACAACAAGAGGAAGGTACAGTTAAACAAGTGACCAAAGTGGAACTGCTTAAAGCCATTCTTGGAGAAGACATTAAAGATGATGTGCCCAAATTAAATGTCCCTATTGTTATCCAAGATCAACAGTATTCAATTGAATTGGACACTGCAAATGCAGGTAGTCTTATCTCAGTGTGGAAATAAATAGGTAAACCAAAGCTAAGGGATGTCAGTCATCCCTGCGAGTCGGCCAGCAAACACATGTTACCCGTGCTTGGTAATTAAAAAAAAAAACGACCTGTGCCATTTTCAGTACGGGATGTCCTTGTAAAAGCCTATGATGAAGTTATTGCAATGGAAATTTGGAAGCCAGTTCAATTTAACGACTATGGTGCTCCTGTTGCTTCCCATCGTAAAGCCCCACCGCCATGGCAGCTAAAGCCAAAGCTTCGGATTAATTTGGATATTCGGTTTCCATTAAGAGCCAATTGGAAACCCATCGCGAGCCGATACCGCACCCAGAGCAATTAATGCAAAATAGGGTGGAGGTTATGAATATACAAAAATTGATCTGGCAGATGCTTATAACTAGGTGAAGTTGACCTCCGAGAGCCAGCTTAGACTTGCACTAATTACCCATCGTGAGGTGCTCTTGAAACAACGCCTACTATACGGAATCACGTCAGCTCCAGGGTACTTCCTGAAGATTATGGAGCAACTTACAATTGATCTTCCTGGAATTGTTGTCTACTTGGATGACATCTTTGTAAGTGGAAAAGACGCAGATGAACATCTTAAGAACCTTAACTCCTAACCTAAGCTCCTTAAGGTTCGGAGCGTTCAAACGACCCACCCCAACTTGAAGGATGTCCATTTTTTTCAGTCCTGTGTTTGAAGGGTCAGCTATGAAATATTTTTTATCTTGACATATTGAGGCCGAATTTCCGTTCACTTTTGTCAGGAAGATAAAACCTTTCCACTTATGTCATAAAATGTATACAGGCCCAAAATGACCACAATATCTCATCACCACATACGTATACTATGTGGAGTGGTGAGATAATAAACTAAAAAACGCGCATGCATGGTTATGTCATTGTGGCCGTGGACATCATTGAACTAGATGCAATACAAAGAACGGGACACACTGCCAGGACAACCTGCGACACGACGGCGACCACCCACCGCGTCTGTTGTGGTCCTGGCTGTGTGACAGGTTCCACGACTAGAGTTCAGTTGTGTCGTAAGCCGTCGCCGGGCCCTATTAAATATGTTCAGTTGTAGTCGGGTGGAGTCGCTACATTTTAAGCCCTGTTCATACCGCCACGACTACCAAAGAGTTTCATCTCAGGCGCGTAGCGAAGGAGGGGGAGAAAGAGGCGACCGCCCCCCCCCCTTAGGCATATTGTGGTATTTTTTGTTTTTAGGTCTTCGCCAGAAATACCTAGGAGCATAGGCATAGCCAGGGAAAGGAGGGCGAATAGGGCGACCCTGCTTGATCTCACTTTCGCTTGGTTTCCGCGATATCGTAGGCTTACCAAGGCAGGGGTGGAATGCTGGGTTGGGAGCATGTATGTACACATGTAAAACATCCAGGAAGGGCCGTTTTCTACTATCTGAGTGGTTTGTAGAGCCAAAAGTTTCTTTGAATACTCATCTCGGCATTGTCTCATTTTTACAGACTAAATGTTTTCTCAGTTATTGAGAAATTGTAGACATGAGATGTATATTTCAAGGCTGGGTTCATGTAAATGAAATGACTTGGGAAGGGCTATTTCCGGCAATCTGGGGGGTTTGTAAAGCTCAAAATTTCTTTTACGCTCAGCGCCAACCGAAGGTGACCCTCCTCTTAGATAGTCTTCACGAGTTCGCACCCCCCTTGGCATATTCCTGGCTACGCCCCTGTGTCTACTATTTATGTAAATTGTCTACGACAGAAATTCTGTTGTAGTCCTCTAAAATGCTCCAGATTGCGGTAAATCTGCAAATTTCAAAATTTCGGGGGAAAATAGTCCCGGACCCCTAGCAACTGCATGCTTGCGGCACGCGCCAGCCGCTTCCGTATTTGGAAAAAGGTCCACATCTTGGAAAAAAGACCCACCCCTCAACATGGGCTGGCTACGGGCCTGATTTAATGTCACGAATGCATACTTCTAAACGTTGAACTGCAAGATGGAGCTAAGATTGTTTCAAAGTTTTTACCAGAGAAACCTTGGAGCAGGTTACATTTGGACCATGATATTAATTCCACGGAGTTTAATTGGTTGGTTATTGACTAATAGCTACTCCAAGTATCCATGCATTCACCCAACTACTTTCACTGGTGTCTCTAAAGGCTTCCATTGATTTACTTGAGGAAGATTTTGCCCATTTCGGGTACCCACATACGTTAATAACGGACAATGCGTCAAGCTTCCATTCAGAAGAGTTCCAACGCTGTTGCCAGGGAGCGGGGAATCACTCATATGACGGCTGCACACTACTCTACTACCCGGCTACTAATGGGTGTGCCGAACGCTTACTTCAATCGTTCAAGCAGGCCCTGAGAAAGTCTTCGCTACCACCAAAACGAGCCCTCCTGGAGTTTCTGAGGTAATATCGAAGGACAGGAACATTTGGGTACTCTCCAAGTGAACTCGTAAATTCTAGACAGGTGAGGACAAGAATTGACACCCTTCTGCCTTCACCTGCTCATATTGCCCAAAGGAAGCAGGCGAAGGAAGCAAAAAAGTCTCTGGGACACGAGCCAATGGTTGTTGAAACGGTCACAAGGTACTACAAAGTTGATGATCCCGTCTATGCGTTGTACTTCGGCACTTGCCGAGATAGACAGCGACGATGGGTACCTGCGATTGCCACTAAACATTTGGGCAGTAGATGTGTCAACGTCAAGGTTTTACCTCGAGGAACGGTATGGAGAAGACACAAGGAATAGATGTTACCGCGCTACACTCCGCTGAGGAAGACGGCGAGCCTGGTGATCCTGTGAGGATGTCTTCAGAAACTGGGTCAGGCGAACTGCCACCGGATCATTTTAGGAAGTTGTTATAAAATTGAGATTCCAAGTGCACATGGTTTTCACCCATTGACCCTTTTTAACTGAAATAGCCTAGGCCAAATACAATAGACAGTCGTACTCAATACTGTAGACCAGTACACCTACATGGCCAATGAAAGACCTGTCAAAGCCTCCCTTAGATATGATGTACCCTCATATGAGAACTATTGACCCACCTAGTTTCAATGACACCTACAAGGGGTGTAAGAAGGGCTACTATTCCAGTGTCATTTTTTGGCGACTTAACAGATCAACAATGTATATCTCCTTCCTCTATACTACGTACAGCGATGAGATAAACAAAGAAGAAGAAGAAGAAGAAGAAGAAAAAAACAATCTTTATCGCGACTATTGATCTTGATTAGCACAACTTAAGTGATGTAGGAATACTTACACTACATTAGCTTCGTAACTCAGTTTACAACCCGTCGGACGTCGAAAGTCTCCTGCATTAGGTTTTGAGTTTAAAGTCCTTAGTTCAAGTTTACAGTAATTTAAGCTGTTTTAATATGTTGCATTTGCTGCATTCTAAAACTTAATCAACTTGTTGTTTGTATTGAAACGTACGCACACAGGGGCTATAAACAATATATTAACACAGAACCATCAAAAGTGTTTACAGAAAAGAGATTACAGGGCATGAAGACTTCTGGTATGCAGTACATACCCTATTTGTTGACCTAATATATAGTGCTAATGCTTATATGCATGCACGTCCACACACAGAGACCATAGACAATATATTAAAACGGAACCATTCAAAGTGTTTACAGCATATATAGAGATAACCGTACATAAAGACTTCTTTTATGTAGTATATACCCTAACTGTTGACCTGACGATAGTGCTAATGCTGATATGGAGGACCCTCATAGAATGGATTTCACCAGGACATTGGGATACGCACATGAAGTCATCGTCCAGAAATATCTGCCAGATATAGCAAACCTCGAATGTACGTTCAGATGATATCTTCGTGGTGTCGTATCCTAAAGCCGGTAAGCTGAAACTCATAATTTTGCTGTTTTGGAGTACAAGGTGGGTTTGCAGCTGTAGTTTGTGCTATCGAAACTGTTGGAACAACCAACAGAAAAAAAAAAAGAAAGAGAGGAAAATAAAGAATAAAATAAGTAAAAACTGGCAAGTGACTTGTAAACTTATCACATGTAAGAAAAAGACACATTTGCTTACCTTACATTATAAAACGATCGCCATCCATTTAAGCCTCTTCCTTGTGAATGTTTTTGGAGCTATTCGTTGAGAAATTAAGCTAGAAATTAATTCTTGTATTATATTTTCCTTCGTTGTAAATTAACTTTATTGAAGTTCTTTTGTTTTTAACCATCTGTTTCATCATCGATCTTTCAACATCATTGAAGGTACAACATGGACGCTTCATATCGTCTGCCAGATTCTAAGCAAGGAGAGACAATTCACCTGCATCTTTGACGAAATTCCTTACCTAGAATATCCTCAAGGAAACCGCATCCGTGAGGTAAGGATACCTTTATACATAAAGAGGAGAGAGAAAAATGAAACATAGAACAACCCAAGTACCAATTTTGAAGTTCAAATACTTTAGCCTTTTGAGATACCATGTCTACAAGGTTTTCAAATTGTGACTTCTGCTGACTTCAAGTGACCTATGACCAACAAAAAAAGAAAATGGCAGGAATCACCTACTCATCAAGATCCCCAATGTTAATGGAATATTTCCATCAACCCTTAGTTACTGAAGTCAGACTTCAATCTCTGGTGACCTCAAATAACCTTTGAACTCCATGAAAATCACTAGAGATCTTCTACTTAAAATAACCAACATTCACATTTAGTTTGCAGACCAAGCAACTTTCCTTTATATGAAGATACCATGTTTAAAACGTTTTCAAGCTATGACCGCTACTGATCGCATGTGAATTTGAGCTATCGTATTTACAAGGCATGGCGTCACACACATACACACACCCCGGCACACACACACACAAACACGGTATCACCATCCCATATCCTTACCTGCTTTCGACATGGAATAAAAAACTATTTAACTGGTCTATTTAACTATTTACACGGGGTTTGAGGAGAGGACGAGCCTCTCCTTTGAAAAATATTTACTTATTTAGCTGTCTTACATGCAAAAAAGTACCATAGCCCAACAACGATATTAAACCATATTCGCCCGAAGTTAGAGAATTCTTACAATAGCATGCTGGAAAAACATCCAATTGGAGCTGTTGTAGATGCATGGTGATGTGTAGACATGACAGGAACGCAAATAGTTGTAAACTCCAGAGCCTATTTAGAAGGGAATGGGGGGGGGGGGGATGCTGATATATTGTATTGTGGGCCTGACGATGAAAATTTGTTTCAACTGCATCCTGATGGGACGAGGTACGCTGAAGTTGTTGTCCAGTGAAATTTCGTGTAAGTTAATAACAACCCTGCATGGAACTTGCATCGACAATTGTAAATATTCGACATGGAGTGGTCTACCCATTTGAAATTTGGTCTACCTCGAAAATACAAGTCCATCCAATCGGCACTCCTTTCTGTTTAACTCCGACAAAATCGTTGTACAACAATACAAAATATACGCTAAACATACATAATACAAAGCAAAATTTACAAAAAGTTTTGGTTGCGATTATTCAATGGAAGAGAAATTAATTGACTGAATTTGAATAAATACGGGCAACGCCTGCCAAGCCTGCCAGTGTTATGATGAAAAAGATGTCACAAGTTTAGAATTAACAATGCGGTTATCCCCAATCTACTAGCAGTTACAACTCCCCCACATAACAAGCTTACAAACATTCTTATTGCAAGTTATAGGTATAGCCCGCATGACGTTAGTCGTTACACAAAATATATGATGTGTTTTAATGCAGGATTTCACGCCACGAACGATATAGTCTGAAGCATCTACTTCTAAGGAGCTAGTGCTTGACTCATCATTAAAGTTTCTCTTACTACCTCTCCAGTTTACAGCTACAGGAACCTCGCCCCATGTTCCCACATAACCCTCCCGATCCCGATCGAAAAGCTGTGGATAAATATCACTAATTTGTTTCAAAGTACACAAGTTTGATGTCAATGTGCGCTGCGCTGGGTATCAACGTAGATTTTAAGCCAATGTAATGTTTTGTCAGTTTTTCTTTTTATTATTTTCAATATCATAGATTGACACAAAACCAGGACAATACGAGCTCATCTCCAATATGGAGTCACCAAGAGTTATCAAGACACACCTCAAATATGGCAACCTGCCACGTGACATCAAGTTCAAAAGACCGAAGGTTATCTACGTGGCGCGAAACCCCAAGGATACGGCCGTCTCTATGTATCATTTCTGTTCACTACTACCGCCGTTTAATGTATACAAAGAATGGTCGGACTTTTTCCATCATTTTATTCAAGAGACCAGTAAGTATAATCCCCAAAGTATTTAGCATACTTCTATAAAGATGACAATGATACTTCATGAAATACAACAATTAAGTTTGATTGTCAATTCTTAAGGCCCTCTTTCTTATGTAAATAAATTGATTTATCAAAATTGAGAAACTCAATACAAACTTGCTAGCCTTTTTGTATTTCACCTTCACAGGCCCACGTGGCTCGTGGTTTGATCACGTAGTGTCGTACTGGCAACAGAGCAAGGTCGACCCTAATATTTTGTTCATAAAATATGAAGATATGAAAAAGGTAGGTACTGTCGACGGTTCATCGATTATAATTTTTCATATCTTTGCTAAGGTGTCCGTGAACATATGTTGAAGAAGATGAAGGTGAATACAATGGTGTTGAAGGTGATGGTGGTAAAGACGATCCATATTTCAAACTATTAAAGCCTATCTTTTCCCCAAACAACCCTTAAAACAATCTTTAAATGTACCTCGTATCTCCTAAACACTATCAAAATCTTAAAGGCAGCGGATCATCTCATGACTTGATCGCCTTAGAATTCGTTACGTCACTTCCTCATTTTAGCCTACCCCCTAAAATCCTCGATATCTAATTTAGTTTATGACGGTACTCCCTTGGCTGGTATAACAAATAGCATCATCCATCAATCTTTTCCATAGACTTGATGGGGGCGATTTCAATAAGAACTCACCGATAGGATATACCATCATCATCATCATCATCATCATCATCATCATCATCATCATCATCATCATCATCATCATCATCATCATCATTCCTGCAGTTTTCCGCCGGCAGTCTTAAATAGACGAATTCCATACAGATTGAGCTTGTGAGAGCCTTAGAAGCCTCCTCATTCTAACGTAAACAAATATTTGCCTACAGCCAACTGAATGCAATCACTGTGACCATACTTACAGGTTGTCTCCTTTCGGTTTTGGGCAGGATTTGCAGGGGACGATATTGGCTATTTCCGAATTCCTCCAGCGCCCTCTCTCAGATGAGCACCTACGTTCAATTTTAAAGAACTCAACGTTTGATGCAATGAGAACTGACCCAAGAACAAACCCTGGGAAGAGTTCATCACTTTCAGAGGAAACCATCTCGAAAAGGAAGTCCTCATTTTTTCGAAAAGGTAATGTACATACTAATGTATGTGGAACACGTGCGTTAATGCTATTTTGCTTCTTTTTTTTTTTAATTTTTTAAATTTTCATATCAAACATCTCATAATGACTCGTACTCATTTCAAATCACTTGTACTTCCATCACAATATTCCAACGTTAAAATATAGAACTGGTAAGAACATGGAATGTCAAAACCAGTACATTACATTGTTTCTGTACATGTGCTTTGAAAATAGCCTTCATGCACTTTTAAGTCGATTTTGCTGGTATTGTGTTATGTGTAAAACGCATTGTTAAATATTTTCTTTTACCTCTTCTGCAGGCAAAGTTGGTGATTGGAAAACATACTTCACGGTAGAGCAGAACGAACATTTTGACTCCGTCTGCAGAGACAAGCTTCGCGACAGCAATGGTCTTACTTTTGACTTTGAGTTAAATTTATAATGTGTATACCGTCCAAAGAAATGTTAAAAGTGGAACTAACATACGGTGAGGTGGAGGGGGGGGGGGAGGTGGAGATGGAAAAGGGGGCTTCTTGGTAAGTGTACTTTGATAACATTTGTCACTATATGATTATATTAATGGACCTCCTTGTGGTTTACCTCAGAGGGAACAGAGGGGAACCGGAGAAGGGACAGAGGAAATACGACACGTGCCCATGGATCCCAAGATGATTCAGTTAAGGTATTTGTTGGGTAGAGTATTCCTGACCTAATTTAGAGATAGCCACCTTAGGAAAATTTATTTTGGAATTTATGGGGATCACGCGCTTATTTTCATTATGTGGCTTACACGTACATATAGGAAAAAAATCTACGGAAATGGGGAGGGAGTGAAAGCGACCGCAAGCTTTGCCCTTTTTTCGTGAATAAGCCTCTTAAATCTTGTTAGGAATAACAGTAGAATGTGCTCCCACATTTGTCATAGCCCAGCCTCCATTGTAAAAATGCCGTCAACAAAAAAAGTTTGATAATGTCAAAACTATGATTACATATAACAGCAAAACATGAATCCATAGATGGGGATTTTAACGAGAAAGCTTTTCAGTCAATGAGAATGACACCGGATGGTCTTCTTTTTTTTTTAAGTTGGAGGAGGTCTATCATTTTGATCCATGGGTTCGGTCAACGGAACTCGTATGATCCAGAGATAAAGGGAAAAGGGTCTGTACAAGAACCCTCGGAATTTCATGGAATATTGCATTATAAAAGAAATAACAAATCTTGGAAAAGCTTTAAGCAAATTGAACTCTGCAATGAAAAGGAATTTAAAAAAAATCGTTCCAATCTCATATGAATAGCCTTTTTGACTGCTTAAGTTATCTGGCTATTTATGTTTTAAAACATACTGTAGCGAAACCGTTTTATTTCAGTTGGCTCTGAACTATTGAATTTTACTAACATCTCCGAGCTAAGCGGTCTTGTTTTGCATTTATGGTCAAATCGGGTAAAATTGTGTGATGTTACTAAACTTTGCGCTGATTTCCTTTGATGTTTTATAGGTAGACGAGTAGCGAGCGGGATGAGATGTGATCTCATTGGTCGCAGGTCCCTGTAGGCCTGTTCACATTTAATACTGGTGATTGGTTGAGGCCTTACTGCAGTTGCTGACGTAAATCTGCCTTGGCTTATTTCCGGGGTATTTAAGGAAGAGACATTTCTGAAATTAGTCGGTTGGTCGGGCCGAAACTGTTAGAGTTTGAAGTCCTTCGGGTCGGGTGAGAATTGCGGCTGCAAGAACCTTAGTCCAAAGAAAGGCTATTCCTCTCGGCGCAGTGCCAGACACCTGCGCTGCCCTAGACCTGGGGAGTGCTCAACGCCTGCGCCCCAACCCCTGCGCCGCCCGACACCCGCGCAGTGCCCAACACGTACCTGGGATGCCCGAGACCTGCGGAGTGTCCGACAGTTGCGCTGTCCAAGGTCTGCGTTTATATGACTGCTGTAGGCCTAATGGCTAAGGAAAAGCCTGGTAACTGTATTATGTCCCTTTTTATGTGCGCCGGCCTAGCGCGTACAGTTTATTTTGTTCGTAAGTGTAAAAAGCTGAGTGAGATGTAATCATACTAATTTCAAACTAACATATGCTGCTTTTTGTAATTTCTGGGTTAGTGTTTTTACCATCTACCCCTCCCCCTCTCTCCACCTCTCTCTCCACCCCTCTCTCTTTTACACACCTTCCTCCATCTGTTCAGGAAGAGACGTGTCCTCACCTTCAGACTTTGACGGCGTTACAATTTAAAATGCTTAGTAACGATATAGCTGGGAGAACACTGAGACTGACATATAAGAAAATTTTGGAGTCAAAGTAGGCCTCGATTAAACAATAGTTTTGCGGGTTTTCATGTAAATGAACCCTAGTGTAAAGCTTCCATAGAATTAATGAGATGGGATGTCCACAGGATAAAGTTTATGGACTGTCAATTACCTTGAAGCACGCGTAGACAGATATGATAATCTGTCCTCGTCATGTCTCAATCCAAACTCAGAGATCGTATTATAGCTGACGTTTAGTAGGCCTAAGTATCATCAAAATGGTAAAAACGTACTACCATGAAAAATCTCGTAACACGTCACCGTTGTTGGGTGTGTTCAACGTAGTAAATATCACATTTTTCCCCCCTATACATGCACTTTAGTTACTCTGCTGATCGAAAAACAGTTGAAAACACTATCAAAATGTGCTTCAAAATTTGATTGGTGAACTCATATAGCTCCAAGCCGTGACAAGATGAACAGAAATATTACAATCCATTCCCTTATCTCAACTAGAACTACGATCAAATCGTTCTAGGCCCATTTTTGTATCATCCTCACAGGTTTAGTTTTTATCATGTCTGAAAAAGTGGGGACGGGGGGAATTTTTCAGTAGAGATGTCCCTCCTTCCAAAAAGTGACCCACGTCCATGGTGGTCATATCCATCCCCCTCCCACTCGAAAGCCACTCCATAGTTTTTCTTCTAATGTACACGCGTAAGTCGGCAAGTGGGCGGAGTTAGAGCGTTTACAGTTCAGTCAGACTCCAAATGATCAAATGACTGAATACCTGTATGAGATTTATCCAAGCTTCCATTCTTTACGAGGGAGGCGTCACAAATGTACATATACACACACACGGGTGCACACAGACCGTACACACACACGCCCATATGATTAGAAAAGTTACTGTTATCATAGTAGAAAGTGACCACACAGTGTTTGTTTAAAAAAGGGCCCCTTACTGCGTCAAGTGTTCTTAAGCTAATTAGTG
Source organism: Stichopus chloronotus (assembly GCA_021234535.1). Lineage (NCBI taxonomy): Eukaryota > Metazoa > Echinodermata > Holothuroidea > Aspidochirotida > Stichopodidae > Stichopus > Stichopus chloronotus. The sequence goes on along the minus strand of CM037832.1, from coordinate 2,543,696 downwards.
AATAATATATACCTTGGGTGTTCTGGTAGTGTGTTAGGTGTTCCTTAGCTATTCCATAGGGCCCTCACATAATTGCACGCTGGGCCTCCACACGATTTGTCCGGCCCTACTTACTATTGCAACACCGAAAGGAGCAGATATGCCAGGTTCGATGTCTCATCGATTTGTGTGCACACCGGGCATGATGATCTAGCACATTTTTAATAGCAACTATTTTACCCCATTCTGGTCAATATAAAGTCCGAAAATTCTTTCGTTCTGGTTTCCGGGACGCTTACGTCTGTGTTGAATCATCCCGTTATGAAGCTTTTATGATCTTAAACACGTGATAATGGCAGGAAATAACCGTAAGAAGAAGAGGAAGAAGTCTAAACAGCCACTGGTAAATATCTGAGGTTGTTCCTGCAGTGTAACATTTAATAAGCCTCCTCGGCGTTTGCTGTCTTAGCAACGTCCGGATCCTGCTTGTGTGTATGGTAGTACTAGTTTCACGAAAGTGCTGTACTTTGCCTACGTACCCGGACGTTGGCTCAATAAATCATCATCATCATCAGTTTCGATGTTGTTGGCCATTGACCATTTCATCGCTCATGAAAGGTTATAGTCACTAAATTAAACTCTTCTTGTTACTTATCCTGACGTAACGTTGGTGGTAGTAATTGGGAATTAAAAACATCTTTAATTAGTGTAACAAACAATAGCTCACTAACCATATATCTTAACTCTAAACTGGGATGGAAGCAAGTTCAAGGTAGCAAGCATTTTCAAAAAGGTACAAATTCTGGAGTACAGCAACGTAAAATAGAAATGCAGCTTAAGTCTATGAATAGATGTTTTATGTCAGTTCACACTTAGCCAGCCACACTGGCTATGAAAGCAGCTGTTTTGTAGGCTCTGGTATGTTCTTTCTATTCTGTAGGCAAGAATTGGGTCATCTCTTTTTCCAAGAGCCATGCTTGCGGCTGTTCCTCGCTCCCCTGAACCCCCGAAGGAGCGCCCAGAAGAGAGGCCACCTTCAGCATTATCATCTGCATTAATGAATGCAACATTGGTAGGCAGGCTCATTGGTAAGTACATTTTCCACTAATGTCTAGTTGAAAATATGCTGCATCTGTTTTCCCCATTACTTACAAAATGACTTGTTAATGTGTAAAGTGTCTCAGACAGTCTCATGAGTAACGAGATTTGCAATTATTCTTAAACCATTATGTCTCAAGGGACTCCTCCTCCAAGTTCTGCTACCATGGAGTCTCGTGGAAGTCCGTCCCCTCCGCATGAAGCAGGTCCCTCGGATAAAATCAGAGAGGACAGTATGGGTCGCACCAGCATGTATGACTACGGAGACAGTGAAGAGAGCAATGAGGAAGAATCAGAGGTGGAAGAAATTCACGAAGAACCAAGGTTTGTGGAAATTCTGACTGAGGTGGCACTTAAATGGGAATGGAAGCATGTGAGATGAAAGAAAAATGTAGTTCATCTTGGTGGAAACATTCATCAGATAAGTATGAAGATGTTTGTGTATGCAAATAATTCAGGCATTCTAAGTTGTCTTATTATAGGGTTATTACATTTCTTGCTCAAATTAAATTTTGCTTCACCTGTCACAGTTTATGGAGGACTTGTATGAAAAGTACTTGCATAAATGTAACTAGTTACAATGTAACATACTCTATATGCTGCAACTCGCATCCTCTCCCTCTCCACAATAGCTCGTGGACTACTTTACCAAAATCTGGATGAAGCAAATTACTCTGATTTTCTAAAAGTTCTAAAACAAGGTCGTAACCACCAAGTTCCTTTGAAGTCATTGAGACACTTCACTAACTTAAGTACAGTAATTCCTTAATGCTGTATTGCAGAAAAAAAAAGGTTGTGTTTGGCATGATAGCATTCAGTTACCATTCCACCAATAATTTTTAAACAGATATGCCTCAGTGCCATTCAGAGGGCCAGACGACCCGCAGAGGGGAACAATCTCAAACCGGCCAAAAATGGAGTTGCCAAGCGATTTGGATTCACCTGACAGTGACCTAGAGGAGGAACCAGTCCAGGATGTTTCTCCAGGAAGGGCACTGTCGAGGAGTAAGCAGGCAAGCAATTCTCCGTCACCAGATATTGGCAAAAGCAGATCCGTTGCTGACAGTCAGGAGATGCCCATATATGCCAAACCAAGGATAGTTGTAAGTGTCAGAGATGTTAATGTCACAGTTGCTTTCAGTTTGGAAATTATGTATGAGAAAGTTATGACTATCAGTAGTATCTAACCACTACAGCAGGCATAGCTTTCACTAGTGAAAATGTTAGCAGCCAATTTTTTTTGTGTAAATTAGCAGGTGCATTAGATACCATCACACAGATAGTGTCAATTTAAGTCACAACTTCATTTAACCTTAACTCTCACTTTTACTGGCATAACATAAGGCTAGATTTTGTTCTGCTACCCTATCATTACTTTGCTGGAGAAAAATACATCTCTTAGGCTTTTGCAGTACAACTTGTTCAATGTTTCAAATGACAAATGTTCCTTTATGTCAAAGCTATCACAGACATTGGATAACTTTGATTGAAACTTTTACATTTATGAGATGAAACAATATTTGTCAGTCTAGTTTTTGAAAGAAGAGCCTCTTGCAATAAACTTAAACCACCTCAACATCAATTGCTACAAAACCAGAACCACCGATGGAGATACCATGTAATGTGTGTGCTATGATAATTATTTAAAACAAAAAGAGCTGCAGTGTTTGAAATTGCACAGAGCATACGTCCATAACATACAGCATACAGTGTACTTTAACAATCTATTTGCCACAGTTAACACATCATTTGTTTGTTTGTTCAGTTAATTTCCATATCAACAATGCAAAACATGAGGTTACAAAATCAACATAAAAAGTCAAAATGAAAGAAACAATTAACGGTCAGACAAAACAGAAATACAAAGAGGAAAAGGAGAGAGAAGTATTTGTATTTCATTGAAGGATAATCTTCTTTATTGTCTGACTTCACTTGTGTGAAGTGTGCTTGGTGTGAACCTTCTCATATGTAAAGCAGAGTGCATCCATGAGCTTGCACTATTTCAAAGTTGTCTGTGGCTACAACGTTGATTGATTTTGTTCTTGCATTCCACAAGAGTGAAGAGTTCCGTGGACAAATTAATTCCCAAGCTTCCACAGACAGCGATTTCACAGAGGTGACTAACCCAACGGATGATTTCTCCGACCTCATCACTCCTCCACCCCCTTGGAAGAGGAAAAATCCAGTAACAGGTAAAGTACCTCTGTGGAGGAAACATTTGTTGACATTCATTTTGTGACATTTGGCATAGAAAGCAAAACCTGTAGCTAAATTAAGAGTGTATGTGATGATAGCTTGAAGCATTGCTTTCCTCCCCCAAAGAAGATCTTTGGATCTGGTGTGTGACAGTTTTCAAATTTACATTTTTCTGCCATGATTGCTTGTCAGCAGATGAAATATTTTGTTCACATCTTTTCAACATTTGTGTCTTGAGATCATTTCATGCAGCTCTTGTAGAGGCACCACAAGTACCTCCTGAAGGGACATTTATATTTTGTGCTCGCAGGTTATGACTCACAGCAATTAAGTTTAGCAGTAGTCCTGACATCTGGGATGCCCAAAATCTTGAAAGGGCAACCAACTTTTGTTACAAGGCTTGACCATCAGAGTTCCAAATTTTTTTAATGCTTGAATCAAATTAAGGTTTTACTTAGAATATTGGAGATGATGTTATAACATGTGGCAATGAATTTCCTAACAGCACAATCCAAATGTGTTCATGTCGTAGCTACCTAGAAATAATTCATGTCATAATTTTTGTCAGGACAACTAAATTTTGAAAAGGACAATGCACATTTTACAGGTTGGTTGAACTACCAGGTCAAAGTGCTTAAATTTCAATACTGCTCTTAGAAGTATGTTTTCTGCTTGGAATGCATTATCTTTACTGAACTTGGCTTCCCTTATCTTTCATTACTTATAGTACCTTCTTTTGAATTGCAAAGTTGTATTAAAAGTTACAAGGAACAATGATCCTAGTCACATGTTCCTCCTGTTTCCTCCTACAGATGTTGCTAAAGAACCAAAGAAAACTCCAAGAAGTAAAGGAAAGAAATCCAAAAAGAAACAAAGGGAAGGAGAAATTCCAGTCCAGGAAGATGTAAGTCCCCCCACTTCACTGTTGGCACCCTTCTCCGATTGATAAATCCTGTATGACTGCAATGAAAATCGGAATGTTGGCTCAGACAAACTGTGAATAGAGGGTTATGCCGGTGGCCTGCCATATTTCAGAGGTTGCTGTTCTGCACCTGCTGAGTAATTTTGACTTTTTTTGGTAATGGAAGAGGTAACATGTGTCTGTTACATGCTTCCCATGAGAATTCAAAATGTGTCTCTCAGTAAATTCTTGGAACATTTCATTACACATTTATCACTATGTGTGTTAGAAGAGAGAACTCACTGATTCTTCTTCAGAATTTGTTCCATTTTTTCCTCTTTTTTTTTGAGGAGAATCCCATGAAAGGTTGATTTTACCATTTTGTTGTTTAGGAGTATGTTTATTTTGATCTTGCAGGTCATCGTTCCTACACGGATCAGTCGAGAGGATGCTGCCGCCAGGGAATCTTCTGATTATAACCAAACTGCTCCTCCCGCCATGTTACGTAACCTTCCTTCAATTGATGATAGTTAGTCTCAGGTTTTCTTTCATTGGACAGCATTTGTGGTTTCAATGTACGCTGTAAAAAGACTTACTAAGGCAATGGCTGTACATCAGTGATATTGTCAAAACAGTTTGGAAAATTGACGAAGAAGCATGTGAAAGTATTTCTGATAGGAATTTTTTTTTAGAAAAATGCAGGTATTGAGGAAAAGCATAGACTATAGTTCAGACTGGCAAAAGATGTCAGAGTAGAGGATTAAACTTCAATTTTTATTATCTGGGTCTCTTCCTGGCAGCATAATTTGTTGTAACCTATTTTGGTCTACTTTTATATGTTTATCTTTGTTTATTCATGTTTTTTTTTTCTGTCTGATTCCTTTTAGCATTTCTATTGTCTTTTTCTGTGGTTTTGTTTGTTCCTCATTTTTATTTTTGGGAGCCCCTTCCTGGCTGCATTTGTTGAGCCACTTTACACATTTCCTTATATTTTTCCCTTGTACTCCTTTGTTTTTCTTTTTGATATTTTCTTTGTAAAGCAGGTAGAGGCCTTTTGGCATTTAGTGCTATAAAAGTACTGTTTTGTATTGTTATTTCTTTTACTTGTGAATTGTTCTACTTGTAAATGTTTCTGTACAAGAGGAAGGACCGTAGTTCATTATCAATTGGGTAATAAAGCACAATAGTGGGTGATAAAGTGGGTAGTAAAATGCAAAATATCAGAGTAACTGGCATTTTGTATTGTGATTTCTTGTATTTCTTTGTATTGTAATCTCTTTGTCCACTTTATGCCATGTCTAGCTGACATTGTCGACAAAAACATGTTGTGGTTACCTGAAAACCCCCCTAACTGTATCTCCTTCCCTGAATGATATGTTTTACTTATACTGATATTGGGTTGGTGTATTCCCTAAACATTTCTTTTCAGACCTTTACAACCACATAGACAGGTTAGCCTCTGCCAAGTCCCTTCAGGAACATGAGTTCTTGAGAATGACCAACAGCCGCCTGGAGAAGGAACTGGAGGTGGTCCAGAAGGAACGAGAACAGCTCTTGGAGACCCTTAAGATGCAAGGCCAGCAGATGCAGGACGAACGAAGAACCAGCCAGACAGCCTCACCGGTGCAAAACAGTACATATGCCGTTTCTATTGTTCAGTGCTAGACTCTTTTGGAACATGAAATGACACATTGTGAGGTGGCTTCACATATTTCTTGATTTTATGATTTTACTGTACGTCGCATGAGCCCTCGTACATCTGCAATCCAAATAAGAGGAGGAGAACTGTTTCATGCAACATGATCATTTCCCTCAACCTGCTCTCTCTCGTCATCTCCAAGACTGAACTTGATTTAAATTTCCATCACCAGCTGTGGTATGTGACCTTTGCCTTTTATAATGTATCTTTCATATTTTTGCAGAGGCAAACAGCAAAGTCAATCACCAGATGTCAGAACTCTGCGATCAACTGAGATCCGAAAACAGTTCGATCAGGATAGCAAACGACCGTCTGCTGGAGGAGAACCGGACGTTGAGAGAATCCTTGAAGACGCCCAGACTGGTGGATGAGAGTGAGGAAGAAGGTTAGTATCACTGTCATCTCGCTAGGTGGTCTCTGGATGAAGGCAAATTCTCCGATAAACCTCTCATCAAAATACAGCTGATGTACCGAAATTGCCATCAAGTCCTTTTTTCCACCTTGGATCATCTTTTCTGATTTCTGTGTGAGTCTTGTTTCTGAAGTAGTGCATCCTTTAGAGCTTCTCATAGAGAAGCCATTGAAATGGCATTCCTCACTGTTTCGTATTCTCTCTGTTTTCTTCAGCTGTTTTTGTGGAGCAGCTCAAGGGGCAAGCTGAAGAGGTTTTGGCGGAAAATGAAGACCTTAGAAACATTATCCACAAGTTGAACATTCAAATGAGCAGATATCAAGCCAAGTGCTCCCCTCTCAAGGTGAATAGTGATAGATGATTTTCATCACTGATGTATATTAATATCTTTCCCAAAGAAGTAGAACACCCCCTTGGATGCCTTTGCAATGCCACTACTCTCCAAGCAGATGTGTTTTGTTTTGTCTCTGTGGAAAGAGTTCACCACTTTCTTCCAATAGTTTAAAGCATATAGCTCTTGTTTTAAATCAACCTTTGACTGCTGACAAGGACAATTTTCATCTTTCAAAGTCTTACCTATAATTTAAAAAAAAATCCTGTTTACTTTCTCAAGTGTTTGTGTTCTCAAACAATTGCTAATCATCACAGTCTCTTTGCCCTTTTCAAACAAAAATAGTTGTAAGTTGTAACTGCATCTATTTTGTGAACCTGTACCTTTTCTACATCTAATGTGTAAAATATCAGGGCTACACCTTTTAGCAAACTGATGCAATGGATGATTTGGCGTCTCCTTCGCAGAAGGGTGACCCACCTGGTCTCCCTGCAAGAGGAGCCTCCCCAAGATGGCTGACCGACACCAAATATCTCTCTCCTCTCATCGTTGCCTATGAGGATGTTCTGAGAGAAAAAGAGAGCATCGTACTGCAGTGCCAGGAGGACCTTGAGGAGCTGAAAGAATCGGCAGAGAGAGTCGTCAAAGAAAACCAGAGGCTGCATCGCAAGCTGGAAGACACCAAGGGCACAGGAAATGGATATATTACTCCATCAGAGTGGTATGTGTAAGAGTGTCGGACTCTGCAGTAATTGGCCTCTTGGACTCAACAACACCACATAAAACTAAAATAACCAGGAATGATTGTATCTTTTTTCTTAGTTTTTGCATGTCAGTGCAAGGGATTCCATTTAGGATCCTCAAAAGCTTAAGGTAGAAGGAACTTATCACATTGTTAGCAGTATCTCTGAGATAAATTCAGCTGTAATGGGATTACAATGAGGTTCCTAGCACATCTGAAAATCAGGGAAATCTTGAAAATGACGGATACATTTTCCAGATGGGGTAAACTCGTGGAAGTTGTGAAAAATAGCAAATATCAGAGAATTCTAACGTAAATTTGTTCAAGTTACTCCCTCCTGCAGTAAAATGTGTCTGAACCATGTTTTGAGGATTTTGTGTGGCAGAAATATTTCACAGATTTTTCCAGATTTGCGTGGGGAAAAATTAAGGGGGAAACTCACAGAATTTGGTTTTCATGAAAGACTATGAACCCTGTATAATCAAGAACGACCAATAGAAATCCAAACTGATATTCCAAATCGCAGTTCATGTTTTCACAACCGAAACTTCAAACGCTCATGATGATTGCAACGAAAGATTTGGTCAACACTGGCACCTTTTCATGCAAATTTTACATTAATATTCTCTTTCTCATTTATATTTCTCTGATTTTACATTTTAAACGGAATCAAATTTGTTACAATTTTTTTTAAAGGATGGATTCCTGTGGCACCATTCATAACCAGAGGTTCTGTCCTAAACTTCATATGCAAATCAGATGTATCTTTTTTGTTTACAAGAACTGTGAAGACTGGTTTAATAACAACAGTACTTCTTCATGGCGAACAGCAGTATGTTGAAATGTGTTGTTACATGATTCGGTGGTTAATCATTCATGTCACCAGGACGACCAATTAAAAAAGTTTCTTTTACAAGATTGTGGTAGATTTTCTTCATGTAAACCATATTTTCAGGGAATGTTTGCAATAACACATTTTCTTCTTCCCAAGCCTGCCTTCCAAAATTCAGCAATAACGAAATGAGACTTGCATTAAAATTTACCGTCTCTGTTTTGGGGCTTTTCATTACTTTTTTCAGGCGTCGTCTTCAGGAGCAAGCTCAACTTGTGTTGGAAGAAAACCAAGTAGTTCTGGAACAACTGGACATTAATCAAGATAAGTTGAAGTCATCGGAGACGAACCACAGTTTGGAAGGTAAGGCACTGATTCCTTAGCCACCAAGAAAAGTTACCCCTTTCCCTTAACCCTCTTGTTTCCCCCTTCTCTCATTTGCATCACCCCCTTGTTGCTTCCATTTCCCTGTTGAAACAGGAAATCATGTGTTCTGAGTTAGCTTAATCAGAAGTTCATGGACAACACCAGCATGGAAAGTCTAAGTGAGGAAAGAAGGGAGAACTTTTGGGATAAGATGTAACTGAGGGGAGGACGGGGTGGGCATGATTTTAAATGCCACTAAATTGTCGTCTAATCCAACCAGTTTTCATACTGTTCTCCAATTTTCAGTACAAATACCAGATCTAGAAGGACGAATAAACTGGGGGAAGGGGGAGCAAGAAAGCAAGGACCTCTTGACAGAATAGGCCATGTTAAATGTCCTGACAGATGAAAGAAAAAGTCCAACCTTACATAAAACATTTAATTGACAAAAATAGGACAGATTTTAAAAGTTGATATTTTTTCTTTCATCACAAGTGGAAATATTTGAAATTTGAAAAAGGCTGTTTCCTATCCGCTGAGGGAATTGTTTCTCCAAACTCAGGCTGTTCAGTTTCATTTCATAATCTTTGAAGTCTCTCAATGGCAAGACCAGGTTCCAGGAAGTTGAGGGGATGAAAGGAGATGCAGATAGAGCAGGAGGGGGCTGTAGGGACATGATGGGTACATCAGGACTAAATACGAAAATATCAGGGTGGGCCCAAAACTTTTGCGCATAAATGCACAGTTAACAAAATCTTAGGTATTGAAGTGAATAGAAGAAAAAAAATGAAACCAACACAGTGCTTGCTTGAGTTGATATCATAGAGGACTGGGGGAACTATTTAATTTTCAGTTTCTCAAAAATGTGTGCCTGTGTACCCACCCCCAGAGGAATCTATTGCTTAGCTGCAGTTTCAGACAATTGTAAAAAGAAAAACCTCTCTGAGAAGTGTTGGGATTACTCCCCTCCTCCCCCTAGTTTTAAGGCTCTTTACTGCACACTGAAGACAAACTGCATAAAAAGAATTTTAGGTGTCATTTGCAAGTACCTGGTCTTCTAGCAAAACATTGATTAGTAGAATATTAAGATGCTTGCAAAGAAGTGGCTTAGGTTAATGTCCAGACAAACAACTAAAGTATCTGCACTTTACAATTTCATCCCCCCCCCCCAAAAAAAAAGAAAGAAAGAAAGAAGAAACAAGGAAAGACAAGAATGAAATATCAGTTTTACGTGTTGTCTATGCCAGCCAGACTTTTGGCAATAAAAATCAAATACATGCTGCATAAAGTGGTCCTAGAAGTTGAAGATCAATATGTCATACTGCCTGTGTGTCATTGAATTGGGGTGAATGCAACATCATTCACATCATGATTGTAAGCAACTGTTCAAGGGCAAGGCATGGTCATCCATGACACTTTGCACGATTGTTGTAGTTAAATAGTTTCAATCTTCTGCTAGCCACTCTGACAGATGTACTCTTGGTTTTCAAACAGTCGCCAAGTTGAAAGGTCATCTCGCTGCCATAGACACAGAGAAGGCCAGGATGGAGGAGGAGGTGAAGAAATTGAAATCTCAGAACGACTCGCTGCAAGAGAAATATGACAAACTGGTCAGCGAGAGCAGCCAGAAGTTACCGATGGATCAACATTATGATGCCATGTCCAAAATGCAAAGGTAACATGCTATAACCATTCAGCATGTATTTATATTTGCCATTCTGTCTTAAGTCCCCTTACATTTCCTGCTTTGGAGTGAAGAAACTGCAGTTTTTTTCCTTTGGTGGAGGATTTCACAGCATTCAACAAGTGGATGCAAGACAAAGGGATGTCTGCCATGCTCTGATTACTTTGGTGACCCCAAAGTTTCAAGAATATGACGGTAGTCATAGTAAATGGTTGAATCAGTATCAATAATAAGATGGTAGTCCTAGGTAGTTGTTGAATCAGTATCAATAGTAAGACTGTTGTCATGGATAATGGTTGAGTCATTATCAAAAATAAGATGGTAGTACTAGATAGTTGTTGAATCAGTATCAATAATAACACTGTTGTCATGGATAATGGTTAAGTCAGTACCAATAATAAGATGGTAGTCATATATAATGGTTGAATCAGTATCAATAATAAGACAGTTGTCATAGATAATGGTTGAATCACTATCAATAGTAAGATGGTTGTCATGGATAATGGTTGGGTCAGTAGCAATATTAAGATGGTAGTCATAGGTAATGGTTGAATCAGTATCAATAATGAGACGGTTGTCATAGATAATGGTTGAATCACTATCAATAATAAGACGGTTGTCATGGATAATGGTTGGGTCGGTAGCAATATTAAGATGGTAATCATAGGTAATGGTTGAATCAGTATCAATAATAAGACGGTTGGCATAGATAATGGTTGAATCACAATCAATAATAAGACGGTTGTCATGGATAATGGTTGGGTCGGTAGCAATATTAAGATGGTAATCATAGGTAATGGTTGAATCAGTATCAATGATAAGACGCTTGTCATAGATAATGGTTGAATCACTATCAATAATAAGATTGTTGTCATGGATAATGGTTGGGTTGGTAGCAATATTAAGATGGTAATCATAGGTAATGGTTGAATCAGTATAAATAATAAGACGGTTGTCATAGATAATGGTTGAATCACTATCAATAATAAGATGGTAGTCATAGATAATGGTTGAATCATGATGCACCTTCAAAGAGATCAAAAGTAAATCTCTTCTTTTAGCATATTCATCTTAAGCAATTGTAATATCTTGTTGCTGCTCCTAATACAGCATTGATTGCATTGATAGGTTGACATTATTAAACCTTTTACTTAAAGATCAGCGGTGAGTGATATACGTACTTGACTCAAGCATTTAAAGAAACCGATGGGACCCATCAGCAGCAATTAGGACACAGGTACCCGTGATGGGTTCAACTATCTAAGCTTTTATAGATGTCAACATTCGTAGTGACTGCTATGTGATGTATTGAAGAGGGGACTAGTCACAATTACATGTCATTAGAAATGTACCACAGAAGTAACTTTTCAGTTTAAATTTAATAAAAGGGAAAGGAATTTTGATGGGAAAATTGCCTACCAAGCTGATGTTATGCCACTGTAATGATGAACTATGAAGAATTCATGTGTTGCATATGAATACATAAATAAATGAATCAAATTAGAAACAATGTAGTGTACTTGTGACTTGCTACTGGAATTGTCCACGGTGTTCCTCTACAATATGTTGTGAGAGGTTAAGTAGAGGTTAACCTGATCAAGGTATAAGGAAAACTCAAAATTCTTCCAATGTTGTTGATAAACCAGTTAATGTTCCCCCACTATGATTGTTCTCTTCTTGCTTCAGATCTCAGACTGATGCCGAGAGGCAGCATTCCACAGAGATGGAGAACCTGAAGAGTAAACTCGACTCTGTCCAGACAGAAAAAGAGAACCTTGCCATTCAAATCACTGACCAAAGGGCAGAAAATTCCCAACTGGAAATTAAAGTCAAAGCACTTCAAAAAGCCCAGAAGTAAGTGAATGATTTAATGCCTGTGTAGTGTTTACTACTTAAAAACCTGTTGCTCCACAGGTTGGAAAACTTTTGTGCAATCCCTTTTGTATAATTTGTTTCGCAACAGACGATTTCGCTACGATTTCTCCTAGGTAGATAAATATGTTTTTTTTTCTTTCATATGTGATATTATGTGCTACATATATTTACTTCCATGTGTTGGCAAACTGTGTAACTTTGTGTAAAACTGTGTAAATGTGATAATACTGTCAGCAAAAGTTTTTTTTTGTGATGAGAATATGGTAGCAATCTTTTCTTGTCCATTGAGAATTGAATTATGGCATAGAAAAAAATCGGAATTGTTCTCTCTTTTGTTCTTCCATTAAAGGAAGGCCCACCAGAAGGCGTTGTTACTCCAGCAGGAAGTGGACTCGGCTCTCGCCAGAGAGCAGCAAGCCAATCTCCATCTCAACCAGGTCTTGGAAATCGCTGAAAAGACTGCAGCAGAGAGGGACACATATGCAAAGATGGTTAGTCACACTGGCGTAGTCTGACCTCATTAGCCGCTTGAAAGCATGCCAGATAAAAGTCTGATATTTATGAGAGAGCTTTCATGTTCTTATTAAAATAGTAATTAGTTTGTTTCTGTCATATTGTTGTCAGCAGATTATGTCATGATATAACGATATGTTGTGTAACAATACACAGTTATCCCAAGTTGAGAAAGTTCATTTGCAGGCTGTCAACTACAAACCTACATTGCAGCCAATATGTTAGTACTCTGTTTGGCAAACATGAAATCTGGCAGGGTTTGACTTTGCAAAATTAGTGACTTTGAGATGTCTACTTGTCACTGTCTCCGTTCTCCAGTACTTCATGTTGAATACCTCACTGTAAAAGACAAAGGACTAGTGAGTTACGCCTTGTTACCAACCTCTTAATCTTCAGTCATTTTTATCACCTCGCTAGTCGTCAGTCCCTTTGAGATGTCTACTTGTCTCTGTTCTACAGTACTTCATACTGAATACCTCAATAAGACAAAGGACCAGTGAGGTATATCTTATAACCGACTTCACTGACTTCAGTCATTTTTATCACCTCACGGTTATTCTATCCCACTCAGGCAGCAAACAAACAAGAACATGGTGACTGACCTGTTGACATCAAAATGCCTTGGTTCTCTTGAGCTGTATTTCAAACAGAATTCTTAGCTGACATGCCCTTAGGCAAAAGTGTAATTGAGGAAAGAGAGAAGGTGTTCTCACCGGTTAAGGAGAGAACAGGTTTTTTAGTGGCTTCGATTCATTATGTCTTGTCATGTATGGTGATTACCCAAGTCCCTTCAAGGGTATTCAAAACTTCACACAAAGACATTCTAGTTTCATTTTTGTCATAACCGCAGGCAAAAGCGCAGGCCCAAGAGAAAGAGAAGACAGTGAACAAGATGATGCAGGGGAACATTTATGTTGGTAAAATGGAGGAGAAGTTAAAGGTAAGGGTATCTCATTATCAGAATGAACTGTACTATACCAACATTGTTTCACTTACAGTTTTTGATTAAGTTTTGAATTGTTTTGCTATTAAAAGTACCAATCATCGATGGTCTGTGCTCTGTATCAAAAAGTAAGAGGAACATTTATGAAAGCGGCTTGGGAATTTGTTGGAAGTTAATATGAAGGACGAGGGTGTCCATCTTGTGTTAATATTTTATAAACACCTTCTTTGATTTTGATGAAAGCTTTACAAACACAGAGCGCAGGAGAAGCTTGAGAACATGTCCCAGGAGATGTTAAACCAGGATAGCAACTTTGCCAGCCATGTCAGGCAGTACGAACGAGAGATCAGGCACCTCCAGCAGATCGTGAAGGAGAAACAAGGAGAACTCGATGATATGACCAGAGATAAGAGGTAAGACCACCTGGTCTGGTGGTGCTAAATTAGAAGAGATAGGTGAGACCAGTAAGTTAAGGTACGGTAGTGATAAAGAGACAAAGAGGTGACACTCAGTAGGTCTGGTGGAGCTAAATGACAAAACGCAAGAGTTGGGATTGGTAAGGCTGGTGGTGCTTAATGACCCGAGGCAAGAGGTGAGACCAATAGGTCTGGAGGTGTCCAAGTAATTCACAGATGGAAGTGAAGAAGCAAGAAGCTGTACCACAAAAACTGCTCTTGTGACTGTCACTGAAGGAACTAAAGTGAAGAATGTAACTGATGAGTTAAGGAAAGAAGATAAACTGAGGACAGGTGCTATAATGTAGTTTGAGCAGAAACACATGCATTGTGCACAATTTCACAAAGACACGTTCACTGTGTTTAATTTAATTTTAGTATATTAAGCATTACCAGTAAGACTGATTCCAACTTTCTTCCTACATGTATTGAGTTATGTCCTGAGAAATGTCTTTGACAACTTGAAGTTGAACCATCTATACTGGGGCAGGTCAGCCTGTGGTCTGCTTGCCAAATGCAACCTGTGGAGAGACTTCATGTGGCACTCAAATCCACTTACAAACAGAAATAAATTTAAAGAAAATAAGGAAAATGAAGAAGAGGAAAAGTATTAAAGATGTTATCCATATTGAAGCTTTTGATAACTCATATTTTGTTGTAAAATGTTACACTCTCTCTGTATACAGAGAGTCCCAATTGTTCATTGGCATTCTTCTCGCTGTAAACATGCCTGCATGCATATATTTTGTTAGTTGTTACATGTTTGTGGGCTGTGACATTTTTCTGACAGTACAGGTAGTAAAGAGGGAAGGATGACAGACTGCAGGCTCATAACCTGTATGGCCTGCCACAAAGATCAAAAGTGGTAATGTGGCCCCTGATTCAAAAGGTTGGCCATCTCTGAATTACACCAATGGATATGATCATCCACTAATTTTACCAAACAATCATGGCTATTGAATCATACCTCAAAAAGTTTCTTCCATATAATTTGTTTCCATACACTCATCACCTTCCACTTTTCTGCCTTGCGTCTTACGTCATCCTTCAACTGAGTTTTCCTTGCTCATCTGTTCCTCAGGAGAGTGGAAGAACAACTGGAGATGGTCTGGCAGAGCGCAACCTCTGACAATCAGCGGATGCAGGCCAAACTTTCTAGATCTCTGAGGCCATCGACCCTGAGGGGGCAACAAAATGGTGCTTTTGGATCTGATTCTGATAACAGAGGTCTCTTGTCCTCTGACAGCGAGAGCTGATGTGATGTGCGTCGTAAGGTTTTACCTTTTACCTTTCCTCTTTCCTCAAGCAATGAGAAACAACTCTAACATGTCAACTGTCCTGAAATTTATGTGGTATGAAAGACATCTGTAGAGCAAGCAAGGAAAATGAACCCACAGAAGTAAAGTTGGATGAGGGATGCCCAAACAAATTGAGATGTTGGGAGTTTTGCCCCCCACTTGGTACCCACAATGCCTCACTGTGCTTCTGTCATGTTTAATGTGGGAAATATTTCACTGAGGTCTTGATATATTCAAAATTATGGATGTTGAATTTCTAGGCAGGCTCTTGGTCTCTTTTTTGAAAAGTAATACAATAAGTCAGTAAAATGTTCATGAAAAAGTACATGACTGTACAATGCAGTCATTTTGGATCAGATTGTTGTATTAACAGTGCTGCTGTTAGCTGATGCAAAAGAGGTTTTTACCGATACCAATTATTGTCAAGTAATTACTCCATCGTGGGTCAGCCCCTGTCAATGGCTAACCACAGCATTGCGCATGAAATTCTTCTTAGGTCAGTTTTAAATTTTCCAGAAGTGTTCAGTTGCATTTGCCTTTCTTTTATGGAATTAAGTGGTAGGAAAAAATGTCCCTGAAAGGTTTAGATGCAGTGGTACTAAAATGCATCTCTGTCCTCTCAGCCTCAGATATGTATCGTTTTTAGAACTGCTAAGCATGAAAGAAAGAAAGTGTGAACATGACTGATACCTGTCTCACTTGAAGTTTTAATATTGCTTTTTTTTGGGGGGGGGGGGGGTTGGGGATAGTCTCTGATTGGTGTACATAACACTGGCATTTCAGAGTCACCAGACCACAGTCCCTGCAAGTATAAAATCTTACTCAGGTCATGTTCAATCCATAATTATATAATTATATACATACCAAAGTTGAAGTCCTATAGGAGTAACATTTATAGCACCAAAAATGCTTTAAGTCTGAATTACCAACATGCTGCAGATTTTAAATGTCTCCCATGTTGATTTTAAATATGTTTCAATTGAAACTGATGGTCACCTTAGGCTCCAAGTATAAATCATCCTACTGTATGTACCACAGTATTTAGGGTCAGTTTTCATGGTGAGCTTCCCTGCTTTTTAGTTAGCTTGCATGAATGCCTGTAAAACAAACTGCTGGATGAATGATAAGAGAAAGAGCAAGAATTGAAATGATAAGGGTATATAGGAACCAACTGTAGCAATGTTCCCCACAATACTTTTGGACTAAAGGGGGGGGGGGGGGGTGGGAGTGAGAGGGAGATGGGGTAAGGGCATTCGTCTGAGTTTCCAAAGATTACATCTTGATTTCATGGAACCTTTGTGCAACTCAGAGGCCTTAAACCAAAATTTATACCTTTAAATACTAAATTTACATCATTGACATGATTACTTTACTGTGTCAGAGAGTTGAAACCTCTGTGAATTATACCCACTTTCTTTTTGATTTGAGGATTTAAGGTCAGGGCAGGGGGACATGGTGAGGAGATGTAGGCATTCAATGGGTGGAGGGGGGGGGGGGGAATTAGATGATGCAGTGTTTTTTCTCTGGAATGTTGTCACTTCCGGTTTAAGTGACCAAAAATTGAAAACCAGCTATACATATTGAATGTTTTTGTTTTCAGAGTTGATGGTGTATGTGTATATAACTGTAGAAGTTAATGTTTATAATAAAAATTCAAAGTGTGGTATTCATGATATTCCAGGATATTAATCAGACAAGATCTTTTCCAGATGGTCATTTATATTTAAGTCTTTTATATATTTTCCAGTATAGATTTCTTGACTATTCAATATGTAGTCCCTGAGCATTCTATAGTAACAAAACTATATCACCTTGATGAATTTGGCAAACAGCTTTTTAAAGGGAGTGCAATATGCTTGTGAAAGTCCGTCCCATAGCTTAGACATTCCTTTAAATCTGTGTCCACTTTGTCTATCATTTTTAATATTCCATGTTATAAGTTCTTTCATTGTATTCAAATTAATATCATATGATGTGAAGAAATGCATTTTTTTCCCCTTACGTTAAATCAAGAAATAGCGGATCCAAGTCACCCAGCCAGCCTTCCTAATCAAAAATTATTGCCACAGGAGCTCCAGGGTCTGTACTTGTGATGCTTTCTTTTGGCTGTGATGTGTAAATCTTTCAGGCTGTGATTACATTCTTCTTTAGGTCTCCCTTATTGATAGCAGGGTGAAGTCATAGCAGAATGTAAGTTGTTGTTTGACTTTGAATAGCATATTCACATTGGACGATTTTTTTTTTTTTTTTTACAGCGAATGCATCTGCGCTTACACTTTTACATTTGCAAACCTGAATCCAGCTTTTCATCTTATTTTGTAAATCCATATTTTATTGCTTTAACTGTTTGATAACAGACTGAGGGGAGAAACACGACCAGCACATCGAAAACTGACGGTGTAGAATTTTGATTTTCAAAGGTCATATCAGGTGTAGCATGAAGTTCATTGATTGAAGCGTATGTTATCTTTCAGTAACAATATGCGGCAGTCCATAGGTTAAAACATTCTTTTTCACATTGTGCAACTCAGATCTTAGAGATCTGATCAATTTAACCATATTCTGGTGAGATAAGAATGTCTTCTGATTACGTCATTAATCTGGCATTATGGTATATCATGTCAGACATTTTAGTCTGTACTATATTGCTTGAGCTTCTGATGACTAGTAAAAAGTGTTTTCATCAGTTCCAGAAAAACTTGGGATTGGGTGGGTAACAGACCAAAGGTGGACGGATTATTTGACGATAAACATTTTCACAGTGCTACTGTACATCACATTTGTGTGGCGGGACCTTACTAGTCTACTGCAAACAACCACATATACCTACTCGTTTACATTACCTCCCGAGAAAATTCCATTTTGAATTATTTACTGTGTATTGTAATCGAAATTTGGCAAACTGACATAATGTATTCACACAGCAGTTGTGTCGTTTTTCACTTTAGGTACAGTAGGATCCTGGTCGTTATTTTGGCAAGCAGTGTCTGTTCTTCTAAAAATTTCTACATACCTCATAACATCAGAGATAAGGTGGTGTGGTGGTATGGTCAGATGTCAAACTTGTCACCTGATCTGTGCCATCCAGTGGTCTGGCATTCACGTTGCCCACAATGCAGAAATAATTAATTAGTAAATGCTCCATTGAGCAGAAAGCTCCTCAAATAACTGTGAGAGCAGAAACTGTCCTCAAATCACTGTCTTAGATGGTAAGGCTGCAATGTGCCTTATTTTCTCCCTGAGGTGATTAATACGTCATCGAGCAGAGAATGAACGTGTAACAGACTTTAAGAGGGACAGTTCCATTATGGATCAGGTTACTAGTGAAAAAAGCTACTATTACAGTGCTGATTAAAGTTTGAAGGTTCTGATTGGTTAATGTGGGACCCTTTGAATTTAGAGGCTTTATACTAAATCCTTCAGATAAAAGACATTCTCCCCAATGTGCGGATCTAGTGCACCACCCCCCAAGACAAATATCTTGATCTGCCCCAGTGACAGGCACCTGCTGGCTGCTGTACAGAGAAAAGGCTGATCAATCACATTACCACTGGAACTTTCATCAAAGTGTTACCATACATAACTTCCATGCCATCGCAGCAGATTGGTTTCTGGTAGACTAGGCTATGCAAAGTTTTGTTAATCCCAAAATTTCACTGGAAGTAGGTTAGCTCAGTCTTTGTGATTCACAAAGATTGAAATCGGTGAATGCAAACCGATGGTGGCTGAAGGATCCTGTGTCCGTTGAGAAATCACTTGCCAGTGAAGTGTGCATGTGGCATTCCAATACCACCCAGCACAATCTTTCAAGAGCACAACTTCATAGGAGCCAGTGTGCAGCTTCCATTATACATTGAAGTATTCCAAGGTGCTACGATATGCCTGTGATGACTCCCATGAACTTCATCAATATTCAAATACCAATTGTCAGTTTTTCTTCTTTTGACTTTGTTATGCAAGTCCCAGCTGTGAGTTTTGAATTCAAATACATTTGAATATTTTTAAATTGAGAATTTGTATCTTTGCTCATTTTTTCCTGGCATTAACAGCAAGTCCATCAGCTAAAGTGGAGTCTGGAAAATAAGAGCAAATCAGGGCATGAAGGGTGCTAGGGGGGGGAAGGATGCAGAAAAAGGGTGGAGAGGGTCACAACTTTGTCTTGAATGGCATCTAGCACGTTTGCAAATGGTCGTAACGATATTAACCTCCAAAAGCTGGATTGAAGCAAGCAGACAAATACATTCGGTCTTCAGTAAACAACATGCTGAGGACAGAATCATGGCAGCACAAAAAAATGTTTGTCAACTCCACCCAGGGCACTGTATACACAATCAAGAGCTGACCATTGTTGCATACCAACTATACATTAATAAATACCCAGTGGCATGAAATTTTTGTGATGGGGGCTGTAGAGTCAAATTTCTTTGGTTGGTTTTAGAGTTTCACATTAGGATATTTGGATAGGCTAACGATCTATGAGATTGTTGATCCATATGTAATTTAAAAAAAAAAACACTCATGAACCGCCAGTGTATGAAATACTAAACAAGAGTGACATTAACAAACTTACATAAACACCATTTGTGGCACTACATAAATGGCTTAAACAGAATTCTTGTGAACAAGGTAAGAAGATTTCATGTTACTGTTCTCTCATGAATTCACTATTTCACTTCATTCAATGTGATATAAAAAAGGTCAAGTGAGGGATTTATTAGAGTGGGAGTAATCACTAAGATTAAATATGGTACTCTTATTTTCAAAGGGCCACAATCAAGTATATATTATCACAAAATGATCCTCCACAAAAGTACCTACAGACAAGGTGGGCTGATTTCTCAGACTACAGAATTAAGTGCAAATGAGTTCAAAAGAATCAGGTATGTCTTTTTGTTTAAAAGATCATTTTATTATTATTTTCCTTACTCTACAAAGAAATAAAATACAGTAAGCAGTGAATCAATTTGAAAGATCTTTTCTTAATATGTACATCTGATCCACTGGGATAAAATAGTACACAAAGACAATGTCCCAACAACCCTAACTTTATTGGGAGGGAGGGGGGGGGGGGGGTGAGAGGGAAAGGAGGATGGCCAATTTCACTGTTGGAGCAAGCAAGTTCCATGAGCAACTGCAGCAAATTATCCTCACTTAAAATGATCAATTCTGATCTTAAGGGCAACAAGATAATTTCTTGGACAGGAGCAACAAGTGACAAGGCCCCTGAACCTCGATCCCTAAACGACAGTGAACCAAGCCTGGGCTCAGTCTGAACTGGGCTGTAACTGATCGATGATAGGGTCAAGTAAGAAAAGGAAAGAAACATCACCTTCACCAGGAACGTCACCTTCACAAGGAACGTCACATTCACATAATTGTACATATTTCTAATTTCTCCTCTTGGTTTGCGAGTAGAAGACAAACAGGCTGTCTGAAATCTATTGACTGACTCATGCAGCAGTTTCAACAAAGAGGCATCAATTTTGGGAGCTTCTCATCACACAGAATAGAAAGAAGAAGATTAAAAAGAGACGGCACAATTTAAATAACCATATGATGATGCAACAATCACCCCCCCCCACCCTGTCTCCCATTAAATGAAAAGTAAAAAAAAAAAAAACAAACAAACTGCATGATCTACAAGTCTAAATATTTACAGAGGTCAGTCCTAAAAATAACCTAGCTTGGGTTCCACATTCACCAGCTCTCCCAACTGCTACCTACTGGTCCATCAAAAACAACCTAAATGATATTAGAATGGATCAAATAAAAACAAAGAAGAGATTTCACACTCAGGAAGCTACCAAGAATGTTATGCAAAACATTCAACAAAGAGCTTGTTCAAAGCCATTTTCAACAGCTTATACAGCAAACCAAGCAAACTATGAACTAGAACAGCGTCGATATTACCTCCTATTGCCAACATGTTTTAAGGTAAGTGTACCTTTATCTGCAGTGTGATGAAGAACTTGCAAAAGAGACAGGTGTGTAGTTCTCCTTCCCAGAGATATCGCATATGTTACTTTCAGGTTTTATTTACCATGTGGCAGTTTTCATTCTTCTGCATATCTCTCCACCACTCTTGCTATACCTCTCCCAACTCTTCCAAAGTTTAATTGACCATAAATTACACACAGGTTGCTGAAAAACTGACTTTACAACCTGTGAAAAATGCCCTCAGAGTAGCAATAGCTTCTCTAGAAGTACAGCTGAATGCCCCAATGTGGAAGTGCTGCTGCACTTTTGAGAACGTCACACTCCTTCTCGTGGCAATCTTGCTTCATCACAATTTGATGGACATGCTAAATACTTCTGCGTCTGACTGTCTACAAACAAAAGCTGTTGTTCGTCTCTGCCCGGGTGGTCCCCTTGAAAAATACTATGACACCTCCACCTCCCCCCCCCTTCCCCCTTTCAAAACATAACTCCACAAAGTCAGACTAGAATGCCATTTGGACCTTCTACAACACCTCATTTCATGGTTATGACTGTAAAAATATTTAAGAGTGATTAAGTCTAGGGAATGAGCATTTTGTCTTACTTATTTTCTAAAACCAAACAAAGATGTATAATATTTTGCATATCATTTGTCACTCATCTGGTTTTCCCAGTAAAAAAACTGCAAGTCAAACAAATATTTTCCAACTATACTTCAAGGACACTAGTTAACTTTCAGAAGCCCCCTTAACAAACGAACCCAACCATGAGGACCTAATTACACTCCCTCTTACTTGGTGATGATCAACACAGAGTTTGAGTGAAACTGTTCAAGGTTGAAGATCCAACCGTTTTTCAAGACTGGCACACTGATAACATTTCTCCCTTTAACATAACACTGTCATTGCTTTCGTCACTGCTTTCTTCCTACAAAACAAAAAAAAAGACTTTCAAATGATCTTTGATACATATGCTAACCCTGATGTAAACCAATGTTCAGACAAATCCTAATGCAAAACAGTACTCACGAAGCAAAACCCTGATGAAGAGAGTGCACCCAGAACAGTTGGACTACACTCTGTATTCTTCAAATTTCTTTCACGCATTCTGCTCCCCCCACCCCCCTGCCTCCCCTTCCACCTCCTTGAGACGTAGAGTCTGGACGATCCTCAGAGGTCATTCAACGACGCCTCCCCCTGTTTCTGCTATTGGAACGACGCACTGGGCTCCTCCTTGGACTTCTTCTGGGGCTGCGTCTGGGGCTACGTCTGGGACTCCTGCCGGGCCCTCTCTGCTGCTGCTGCTGCTGTTGTGGTTGCTGCTGGGCAGGTTTGTTTTTGGCTGCCGCATCTTCCTTTTCTTCTTCTTCATTACTCTGCTGGATCATAAGTTGCCTCTGCTTCCTCCTCTCTTGCTTCTCTCTTTCTCTCTCCTTAGCCTAGAAAATTGCCAAAAAATAAATGAATGAAAAATATAACAAATTTGCTAAGAGACCTCTATAATGCAATTCAGGATTTCAAGATGCCAACAACCAAACGCTCTTTGCATTGGCATTAGTCACATGCCTTGCTAACATAATTCTTATTTTCAGAAATTAAAATATGAAACTGGGTATGTGCCAAGTAACACTGATACAGAACGATGTAGGTAATCAATATCAAATATCTTACAGTGAAGCTGCTGTTTTAATCCCGGATAGGGGGAGGTGGTGCTGTTCACAAAACCTATTTTGAGTTGAGGATGGCTAAAAACTGGTCTCTGTTTAAGTCTGTTGTGAAATTCTCACAAAACAGAATAACCGACAAAAGAACCCGTGGTGATCCAACTTCCATTTCAAAATTTCACTCTGATACACACTGCACAACTTTTTACATCAAGATCGTTACCTACATCCTGAGTATCTCAACAATTGTGTAGCAGGATTTGTTCCATGACCAAAACTTAATAAAACTAAACAAAAAGATTTGTTTTAAGTTTGTGTTCTACAAATTTTGCAGGATCAAAATCTGTAGGCCTTTTTTCTAGGAAAAGAAGAAGAAGGCCTTCGGTAGCTATATGAAGACAAGGAGTGCCAAAATGAAACTGCCCTTTCCTTCATGTTTGCTGTTATTACAGTGTTGCAACAACCTATAACTCAGATCCAGCTGGAAAATAAACCCTGCCCACTAAACACATTGTAGGCTTGTGACAGGTGAACAACAATGGTGTAATATAAGATTCCTGCATGTTTCTATATCGGTTTGTGATGGATGCAGCTTCCACACTGTCAATCATAACACACTGGGTGGAAGGGTGGTTTATGAGCATGTCTCTGGCAACAAACGAAAAACAAAAGTCCCATTAAAATAGTACAGGAAACGTATTGCTCTGATTGACAAAATACTACTGTATACAGTATACTGTACCATCTACAGCCGACGAGATACTTGCTGTGTATGCATGGTACATGAGAATCCAAACACTTGGCAGACAAAAAACAAAAATTTTTATTCTCAGTCCGACAAAAACGTTTAAAAATTGCTGGATTTGTTTTTCATATACATGTACACTGTAAAAAAGCTGTCTTTTTCTCCTTGCGGTCTACATATTATTTTCACTTAATTTGTATGGGCCACATACTTGATCTGTAAGTTATGTTAGAACTTGTTATAGGCCTACTCGTAGTCAAAGGCATGCTTGTGCAATATGATCTCAGCCTGATTGATCACAGGCTGTCTGCGTTAACGATGTTCCTTGGGAGGATATATAACTGAAAATTGAATATGAGTGATATTTACATAAGATGGAAGATTAGACAAGAGGCTGATTCTACTTCTGGTCGAAAACGATGCACAAAAGGAAACTGCTCGCATGGATGTCGTGTTACCATAACACTAACAAGGGGTAAAGGCTTAGGTCTAGCATGCATGCCATACACTGTATTTACTCTGTAAACAACCTACACAAACATAATGCATACAATCATGTCACGTTCAAAAACTGGTTGAGTTAAAAAAACCGGTTTTGCTCCATGACAAAACAGGTCTGAGTTTTCCATTAATCGCCCAGCTTTAGAGTGGGGGGGCGGGGTATGGGATAGGTTAATTAATTACCTTCTCATCAGAGAGGGGTAACCAGTAGATACAGGGAGTAGCTTTGGTCTTTCTGAAGAGGTCATCTAAAAGCTTGGCTGGTGGTTCTTCAGGTTCTTTCTTTGTCTCTGTCAACATTTGAGAAAAAAAAAAAATGAAAAGCACTATTCTAATAAAGACAACATGTCAAATAGTATGGTGCTGAGACTAAAGAGTAACTCAATTATTTTCGAGCCATGTACCTCACCATGTCCCCCATCCCCTACCCAAAAGAAAAAGATTAAGGAACCACAACCATCAACGACAGCCTCTACCCTTAATCCATCAAGATTACCATGCCAATAAATATTTTCAAAGAGAAAAATGCAATAACATGACACTGACTGGAGAGTCACAGACGACTTTTAATGATTTCATTGAGAATGCTGCAGCTTCTTTGACATGTAAAAACCCAAGCTTGCCAACTATCATCACAGGCTACAACGCAAGGTGACATTCAGGATCTGTTCAAAATGTTTCACGTGTTACAGTGGATGTGGCACATGAATCTATCTAGGAATAATAGTTCGATCGAGGTTGATACATCCCTTGGGTATCAGATTAACTGTAGAAATGGTAAAACAAACATATATATCACTCGTGGCATCTGCTACATAATTTCAGTTGGTTATAATGTATCTTCACCTTTCCTGTTTTTCTCTTCATCTTTCTTTCTGATCTCTCTCTGGGGGCTTTTGTCTTTGCCTCTGTCCCATTCCCTCTCCGAGGGCCGTCTGTCCTTTGAGCGTCCGCTCTCCCTTTCCTTTTCCCTCTCGCTGTTTCTTCTGACCCTGAGGTTTTCCCGCTCTCTCTCTCTGCCCAGTCTCTGCGCGTCCTCCTCCCTCCTGCTCCTTGACCTGAGGGGACTCTTGGTCCGTTCTTTTGCAGGTGGGGCCTCCGCTTCCTTGGGGGCCGCCTTACCTAGGTACCTGTCCAACTGGGAGAAGTTAAAAATTGGCAAGTAAATGGACCAGGCCAATCATGTGGCTACAGATGGTCAAAGGTAAGTACTACACCATGAAAAGTGGGTCACTCACCTTGCACCAACTATCACATTAACATAATGACACCACTGTCAAAACACCACAAACAGAACATCACTGCCAAACATACAAGCATAGAAACATCACTGTAAAACAGCATAGTGAAAACACTGCCAAACGTTTTTATGCAAATGTCTTCATACTACTGATGGGTATTGCCTCTGTGTTATCTCTTCAACAATGATTGTGTGTTTGACAAAAATAACTGTCAGCCAGAATTGACTGTGTGATGTATTATATCAATGCACCATATATGACAACACTCAAATAAGCGACAACCCACCATTTACCAACTTGAGGGTCATCATCACTGACAAGGACCCATTACCCTTTAGGATTCTCAGTCTCTGGAACTTTGCAGGCAGATTTCCATCACAATAATTCAGTGATTCTGAGGGGGGGGACTTACCTCTGACTGGGTCGCAAACTCAATGTGCAGCGTCTTAGGGTTACTCTGCGGCCACGTCGCACCGTGCAGAGCTTCCCTGCATTTCTGAGCACCCTCCTTTGTGTCAAACTGTGGATGAACCAAAACAACAACAATGAACACTGTTAAATGATGCCTTGAGGAGGTTGAGTCTGGGAATGCGAACAGAAGAACGATTTTACAGTCAACAGCAGCCATCGGCTTTAAAGAAAATTTCAGTGACATAAATGATGATGCCAGATACCATTCTTTTTATCAATCTAATGGAGTAGTGAAGCAGATTTTGAAAGGAAAGCTCATCACAGGAAAAGGGGGGAGGGGGAGGAGGAGGTGGTATTGGCTTTTTATTAAGGGTGTGGGTACAGCTGGAGCAGAATGATACAAAATCACTGAAGGAATGTTGAGATTCACACAAAGGGCAAAGTTCCCATAATATTTACAATGAAGAAAATCAGTTGAGTGGTACTTGGGAGCTGACGGCCATATATCTTTGATGTAGGAGAGATGCTTAGGTGTATGTACTTACAGTCGCATAGCAGTGAGATTTTATGTTGTTGATCCAGAAGCCATCCTCTGCAAGTGTCCCAAACCGAGAAAGGAGAGCTCTAAGCTGGGGTATCGTGAACGGACGGACGAGGTTGATGATGTGGATAATCTTTGAGGCAGGAAACCTTGAGCTAGCCACAGCTGTGTTCTCTCCTCTGATTGGCTCATCGATGGAGGCTCTAAGGACATCTTGTATTTGTGCTCTCTTCTGAGTCACTGTGTAGGAGGTCAAAGGTTAAACGACAAAACCATCATGAAAACGAGATAGTCGTGCTTCAAGTATTTTTATTGGATTGTTACCACTTCCTTAAATTTTCGGTAATTGACAGCTACCAAATGATAGCACCTGTTGTCGTAACTTAACAAACTTATGGAACGTTACGTTGCACACACTTCCTACCATGTACAGTGATGCAGTGATCTACAGGTACTGACAACTGAAATGTGCACAGGGTCCCTGCGCTTTATAGAAAAATAAATTTTCATGTGTTTTCCATGACTTTCCCAGGACTGAACAAAGATTTGACCTTCCTTCTGAAAATAAAAATTTTCAACTATGGACAGCAAAAGCAATTATGAAGTCAAGAGAATAACGATTTCAATATTACAAGTGAGAATACATTTTGGTATTACAAGTGAGAAAGAAACAATGTCACTTCAAGAAAATTGCCATGACTTTTCCAGGACTTCAAACAAACAACTTCCCTGAATTTTATAAACTTTCTCCAGGCCTGGAAATAACTTCCAAAATTTTCATGACTTTTTCAGATTTTTCCATGACCACAGGGAAACTGGGGTGCAACATCCTGTCACCTGTGGCATGTGACATCCAACCATTGTGTGATAACAACTTGGACATAAGAAGAAGCTTCATCTGTCATTGCAGACTGACAAAAATTCATGCTTGCATGACAGTGATGACACTAAGATGGTGATGAAAGTTATCAAACAAGACTCAGACAGTTCCAACACTATAGATACAAAACAACAATGAATGAGCATGTACTAGTGCAACAGCTCATTCGTTGTTATCCAACAAGCTATGGATAACCACAGACTAACTGAACAATTTGTTCAACCATAACCCTCTTGACTATACCTTACATTTTGTCCTCGTATGTGTTCTTTCTCCTTGGGCTCATCTGCGCAACCACTACAAAAACTATGGATAACCTCAAATAGAAACAACTTGTTCATCCACCCTTCCATCCACCCCTCCCTCTGTCCATCACTCCATTCATTCATTCTTTAAACTCTGGCCAACATTTTTTTTTTCATATCTGCCTCTCTCTGCATAGTGCTGATCTTCTCAGTGCAAACATTACACAAACTACAGATAACCACAGACTGAAAGAACAACTTATTCATCCATCTATCTAGTAATTCCCATTTTCCTCTCCTATCTCTTCTCCTTACATTTTTTTCTCATATCTGCCTCTTTCTGTTTGGTGTTCATCTCCTCCTCTTCATCTTCCAATGGAATGTCTGACAACTCATCATCATCATCACTGTAGACAACTTGCTGCCTCTTCTTGCTCCCTCCATCAATTTCCTTCCTGTCCTTCTCTGCCTCCTTGAATTGAACTGTGACACCTGTCTCCATTTCTCCTCCTGACTCTGTGTCCTTTGTGACAGTCTTTTCCTCCTTGTCCTCTTCCTCGCCGTCGTCAATGTCACTCTCTTCTTTACCGGAGTCCTCATCATCTTTGTCCTTTGAAACCTGAAATGCAGACATGTTAAAAATGAGAGCAACCTTTTCACATTGAAGGTAATCATGAATTGGCGAGAGAAATTATCCAAAAGTTTTACAGAATTAATTCCCTCATTTTGAAAGGTTGAAAGATGAGTGCAAGGGAAGTCAGTCAGCTGTCAGACACATTTGAACTACATCTCTCTGAGTCTTGCAGGGTTTGCATTGCTGCTTGCCAATCCTACTTCAAGGGAATTTCTGTGCAAGGAAAGTAAGCAATTCAATTTTCAATAAGACATGTCATGATGAGATGATGGTTCCTGATGTCACAAATATTACACTTGGGACACTGATCTATTATTAGCTAATCCTTCCACATAATGAACATCCATCAACATGCATGCAGCTGTACATGCTTGTTTGTAGTGGGAACATCCCAGGAGAGGGAAGAAGAAAAGGGAGTCCACAGAATGGGACTTTCCATGAATGTGCTTACACTTGACAAAAACTGGTTTGAGCTGCCCCGAACTGAATCCACTCTAACATTACGTTAGTTCACTTTTCTACTAAACAAGACTGATTCATGAGAAATTCCAGCTTTATTGCCCCTCCCTCCTTTTAACTTTGCTTCCATCCATCCCCCCCCCCCACCTTTTATACTCTGAACATGTGGATGGGGCTTGAGAATCACTGGCTGAGAGTCAGGAAAATCATCTCTTAAGTGTCCCAAGTGATAAACCAACATATTATTATGTCACAAAAGTCTTCATACCTGATGGGTTTGGGCAAACAAACAAGATGACTTACCAAAGAGGTTGATGATGCATCTTTCTCCTTGATAGTGACCTTCCTATTCTGCTCTTGCTGTCTCTCAGTGTTGACATCATCTCCATCCGCCTTACTCTCTGTTGGCCTCTCTATATCCTCTTCTTTCTCAAGTTCAGCTTCCATGTCTTTGATATCAGGCATTATCTCCTGTAAAATGATCAATGACAATACAGCTACTGCATTGCTACTACCATTGGCAACCAAGCAGAGAATTGACACGCCACTAATGGTGATACAACCATCACACTACTTACTGGTGCAGAGTACTGACACTATCACTAATAGTAACACTATCATCAGCAAACAGACTATTTACTGTGTGTTGACAATACCACCAAGAGTAACAGTTGTCAGCAAGCACATTACTACTTTCAGCAAGTACACTTTTTACTGAGTATAGACAATACCACAAAATGGTGACAAAACCATCAGTGGGTACTCTATTCACTGGGAACTAACAACAATGCTACTAACAGGGCTACCATCAGCAAGCACACTTCTACTGACCAAAATGCTTACTTTCATGATGACACACTTTCATTATTATTCCATCCCAAAGAAGCTCTATTTTCCAGAATTCCTTTCATAACACCTGCATTCTTGCAGACTTGGTAATCAGTAGTCATGCAGGAAGTCATAACATGTCAGTAACTGTGAACTGTGCACGTTTTGCCCTTAAAAAGGGGGAGAGACAGGGAGTGGTTACAAGTAAGGGTTGCTTACACGGCAAATAATGCATCCACTCTTCTGTTTTACTACATGAAAACTGTAGGAACTGAGCTACATCCCCTTATAAATAAGGAGGTTGTGCCAGAAAAGGAGGAAGGGTTACTATGCTTTTATTTACTCTTAAATATACTTTGGTTACAAACAAAGTTTTGACAACAATACCTTCAGGACGTTTGTGCTGATGTTGACATTTGGTTTCTTCTTGGCAGAGTCGTGAGATTTGGTCGAGCCCCATCTTCTCTTCCTCTGAGGAGCTGCTGTTCCCACGGCGGAAGTAGTCGCACTCCCCTCTTTCTCGTTTTCCTCTTCTTTCTTCTCCTTTGCTGTTTGTACACAAAACATGACCACGAAAAAAAAAAAAAAATGACAAAATTAAGGATCATTCTCTGTTACCTCGACAAATTTCCCAAAAATCAAGGCACCATCTATCCATCCATGGCACAATCTGAGCACCATCTCAGAGTTTGCTGAAATTTATTGGAAATAAACCTCTTTTGGTGCTTGAAACACACAGAAGAAAATTAGGTAAAAATTCAAAGCCCAGCCAACCGATTCGTTGAGTTGACAGCGAATGATCTATAAGATGTCTTATATGTCAACAGAAATTCTTCATTTCCATCTTGAGTGGTTTTCTGTGGCATACAAATAAAACAGTCCAAAGGAAACATCTTGTTCCTTTGTCTTGTGCCTTTATCACAATTTCAGAAATCTTTAACACCGACAATCACACCAATCACACATTTTGTTTAACTAACTCCTCCTCTCCTTGCAGAGAGAGAGACAGAAAAACCATGCTGAAGCAAATTGAAATGATCATCATATGAAACACAAGATGGTTCGAAAGTCAACGTCTGGTGTAAACATCAGAAAACTTGTATGAATAGGACATCAGGCAGTGACAGACTTGAACAGTATCTACACCATCACCATTCTGTTGTGTGTTCTGGCAACAAAACATCCAACCCCCACAATGTCAGAGATGAGACGAAACTTATGAAAGTCACATCTTTCAGTGAATTTACACTTTATGGTAGTTGGTGGATTCATATCAAAGAAACTGTAGGGACTAGTAGGTGTGAAAATACCAGTCACAGTACGGTAGGAGATGCAATACTGAGGCTGAGTGAAGACATGGGTGTGAGAAAAGCAGGTTACTATATGCAGAGAGTTACTTCACTTTTGCTAATTGTTAGTTTTAGCTTACAGTAGTGGAGGATGAACAATGAAGTGGCTATTTGCTATAGAAGTTGATAAGATACATAACTGATTGGAGGACTTTAGAACAGTACAAGTAGACCACCTTGGGAAACTACAGTAACCACAATTTGCATTAGGATAGTCCCCTATTCTAATTTATGAATGGTTCTTTTGCATCAAGTGACAACATTTTTGTTACTGGATTGATAAATTTATGAAGTTACTTACTTTGAATATGCAATAGTTTGAAACATCCTGAAAGGTACAGGGGATGAGATTGTTAAGAGGAGATTTGTAAGAGTTAACTAATGCCTAAGAATGAAATTGGGGTGACTGTTCATTCCCTTTATATCAGCCATTGGGAGACTTGAAGGAGAGATTTTCCCCAGGGCTACAGTTTCTTTCATTACACAGAAACAAAAATCTATCCAAAATTTTTTGGAAGGCTACAGTATCAATTGAACCTGAAAGAATGCAACATCAGAATGTGACTGTACTTACACTTCAGAGAAATCCTCCTGGTTATCACTGGGGCATAAACTTTCTTGGAAGAGGTATCCTTCTTATAAATAATGAGAGACCCCTGAAAATATTTCATAAAATAAATAAATCACTTCAGGAAGATCAGATTGTTGTCACTATTTACCGACAGGTGTGTCTGTCTGTCTGATTGTCCATCCATTGACAACTGCCTGTGCTTGCTCATTTCTGTCCGTATTCAGTATTTCGATTTTGCGCAGGTCACTATTTTAGCATACCAAGAACAAACAAACAGACAGACAGACAGCTTAAAATGGTTCAACAGCGAAAGTACTCGCAATACAATTATCATATCAACCTACTACAGAAATTAAATTATAAGTGACTTCTGTTTGGGAAAGTGTCAACTATGTCAATATTTAAAATCCATTTTCCTTCGTTTCAGGAGGAGAAAACCACTTGGTGAAAGCGAGAGAGTCCCAAAAAGGAATCTATCAACCTTCCATCAGTTACATTTGTAGCATTGTTTTTGAATATCCACTATCATCATGTGCTACAGAATACGGAATATCAATGATTCTTTCATGTTTCAAGTAAGGTACTGTACTGACTATTGTACATTTTCGAGAGGAAAAAATTTCACTCAATGAATTATGATACAATTACTCAGAGCCCAAGACAGCACATTTCAGATTTTTGGCAATTACAACTGTCTATCAGTACTACAGTAGGCTGTACTGTAGAGTACTGTACATGACATTTTAGCGCTCCAACATTTTAGTTCAAATTACATAAATGCACGTTCATGAGAGCTCATTTTGCAACTGAACCTGAAACAAATTTGCCAAAGCTGGCTACCCTGAGCCAAACATCACCTGGTGTCACCCTTTGCATGTGGTGTCATTCTAGTTATCAACCAATGTCATCTATTCATGGCAAACTGTTAGTTTGATGTGTACGCTTAACGGTGTACAGCACTACCAGTTCTGGGCCTGTAGAGTACCGCATAGAGTACTGAAAGGATTGGCTACTTTCTTAGACTTTCGATTATATTGCACATATATCCTGTCCTTTAGGTGCAGTCTGGGCTTTTCCCATTTTCCCTTGTTTTTTTTTTGCATTAACTTGCCTTTGAATGCCTCAATTTCTGGGCACTCACAGCAATATTATTATGTCATATTTCATTTAACTTGTTGCTATAATTTTGCTTGAAATATTGCACAACATTTCTTGCTATTGACAACACATGACTTTCTGTACATACTACTGTAAACTGCTGCAGAACACATTTCTGTGACTTTATACACAGTATGCATGGTGTACTGTAACCTGTATATGGAGATACCAAACTGCATGACAATAGTTTAAAATATAGAGTATGGAGAAATTCTGGAATGGAAATTTCACATCACAAGATACAGTCAGTCGGCAAAATAGTAAGATAAAACTGGATGATTGGTTTTGGAAGGTTTGCCTACTGCACCACCATTTTCAATCTCCTTTTAGAAATTTTTGAAATAAAAATTGTGATGAAGTTATTCAGACCTGATTACAGAAGGTTGTCACTTACAGTAATGCAAACTAAATCTTTGTGTTGGTGGCCTATGATATTTGCAGTAATGTTTTGGTCACACACATTTGACTGCACCACATACCAGATTATTATTAGCAACTTAGGGATTTTCTATTTTTTTTTTTTTAATTTTGTGAAGTATATTAAACATTCACAGTAATTTATCATCAGCGCGACCACGGACAGTGAGAGCCAACGAAAGAAAACTCCACAGTCTGTGAACGAAAAAAGAGAAGTGGTTAACAGAGAACCCAAATCTGTTGTTGGAATTGTCTAGAACCTGCACCATGATGTAGCCTGCCCTTCACCAGTTGATAAATCCTCATCTATGTATAGATCTGCAAAGAGGTCAGAGGGGGTAACCACCACAAAAAGCCCAACACATTCAAAACCATGCCTGGCCAAGGCAACGAACCGCACCCACTTCATCATCGCATCCATCAAGTAGCAACGAAGACGTCCATCCGACACACTGTACGGTAGATCTCGAGCACTAAGGTTGATGACGTTCTGCAATGCACCCTGGAAATGTTTAGGTGTCAGTCACGGCTTCCACGTAACATACGACGTTGTCTCTGTTCAAGTGAGGGTTCTGTCACACAGTACGTTCCACAGATCTCGTTAGTGAAGGACACCAAGGCCGATTTAAAAAAAAAAAAGACCTTGGTGATGATCAGAGCTTGTCAAGTAGATGATGCTATCCTTTCATCAATGTCAATCTCAATAAAATTGGCACAGCAAGATGGATGAGTACGATGTAATGCATCCACTTGAAAAAATCACAGCTCTGTAGTTCAGGGCAGTTAACTCGGTGACGACAGATGCCTCGTGCGGTGACAGGCCGTTAACAATGCACGCTGACAAACTGGTTAACGTTCATTGTTACCATTTCACCTTCACAAACAAGGTTACAGCGATCAAAATGGCAGCGAACTGGGTTTTCTGTAAACAGCACTGTTCATGCAGTATGGTTTGATCACTATTGAAAGTTTTGAGGGTGCTACTGTACAGTCTCCGCTCGATCATAACATGTTAGTGACCACAGAGCGACGCTGCGAACATGAACGATGAACATGATTGGACACTCCAGTACAGCCTGTACAGGTACGGTCCATCGTATTGTATTGAGGTTGCTCCAGATAATGGTGAGATCTACATCGCTACAAGAGTTCCAATAGGACCAACGAACTGAAATGGGATAACGGCAGCAGTCCATTGGTAATGTAACATCAATCCACTTTTCTTTCTTGTGACAGACTTGGCATTGTTTAAAAAATAATTTCAAAGTTGCTTCAACTTTCTGAGCAATCAAGTGTTAAATTCCTTCGCTTAGAAGAACGATGCTAATACTTGTTACAGTATATCCTGGGCATTTCTAAAATGATTTATTCAGAGTTCAAGGTAAATCAAATATCGTCCTTTCGGAAACTTCAAACAAATCTGCACAATCATTTGTGCGATTGTTCAGTTGAAACTACAGTTACAGTATATCATGAGCATTCCCAAAATGATTTATTCAGTGTTCAAGGTAAATCAAATGATGCTGTCCTTTCAGAAATTTCAAACAAATCTAGACGGTCATTAGTGTGATTGTTCAGTTGCAGCTATGAATCGATGGTTGTCTACTCATGGTTCGTCCAGTTTTAATTTTTCTATCACACTGAATGCAAAGAGAGTACGGTCTGTTGATTGCACTGAACACAAGCTATTCCTTAAGTCTTAAGCTTTGTCTGTTCACATATCCACCAGTAAGTGAAGCAAATGTAGGCACTCCTCCGCAAAGTTGGAAGATGGCGACAGAGAGTTCCGGCCTGAGACCTTGACCCGGCCCAGCGGGCTACGAGAGCCGACTAGGTGCTTGTGTGTTTACCAGATATACCAAACACTGACCACCACATTCAAAACCACAGGTACTTCGAGTCACCCACATAAGATCGCAAGGCCAGGACTTACAACTTGAGCTGATAGCTAAAGATGGTGGTTAGGTAGGTTAATAAGACAGTATTAGCATTGCCAACAGAAAGTAATGCCATGAAGAGAGGGAGACTACAGTGATAGAACAAATGATGCATGGAAAAGGCCCCCTCATCTCCTCTTTCTCACTTGATCTCTTTCCCCCCTCCTCTCCCCCCTCCCAACCTTACCCAAGTCCTACCATGTGCATTTCTTGGATTCTACAAACCTCATCATTCTGTGTAAGTACAAGAGTGGCATATTCTAGAATAAGATGACGTTGTGTGACAAATGACACACTGAGGGTGATTTCTCACAATGCTAACAGCACCAGTTTAAGCATTTTGGTACTTACTGAACTACATAGTAATCCTAACATTACTGCATCCCTAACAATATGTACAGAGGAAGAAAAAAGAGGAAGAAAAAAAGGAAGAAAAACAGAAGGGACATGGGGAGAGAACCCAATTTCAGACTGATAACAATATATGACACCCCAGCACGAGCATTTCGTTTCTGTCTACTTCACGTGAGGAGAAGCATTGGTAAGGAGGTGGAAAATGACTTAAAAAGAAATCTACGGAGGCTGTGATGTAAGATCCCTATCAGGTGTTCCATTTAACAATGACAGGAGTATGTTCTTGAGCTTTTACAACAAACTATGGCACTCAGAGAGAAGATTTTCTATGGAAAATGTCACACTACGGTCACCAGCTCAGAGATCATGAACTCTCCCACACTTACCTTCTTTATACCTTCCCTTTTGTCATCCTCTGCCTCGGATTTCCTTTCCTTTGAGGAGGTATCCTCTTTCTTCTCAGATCGATCCTTCCTCTTTGCACTTTCCTCCGATCTTCTCCTGGTGTTGAAAGAAATGAGTACTCAAGTCAACGACCCATACGGTACATGCGAAACGTGAAGGAAGGAGCAATTTTACACTTTGTTTAAATTACTCACTCAATTTTCTGAAAGAACCATCTGAACTTCTTTCCAGCACACCCAATTGCATCCATGTTAAAATGTTCACCTACAATTAACATGTTTGTTTTCAGTTCCACTCATTTTGAGTATGAACTTAAACTTTGAAGCCTTCCTGTTGAATGTCCATGAATTCTTAACTTGGGTATCAAAATATGCCCTCATGAAAATTTTGAATACCAATAAATCTTCCTTAATTATCCCTGAGAATGATCCTTCATTTTTTGCAACTTCACT
This sequence comes from Stichopus chloronotus, assembly GCA_021234535.1. Lineage (NCBI taxonomy): Eukaryota > Metazoa > Echinodermata > Holothuroidea > Aspidochirotida > Stichopodidae > Stichopus > Stichopus chloronotus. Next base: position 2,507,644 of record CM037832.1, on the reverse strand, counting down.
TTTTGATGCCTTAACTATAAACTAAAACATCCTTGAAGATCTTCACTGACTGAAACTTTTCAATGTTGAAATAAATTATAGACATATTTACGCAAAATTTAACACCTTAAATATTCACTTTATTGAAGCTGGTTTATTATTTAGCACATCCTTATATTTGGATCCATTTTTGCATTCAAGTCTGCAGGGGTGTGCTTAAAGGGAAGTAGGGGGTTTGTTTTACAGGAAACATCCATATTTTATAAAACTTATGTTTGTGGACGCAGCATGATAGATTATTCAAAATAAGAAAGGACAGTAGCCTTCTTTTCAAGAAATTAGTTTCTCACAGATAGAAACTCACATATTTGTTGCTCAACACTAATTTGTTCACCCAAACTTTTCAAAATTCAAATGATGCATCTTCTGTTACTCATCACATGCATGTTTTGTGGACATGAAGTTTTGGCAGATGTTTAGTGATGAGGCTGAGTAGTTTAACAATGACTAAAGCTATTTCTTTTGTATGTCATGTTAGTGTATTCTAAACACCCTATTTCCCTTTAATTTTTTTTTTTGGGAGGGGGGCTGTCAGCTTCCTTTTGGAAAATTTGGGAGATCCCTCTGTCCCTCAGATGTAAAATGGTGTAATATGTCTGCAAACTGACTGAGAATTTTGGGGGAGTGTGGATCTTCAGTTTTTTTTTTTTTTTGAAGTTAATAAGTATTGAAGCTTAAATTGACATAAAGTAAAATGCAAGAATGGCATTGAAAGAAGACCAGCCTTAACCTTGAGTCTCCTCCAAACTACTCATCATCTGAAAGAAAGATTCTACTTTAGTGGATAAGTCTGAAAACTGTGCCAGGTATCTCTTTTTTTTTTTTTTTTTCATTTTTGAAAAGCTGGGTGAAAAGCTCAAATGCCATGCAGAAACATGTGGGACCACCCAAAGTGGGCACACCCACTTCAATTCTATGAATTTGAAAGAAATGTTTGCTAACATATTACAAACTTCAAGAGCATATAATGAAGACAATGTCAGTATTAAAGCTGCTACAGTAATGATGTTGCTGCAGGTTACACTTTTTCCCATTTGTCATCACATCAACTTTCCCTTTGTCCTCCTATTGTATCAACTGATACATAGTTATGATTCAAACAGCTTGGATTTCAGTTGATTGATCTGATTTCACTTGATAAATCTGATTGTAATCAACCATTCCTGATACACTGTACAGTTTTTGTTTTTTCTTAAATGACAAGCACAGTACAGGTATTGTTTACACTTTTAAGATCGCTGTGTCGTTAATAGACACATAGAAGTGAATACTATTGTCATCTGTTTTTTTCATTATCATATCGTCTTTTTGTCTTTCATGATGGGAAGTGTCAGGTGAAGGTGATCTTTTGTCATCACGGTCTCATTAATGTTTAAGGCTAACTTTGCACATCTTTGACACCATAGCAATCTCACCTGGAACTACGACTACTATCATCATGGTCATCATCATCATCTTCAACTTCTCCATCTTCCACTTCTTGTCTTTCTCCTTGTTCACCCTTCTGTTTCTTCTCCTCTCTAACTGCCTCTGAGGTCATCTCCTCCTCCTCCTCCGCACCTTGTTTTATCTTTGTTGTTTCATCATTTTTCTCTTCTGTATCCATCTTTTGATCTTCCACCTCTTTTCTTTTCCCTTCGTCTGTCTCCATCTTTTCAACACCTTTGCTAACCTCCTTCTTTTCCTTGTCTCCCTGTTTCGTGAAATTTTGCAAATCTTCTTGGTCCTTTGTATCCTTTTCATCCTCTTGGCCCTCCTTCTTCCCTTTCTCTGCTCTACCCTCTTTGTGACTTCTTTTCCTGCCTCTGTCATCTTTGCGTCTTTCATCTCTGTTTTTGTCAGCATGTTTGGTACCTTCCTCTTTCCTGGTCTCCTCCAAATCCTCTGATACCCTCCTCTTCTCTCTTCTCTCATCTGGTTCCTTTTTGACAGGATCCTTGACTGCTTCATCATCTTTGTCCTCGGCTTTCTCCCTGCCATCGCTCTCACTAGTTCTGGACCTTGAACGATCCCTCTTCTTCTTTGTGCTCCTTCCTTTGTCTATCTCTCCTCCATCATCTTTCTTTCTTTTTCTGTCGCTACGGTGATCTTCCTCAGGCATGTCTACATCCATATCGACCTTCTCCTCATCTTTTTTGTCTTCATTAGCAGTATCGCTTGACCTATTCCTTATCCCAGCTGTTCCCCCTCCAGTCTCACTCTTCTCTTGCTTAGAGCTAATTCCTGAATCGGCTGCCTCTGTGGGTTCCTTTACTTCTTCATCCTCAACTTCTTTTTGGTTCTCTTTCTCTGATGCTACAACAGTCTTAACTGTTTTACTCTCTTTTGATTCATCACTCTTTTCCATCTGAAAGGGGTCTTCACCTCTGCCTCCTGTAGATTCCTTCTCACCGTTCTTCTCTTCTGCCATTTTCTCATCAGGCCCAACTTTGACCTCCTCCTTGGTATCAGCCACATCTGCCTCCATCTCATTTGACTGGGATGCCAACCTCCTCGAGCTGCTTCTCCTGGTAAAACCTTCCACTGCTTCAGTGTTCTGTTCACTGGTGCTTGATTTCTTCCTTCTCCTACTCCTCTGTGTCTTTTCTTCTTTCCCTTTTGCCATGATGTCCACTGAGCTGTCGTCCTCCTTCGCTGTTTCTCCTTGAGCAGAGGTCTTCTTTAGGGACTCCTCTGCGGGTGAGGGTGCCTCTACGTTGTCTAATACTGCCTCAGCTTTCTCCTTTGATTCTTCAGCATCAACACTGACCATGTGCTCCTGCTCCTTTTTAGCTTTCTCTGGAAGATTGAAATCAAAAAGGAAGATGAAGGTAATAAGCAATCCAATTTGTCACATATGGAGGAGTGATTCTGGAAAATGCAACAATATGGAACACACCACAAAAAGGGTATCCTTTTAACATGTAACATACTTGCTGAAACAAGGAAAACATGCGGTCACCACAGAGTTTCACAATGTAATTCATCTCACATGATACGGTATATGTGACAGCAAAAATACAATGTCATCAAACGGGGGTGATAACCTTCTTTCCAACGATAAACTTACAATAATTGAAAAAGTTCAAAGGAACTACTGTAAGGAAAGTAAATTTAGTGTTTCTTTCTTAAATCTCGTTGACAGCGTTCAATGATTCCAAAACCACACACGGCATGCAGTGTGTTTAATAATTCAAATACGTCAAAGTTTCTCTGCTCACAGGATTGATTTTTTTGGTCTCCATGACCACATCCACGATTTTGCCATTTAAAGTGAAGTCTCCTAAATACTGTATGTGATTGAAGATACAGTACATCAGAATGAAAAGAAAAAGACAATTCTCATTTACCTGTACTAAACTTCAACTGGAAAAATGTTGGTACCTAGAGCCCTGTATATCCACAATTAGTGGTAGCATGGCTAGGGGAGGGGTGGGAGAACCAAGGCCTCCCCAGAAGCCCTTTATTGGGAAACCACAAGAGTGAAAGGCCGCCTTTATCGGGAAACCACAAGAGTGAAAGGCCACTTACCAAACCGGGGACACGATTTCCAGCAATCTAAGGGGTAAACTTTTCATAACAAAAAATCTCCTTTTCACTTGATGCTTTACAATGGGGGCAGTTCCCTTAGTCTCCGCATGATTCTATCCAGCATGTAAGTGACAATGGGGACCATTTGAGCCTTGCTCCAATGGAAAGATACACACACACCACCACTGTCTACAGAAGAGGACTAAAATAAAGGTTTAGCTGACTGAATCACAGTGAACTCAATTTCAATATCAGATGAATCAAGTTATAGCCCCCCCTAGTGGGTGTCATAATTATTTCAGCTGGTGGTAAAAAACCAGGAGGTATTCATTCAAGGGAGAAATTTGTCCAGCAACCGTTCTGTACAGTGCGTACGAAATACTCCCTAAAAATACACACTCAGGAACTCCAGTTACTGTACAGTACCTTTCTCACGCCTCTGTTCTGCTAACAACTCCTGCTGTTCTTTCAAATACTGCTGCACAAAGGCATTGGAGCTGACTGATTCATCCTCAAACTGCAGGCACAAAACAAGAAATACTGCACTCACATACCACATTTCACATTTTTGATGAAAATGGGTGTCAGTAATACTGTATGAAATCATTTATTGAAATGGCTGAGAGATTAAGTTACAAACAAATCCAAATGATTTCACAGGTTTCGAAAAAACGTACTGTAAACACCTCATTAACTTTTACCATATTGAAGCTTTTTCTTTCCCAAACAGTAACTGTAGTAATATAATTGGACCAATCTCATCAATTACTGTACAACCAGCAGTAGTAATGCATTCAATGTATACTGTATGCACAAACTCGGGCATGGCAATGCAACAATGTGTGACATTGCATTTCAAACAGCAACTTTTAAATGGCTCATGTATAGTACAATGAGTGCACAGTGCAGGCATCCATTGACTGAATCCCATAAATTACTCTTCACAAAACATATCTACTCTGAATCCATATAAAATATTACCAAAGCAAAGATTTAACAAAGACAATGCTCAGTCAGGGATGATCCTTAAGCAACTGAAAATGGTTGTCCGAAGGACAACCAGCTGCAAAAATTTGGTCGTCCTCCCAAAAATTTGGTCGTCCTCCACAACGGACATATAAAAACAAGAAATGTGCAAAATGTGTATTTTGCACGGTCAAGACCATGTTTTTATTTGTCTTTCTTATACAGGTTGAAACTTTCCACAGCTAAATTATACACTGACTTGTAACTTAAAAGTAATGCTCAGGGTTTCTCCAAATGGAAGGGGGGGGGGGGGGTTCCAGAAGGAGGCTGGTAAAATTCCACCTTTTCACTTCGATAATAAAAAATGTCATTATCTAGAATCACTGATGCTGTAAAGTATATATCATGTAGAAGAAAATCTCTGTATAATATAATGTTTGTTTCAAATCAAAATATGGCCACATATGGCGGAATTCTTCGACTGCGATTCATCTATCTGGTACTTGCTGTGTACTGTATGTGCATGTCTGGTACAGTAAAATCAGTTGAAACATGATCGTACACTGAGGCTGTTTGTTTGGCTTTTCACGTACCGTGGATTTCAGGTTGTTTTGGCGGTTTTTTGTGAAAGAAAACAGATGTTTTGGAATGGAGTTCATGCATGTTTAATATTTTGGTTGCATCTCAGTGTTGAGTTGTAAGCATTGTGTCATAATATAAATGACCAGGGGTAAAATTTGGTCGTCCAAAGGACAACCTGAGGTAGTAACTTTGGTCGTCCTACAGAAATTTTGGTCGTCTCGGACGACCGGACGACCGCTAAATTTCATCCCTGTCAGTATACAGTGCAACAGATCCAATAATGAAAAAGAGTTTCTTTTCTTTCTTAAAAATTAAAACGGTAATTCTCTGCCAAATCGACAAATGGGTCGATCGGGAACCGACTCAGATTTTGCTGAACCTTTTATGAAACATAGTTCCACCTACGGAAACAATACACCAAACTTGCAGGTCAAAATTCCAAGCTGTTAAATGCCCCATGGAAAAATGGCCCTGGCACCACCTTTTCATGCCCAATTTGTGTGCATGCCCCAGAAAATAAAGATACAATGCTGAAAATACCTACAGTACTTTAGGGTATTTTCTGCCCATACACATTTAGAATCTGGCATCAAAAACACTCTATCTGGCTTAAATATGAAGATAGAGAGTCTTACACATTGCGTTTCATTTCCATGTGATTTTTGATATTTGGACCACTGTTGATCACCAACTTCTATCAGATAACTACCATTCTTACTATTTACAATATCTGGTGGACACACTTTGCTTCAGGTTAGAGACCTTAAGTAACTTCCAGATCGATAGATGCTGTAATGTCTTCCTACAGTGCCAACTTTTCGTTGAAGAACAACATACTGTACGCAAGTGACGATAAAGTACCCACGGTACTAGAAGTACAGTACGTACAGTACTGTATTCAGATTATAAGGCCTTATGTTACACTAAACGATAATCACCTGCATCGATTGCTCTGCCTTCTGATTTCGGAAAATCATACAGTCTTTTTGTGACAGTGTAGTGTACAGTATACACTACACAGTATTGTTGAGCAACCTGCTGTAAATGCTACAAACCATGTAATTGACGACATCTTCATATATCTGTTACTTACAGACTGCTGAGTTATGCCTGAAGAGGAAGATGCATTCTTCTGCAGTTGCTCCAGTTCCAGTTGCTGCAAAATGAGATGACAGGAAAAGAGGAACTTTTAGATTGTAGAATGGAACCATGTAGTGAATAAGACTGCGCCTTCCATTTCAAATCCACTCACAGGAATGGATAGAACATGTGAAACAGATACACAGTAAACAAGGTCAGTGGCAATTGCAACATCTCAGACAGCTAACATTTTTTAATAAAATAAACCGGAGTTGTAAAATGTTGTCCCACAAACAACCACATCAGTTGAGCATTCCTTGTACAACTTCATATTTCAATTACAACACTTAATACACAGCAGTGTACTTGGAAAAAAAATGGGCAAAACATTTTCACAGAGTAGTAAATAGCAAAATACTTTAACGGAATGGCAAGCCAGAAAATTTATGACATTCACTAACTGTGTTAATGATCTATGTACTTTGGATTAGAACTTTTTAAAGAGTCAAACCAAAATTTTAACAGTAACATGCCATTTTTGTCACAGCAATAATCAGAGGGTAATACCAAACTGTTAAAACTGACATACACTAGTGAGGTGGATTGGATATGGTCTTCTTCTGTACCTGCATTTATACGGTACCAACAAGGAAATTGACACCTCAAGAAACAGCTACTGTTTAGGGATATAAACTGGGGGAAATAAAATTATCTGTGAGCATAACTGATTCCTAAATCCTGGCGTAATCGTAGAATATCTTGGGTGATCGAAGCATCGTCTTTTACTGCGCAACAGGGGCTATGCAGTCACTCTCAGTGAGTGACGCCATCATAATTTTGACTGTGCAGTCTCTTAAAGGGAATCTTGACCATGTACAATCCTTAAAGGCACTTGAAGAGAATCTTGACAGTGTATCTGACCTCATGGTCTCTTAGAGAAAGTCTTGACAGTGTATCCAAGTAGTCTCTAAAAGAAATTTTGACAGTGTATCCTTGAGGTCTTTTCACAATTAGAACTTTGAAATTCCAATTATTCTTACAAAAATAAACGGTACTGTAAAACATATTGTAATGTACAGTACATGCCTCTCATTCAAATTTTCTTTTCGTCTTTCTTATTTTGACTATGTAATAGTATCCTTGATGCATAGCTTAAAAATATGAACTGTATAGATTTTGACTGTGCACCCCAACAGCCAACTGAAATACACATCTGGACGATGCAACTGTGTATCATTTTAAAAATACACTTTGCACTTGGAATTACTTTTACCACAGTATATTAAATGACAATGAGTCCATCTCAAATCAGAAACTGTCTGTATCTACCTGTAAGTGTAGCCTCCCAGCCTCCTAAAAGTCATTCAATTAAACAACATGACTGCATATCCTCATAGCCTCTTAAAAATAACCTAAGGACTTGGAAATATTAAAAAAAAAATACATCAACACGTCTGGAGTCATTCAGATCTTCATTGCATACCTCTTTAGTATCATAAAAGTATATGCAAATTTCTAGTCTTAGTTCCACCACAGACACATTTTAAAACACAGAACCTGACTGTGTATTCTGGTATTCTGCACTTATCCTATAGGGATAGACTAGGCTTTAATGTTACTGTATGTGTAGTAGGGCTGTGAGCAATTAATCGCCAGCCAAATAAACGTTTAGTAAAAGGCCACATGCAATTAATCGCTTTTCATCTAAATTCATTAAAAAAATGAATAGGCAAAAAAAAAAAAAAAAAAAATACAAGCTATGCCCTATAGTTAATTCAATGAGGTAGCCTGACAATGATATTTAAAAATATCCGCCTCTGCTTAGGTAAGTGCTCTACAAAACTTATGGTTCTACAGTATGCTAATGCCTCTGTAAATGCTCATAAGTCATAACCATGCATGATCGCCATTGTTAAGTTATGTAACATTGGGCTAATCTTTATGATAGCCTATTCCAAAATTGACAATACAGTACAGTAAAGTTTACAGTATGCCTAGGCTAGCCTATACTTCATGAATGATCGCTGCTTGAAAAACCAAACCTTAATTAACTTCATTTAGCTACTGATGCAACTAAGAGCACAAACCATATCCATATAAACCTTCATTTGAAGCAAATTTATACAGAATAACTCTTCATAATTGAATCTTTTGTTACTTAAATAAAACTTAAAACGTTAACATTATTGGCAGCAAAGTGAGCGTACGATTGTGCAACACTACGGATTCTGGTGCAATGACAGCGTTATTTTTTTCTGCAGTACAGGGAAGCACATACAGTAAATTAACACACTATCTGCTATGCAGAAAAAAATTACTTGGTGAATTCCCCACTTCACCACCTAAATGGAACGCGGCAAGTTGTGCATGCTTAGGTAGTCCAGGATCTACACTACAGATGAAGAATTCCAGATGGAACAATGATATTCTCCAAGCACAAATTCATGGAAGAAGCAAGGTTTATTGGTGCACTCTCGATCTGCTAATTCCTGCCCCAAAAAATATTCCCTATGCAGTTTGCGACCATTCCATTTCTGGGGTTACTGTACAGCATCTTAAAGTTACCATTACAGTACTGTTTTGCAGTGAGACTGAAAGTATAATTCCACTCTTCAGGCTTTAGGCCTAAGTAAATTTCTTTGCACTGCCTACTGCAGACTTACAGAATAACCTGAATGCACTGCTACAGTATCTAACTGCCTAAGCCAACTCGAAATTTCATAGAAAGGCCTTTAACAGTTAGGCTCAGTTTTAACCTGCCCCGAAAATACCGCTATACTGCTAAACTACGATGCAATTTAAGTAGATCTAGGCCATAATGCAATAATATTACCACAACAAGACTTGAACTACTGTAATTTGCTTCACCGGTAAGTGCTACACACATGACACAATAGGTTACTGCTCTCTACTTGTACATGAAGTGACTGGCTTCACGTGAAAACAAGTTTATGTTGACAAACGCTCCTTGACTTGAGTTTGTCGGCTCTCGCGTGTTGCAAATATTCAGGGAGAGGATTAGCAAAATAGCACGAAAAATAAATCTGTACAAATAGAAATGTCAAGTACGTAGATAATGCTAACTCAAGTAAGTCTTATTATCTTAGACTGAGACGGTCTCACGTGGTCACAATACAGATTCATTAACATTTGTAACAAGGTAAGTCATGCAACCACGTTAATCCAAGCTATCAGAGATTGCGAACAATGGCACGCCCGAGCCCCGGAGTAACAGCGTAAGAAATTTTGCACTATCCCGGTAACTCACGGTTTGCTTAGCCTATCAAGTGGATAGGCTCGCTGTGCGAAATAAATAATCATGAACTTACAGCTTTCAGTTTGTCAATTAACTGCACTTTACTCCCTCCAGTAGGTAGCCCACGCTTTTTTAGTTCCTGCTTTAGCTCAACGACACGCAATGTGTCGGGCGCTTTACCCCTAATCGTCAGTTCTTCGTCAAATGCTACTGGCTCAGCCATGACATTCTTTATTCAGTTCATTAGGTTAACCAAAACGCTTTGCACACTTCCGTTATACATTTAATGAAGGCGTACGCGACGCGAGCTTCTGACGTAACGACTTTGACCCGGAATAATAATGAATTCCATTTTGCTCACTTTTATTAAAGGGATTTTTAAGTTACATGCTACCTAAGCGTGATATATGTAGACAAGAAGCTAAATCGGCAGTAAATTCTACTTCTACACATAATACTCTTCTTTTTCCACTTTTAATTCTTTTTTTTTTATTGTAACATTCTTAATGAAGTGATTTTAAAATGGCATTCGTAGTGATCAATCTCACACGTGCAATCGCCACAATGTGTTCCGGCTCTATATTACATAAATATCGTTGGGATATACTTTGGCATTATCCTAATCTGAAATGACCCCATCAGTCATATCATAAAGCAGATCACATGAACGTAATCAATAACAACATTAAGTTAGTCCGTTTCCGACTTGTCAGTACTACAAACACCGAAAAAAAGGGAACATAACGTGAGGGCTGGAAGTTTTATTCAGGTAAACGAAATTATTTAGTGCAGACTTACTCTGCAAATATAAAATACATGTTGTAATGAAAAGGTAAACTGAACTTGGAAGCGCCAGGCTCAAGTCAAGCACTAACAACCTCACTTGTCATTTGTTAATGTTAATTCTAACGCTATACAGTGCTATGCCTACGTTACTGCTGTTACACTTTACAGAAAGATTGGCCGAGGCCAAATTATAGGACTAAATTTTAAGTCTTGTAGTGTTGCAGATCAATTTAGTACAAATAGACCTAGGCGTAACGACTTCTAATCAACGCATGCTTCAATAGCACAGTGGCGTTTTATCTGCAGCCAAATAGTTCCTTGGTGGGGCTAACGTACTGTGAACCCCACAGGGTTTATGTCATGTTACTAGTTTAACTGAATTGGCCACTGAAGGAAAGTGATTCACAAAAAAATATGTAGCACAATAAAGTATATTTCTCTCTTCATTGGTAGAATCTCAGTAACATGTTCTATATGGTGGTTATGAAGTTTTAAAGAAATATAATTCGACTTCAAGATAAACATTGCATAAGGGTCATTCTCAGTCAACTCAACAAAAAATCACTGTGGGGTACTTCTTGGCCAAACTTCACAAATATGGCATTCAAAGTGTGAAACACTTTTCCTTTAGCAGATACACATCACTCAACATTGCATTTTATTTTGTCTGGAAGTTCATTTTCCAATGTTTAGTGCCACATATATCTAAGAGTTTTCATTTTAAAGATGTCATATTTTAGTCATTGGTTATAGATAGATGAAAATATGTCCACTATGGATTTATAGATCTCTGGCATCTTGAATGGTGAAATGATAGGGGTTCAGACTTGGTCTCACCTGGAAAATGCCCAATTTTGACCATTTTTCAAGTTGACGTTTGACCTGTCACTCCTATGAAGAAAAAATTTTTACCACCAGTAGTACGTGCTACAGCTAGGGTTTCCCCTGGGTTTTCCAGAGTATGAGGCGGTGAGCAAGGGCGAATTACTTGATGCCACCATGAATTTTGGGTTCAAATCCGTACTTAGTGGGTTTTCTCGAAGAATGGGTGACTCTAGGATTTGGACCATGATATAAACAGGGCTTGAAAAAGTGTAAGTTTCCCGCCAGACCTAACATGGCGCCGTACTGTAGGCGTCATTTCACAGCGAAGCGATTGATATACCAGCGTAGGGTCAATGGGCCCGCCATAGGGCCACTTGTGGGGTCCATGGATGATCGCTGTAGGGGTCCAGTTTCCAGGTGCAAAGTACCTGGAAACTCAGTGATTTTAGCATTTTTAGACGTGTCCAAATCATTTGAAATCCATGCTAATTTTCAACTCTCTAAGTTGAAAATGTTACAGTATCGGGTGTAAATACGATAGTTCGATCAGAAAAAAAAGTCATTGACATTGCTTCAAAATCAAAGCGTTCTATGAAATGTTGCACATGTCAGGTAGAGTAAACTGTATTACATACATTTTTGAAGTTGAAATGTCCTTAAAGGCTGTAATGCATCACCCCAGACAGTTTCAATTCCCCCAACCACCTACCTCTAGTCCCTCCCTCAGCCTGTCTAACATTCCTCCACATGTGTAATTAAAACAATGGATCCCTGTGTACGCTGTGCAATACGAGCTGCTCTGCATCTTTCGAATTTGCTGTCAATCTAAGAGTACTGTAACTTAGAACCAGTTGAGAATTTTCCTTTCAGGAAGGTAAAAATTTAGCTTAGGGTGATGCAATACAGCCTTTAAAGGTTCGAGAAAAGAATCACATAAGATCGTGTGCAGACTTCCGAAAATTTTAAGTAGTATGATATCCTAAGGCAGTGGGTGTATATCGAATAGCCTAACCAATTTATATTTCCGTATTACAGGGAACAAGTGAAATTTTGTAAGTTGCAGGTTTCAGAGTTTTTCAAGGAACATTGAAATTTTTCTTTTATTGTTTTGTTAATTGAAACTAGTCACTTTAAAATGTTAGTCTAGAGGTTTGAAGAAGCAGACTGTTGGTTTCATGAAGGGTTTTGGACGAAGAAATATGCGTTCATTTTTGCATTTCTGTGGGTTGGGATATGTCCGCTAGCTGTCATTCTGTAGATAATTTGCGTATGCAGGCAGGCCTAAGGCAGGCCTAAGCTTATGCTTTTTAATTGACATTTAATGTAGTAAAGGAGGTATACATACAGTAGGATCTTCTGGAAACATTTGCCAACGTTGTTTTTCACATATATAACTTGAACAATATTTATCATGAGTAAAAAATAAGGGCATTCTATCACAGGAATAGAAATTTACTTCAAGTTTTGTTGAAGACTGAATGTGGATGAGGCATTTCGAATACACATTTGAATGGATTTATTTACCAGTTATTTTCGGACATAACTATTTAAAAACCACATGTGTGATCTCTACCATTCTGTGATTGAAAGTTCGAAACAAGCATGGTATGTACAAGATAACAAAATAAGCACGGCCAGAAGTGGGGCATTCCGTGGTATTTCTCTGTCGCGGACGGGACATTTTGCACAATTAAAACATTAATAACTCAAAATAGGTGATTTGCATGGTTGTGTAATATATTTATTCAGAATCAGCCCGCCTGAAATAACCTTAAACTGTCTCCATTTTAGTAATAACATAAAAGATCATGTAATTATAGCTTCATCAGTGTGCGTTGCGGACGGGACAGAAAATGGACATGGATTTTCAAGGGTTAAAGTGAAACTAGAATTGCTCTGAATGTGGGATGGGTAAGGTGGGTTTGGTTAGCAAGTTATATTTAGGAACCACTTTCCTATTACAAATTGTCATGAAAATTTGAAGGGACTACTCTTTAGACTGTGAAATTCATGTTTAAAAAAAAAAACCAGCGTTGCGGACGGGACATTTCTCAATGTCGCGGACGGGACAGCATTGATTTACACAAATTGTGCATGTCTCCCTTGATCGAATTAACATGAACAATGAACAACAGTGTGGACTCATGGGGTCTAAGCAAATACTGTAAAAGAATATATGTTCAACCACCTCCCCTGCCCCCTCCCAACCCTTCCCCCTATTGCAACCGCTAGGAATTGGCATACTGGTACCATGTCTGAATGGCAAAATTAAGAGCCAAAACCAGTAGTGAGGGGTTGTAGGGTCCAGGCCTTTACTTTCAAGAGATTATATGTTCAAGACAACCCCAAGCACTCTGCACCCCCAGAGAACCCTGTTTAAGTATGCATGCTAAGAGTGAATTATGTAGAGCATAATGCCTGGACCTTGATTCATGCGCACAAACAATTTATCGTCTATACAATGAATAACCTAGATCCACAGTAAACTAGCCGAGGCCTACAAATCACATGCATCTTACACTAACCCTAGCACACATATATCCAGTAGCTTCTACACTCCATCATGATTGTGATTCTACACAATAGAAAACCACATTGACCTGGACTCACTCCTATTAATCTCAAGTTGCTTTGCAAAAAATAAACTGTCACCAAGGCAGGTCCAGGTGCCATTATGTAATAGAATTGCAGTGTGGACCCCATGAGGCTTTCAGAATAAACTATCAAATCTCACCTTGACTAAGGAATGATATGTGGAAGTAGGAAGTAGATGAAGGTACTGCAATGTGTACAATGTCACTGAAAAATGTCCCGTCCGCGACAAAATGTCCCGTCCGCGACAGTTTTTCATTAATTAATTACTCCGGTTAAATGAATGCAGTGGACAAAAGGAAGACAAAGGGGGGTATTGTATTGAGGCCAGTAAGAGAATTCTCAAAAAAGAAAAAATTGAAACAATTATTGCTGAGTAATGTTAAAAATTGTGTTGAAATTGTCGCGGACGGGACAATTTAATTTTTACTAATTAATTAGTATTAATTAGCAGTACAACAGAAACTTTGAAATTGATTCATGATGTAACCTATAACATGCTAAATATGTCCTGACTACTTCTATACCATTCCTGTTCTGTCCCATTCTGTATTACCAGAAAGGGTAATGTCCCGTCCACGACGCTGTTCCCAGGTTCGTTTACTCTGTTTATTAATTAATTACCATAAGAGTGATTTTTTTTCGAGAAAAAAAGTTTACCACTAGGAACTATGACTTGTGCACTTAGATAATTGACTAATCACAGGTGGATATTTTGCATTTGAAATTTGCACATTCATGTCCAAATTACTGTGGAATGCCCCAAGTACAGAAGTGGATTTCCCGCGAGGGGCAAAATTTCACAGGAAGGCGCCTCCGGCTTCCCGACTTTGTCCAGCCCTGGATATAAACATGTGAGGCGGTAATTACGGCACTTTTTGGCAAGGCGGTCTTAAAAAGTTGCGAGGCGGACGCCTCCGCAATTAAGCACCAGGGGAAACCCTGCTACTAGCTCTAAACCTGCTATACCTTTGGTATCAGTTTTGTTTTGGTGTCTTCTCTCCTAGAGATGCAGATCTATAAACTACATGCACGTCATATTCAACCATTGCTTTTTTCCACTTTTTGAACCCCAACTTTTAAAAAGTTTACATCTGTTAGGTGTTATATTTTAGTGTATAATATAGTTGGATATGTATGACACCTCTGAATACATCCAGTGGTGAAATACAGTAATGGTGGGCCAAATGCAGGCCCAGAAAGAAATTTGGAAGTTCATGACCATTTCTCTTAATTGACCTTTGATCTTTATTCCTCATCTCAAATTAAAGAAAACTTCATAGCAAATAAAACTTCTTACAACCACACCATAATGTGGCCACCGACCTGACCGTAATGAATATGACTGTCACTGTTGGCTGTATTGTGTAAGCTAAATTACACAGACACTAAGTAAACACAGGGCAGAGAAGGTAGCGAAGTTCTTCAAATGTTGTCAATCGATGAGCGTGTATTGGGCAGGTCCAAGCTGTTTGGACTGTTACGTAGGGGACATTCAGAGTCTGTAACTATCCCTCCAGCAGATAGAAAAGACTCTCTTTTGATTGTTAGAACAGATACAGCTAACATATTATTATTAAGGTCACCAAATGAAATGCTGCAATACCTTTAATTGGGTTTTATATTAATTAATTAACTAACAGTGTGACGTACGGGACAAGGAAAAAACGGTGATTTTCAAAATAAAAAGTGTGACGAAAACTCTCTGAAAGAACAAACAGAGGGAATGTCAAATCATGATTAAAATGTAATGTAAACACTTATTTGTCATGGGACAAACTTTCACAAAAAAAAATATTCAGCCATTATTATGTAATTTAATGTTCCTGAAAAAAATCCCTGTGACATACTGGACATGTGACGTACGGGACATTTGTCCTATAGACACACAAAACATGCCTAGAATAGTTTATCATGAGTTAAATTCTTATTTCTAAAGTAGGATTGCATCTAGTGGATGTAAAAAAGTGTTTCTGGTTAGTCTATAAACCTCCTCTTCATCGTAGGGTCATTCAAGAAAACTTTTGGTGACCCCTATATTGGTTTTTACATCCCCTTCCCTGAAAAAGTGCCGAGTCATTCCCACAGATTCTTGTGAAAAGACGTCAGTGATACGCCTTTTGAAAATACGATTCTGTAAAAACTAGAAGTTAATAATGGCAGACATACGTTTATTGCAGAATATCAGTATTTTGAAGTTCTCAATCCCTACTTTGTGCCCCCTTCCCCTAAAACCTGAAAAATCAACTTCATGGATAAAAACATGCATGCACATTATTTGCTAAAATTTTTAAATTTTGGGAGGTTTAAATTTAGGTAAATTTTCAAAACTGATGTTAAGTGAGTGTTCAAATGCTTTAACAACATGCTACAGTAGATTTGGATCTCACGTTTGCAGTTACCATTCTTTAAAGTCATTATGCTGTACAGCACAAAGACACACAATCATATGATCGGTGTATTTCGTCACATTGATAAACAACATACAGTAATACGTCTGATCAACTAGATTGAGGGCAATTTAGAGAGTAATGGTATGGATGGCTTACCATAGGAGTCTGTGTGATATATATGGAGAATGTTCTGTCTGTCACACTTTGTCCTGTACGTCACATCTTTTAATTGACTAATTGAGAAGAAGTAATTGCAATCTCAAACAGCTTGGCTTATTTTTTGTTGAACACTTATATAAATTAGAAGGCTGGAAAATATCTTCAGCAAATCTCATCAAGGTATTAATTCTCAAAAAGATTGATTTAAGTTATGATGCACGGGACATGTTAATTTGGAATTAACTTAATTTGCATAATTAATTTTTTTGCAAATCTGAAGTGAGGGTCAATACTGAGCAAGCGGTGACTTAAAACTGTCACACTTAAAAACCATGAGGATAGTCCTAACTAGATATCTTAAAATCAAAATTTCAAATGTCCCGTACTTTACACTTGTTATATGACTAAGCTAATTAATAATAAGCTGTAAATTCATCTACTGTACAAGATTTTTTAATTTTCTTTACATATTTATAACATTCAGTTTTTTACCTTTAAGGTGATACCTTGCATTTATTATTCCAATCAATTTGAAATTTTTTTCACTTAGGATAGCATAGCTTGCACCGGCCCTACATACAAAAGTCACTTGCTGGAACTTTCCACCCAGGAATCTTTCTAGAGAGCATCTGCTCAATAACATGACACTAAATATAGAAGAGAGCAAAGTTCCACTCCCTTCCAGCATGTATGTAATTGTACATAGAAAGGTTGATGGAAGATTCTAGCTAATATGTGAATCGTCTTGAAGTTCCCAGCATGTACAGCAGAACATTCTAACCTTCATAGAAAAGTTGCATCATCAGTGGAGGTCCAAGATAGTAAGTAACTCATGTACAATTAAAAATTGGGCACTACCCTTGCAAGACTTTGAAATTGTGTTTCATAGTACCTTGAACATGGTTGCATGCACTGTTTCAGTGGTAGAAGCAGTTGCTTTTCTTTGTTTTATGGTATAAGATCTAGAGATGGGTAACTACCTCTGAATGTAATCCTTCACAAACTCTGTGAAGGAGCCTTGTTAGGCTTAAATTTATACTTCTTACAGTAATTTGGACAAAAGCTGTCATTTGCATAGGAAAGGATTGGAGTGAACTTGAGTAACATCACATTACCATAGGTTGTGATTTGTTCAGTGAACCATAATAGGATGGCAATGATTAGAATTTGATACATTAACAAATCTTGATGGATCTTCAGTACTTCAGTACTGTTTCATTCAGACGCTGCCAGTGATCGAGTGGATAAAGGCAGTGTCATTTGAGGGCAGTGCTTAGCAACTGGGAACTTTTGGTTTCACAGTAAAAGTAATATAATGTTTTTTCATCTGAAGTGACTTTGTGAAAAAAAAGGTAAACCATATTTGATTGAAAATTGTTAATTTGGTCACCTGTGCGTGAAGCACTAGCAACTTCCTCCACACTTGGGTGGTTACTTAGCATTGTACATGAGTGCCCTCCACAGCCAAGGACATTTAAAATCCTTCACATTTTCATGACAAGTAAAAAAATATGTCAGGGCAAGTGAATTCTGGAAGCTGTTTTCCTGACTGGACAATTGGTTTTAAACCATGATGTTCAGCTCTGGTTTTTCAAAATTTGGTTCTGCTTCTTGATTGACTGCAAATTAAAAAGATGCAGACTCGCAGAGTACAGCAGCTCATATCACGTACACAGCAATGGGTCCAGTGTTTTGATTACACATTGGGAGTAGTTAAGAAATGATTGTTTGAGGGGTAGAAGTAAGTGAATGTGAGAATAAGAACTGGCTGGGCGAATGAGTGGCTGCCTTTGAACCTGAGGTAAAGCACCCTCTGTGTCATTCAAATGCCTGAGTTTATCAACTGTAAACTTTGATGACATAGAGCCTACTTGGTGATGTTTAATAGCGGTGGTAGAATATTTGACGTGCAAGTCTGCTTGCACTGGTACAATACTGTGCAGTACCTAACTGTGATATCTTAGTGAATGTGGCAAAGTGCTACTGGATATTAACAGGATATAAGGTATTTGTTCTTACAGAAAAAAACAATCACATTTTTAAAACCATTGTTTGTGGACATAGAATGATAGATCATTCAAAACAAGGAAGAAACAGTAGCCTTCTTTTCAAGAAATAAGTTTCTCATAGATAGAAATGCAGTTACTGCATATTAACAGAATTTATTTCTATTTGATGTTCCATTGCCTTTCAAATATCAACATTCTTTTCGCTGTTCAGAAATTGTGTTTTTGGTCGTTTGCTATTTATAAATGCTCTTCTTACATGTGTGCATAATTTTGTTTTGCAGACCTGTAGGATAAACATATAACCACACCATGAAACTGTGTGCTCTGGCAGTTTTTCTGCTGTATATGTGTGCCTGTGCTACAGGCTCCAACCCAGATGCTATTGCATTCCTACCAGGCCTCACCAAACAACCAAGCTTTGATCAGTATTCCGGTTACCTCGCCGCCAATGGGGGAAGAATGCTCCACTACTGGTTAGTTTGCTCACTGACATAAAGATTTAAATGTTGCTGTAGACTCACAGTCCCAGCAAAGTGGTCTTACTATAGTATGTAGATGGAAAGTCATAACATGTAATGTACCTCTTGGAACAGTTTATGGTTGTAACTTTGTCAAAAGAAGGATCACAGAGATTTTGAAAGAAGTTGTATGACTGAAGTCAATCAAAGCGAATTAGTCTCACTTTTTAACATTGTGCAAATGACTTGTCGTTTGACATCATTCAGGTTCGTGGCATCCCAGTCCAGTGCCAAGTCGGACCCTCTCATCGTTTGGACCAATGGTGGCCCAGGGTGCAGTTCAATGCTGGGGATTCTGACGGAGAATGGGCCTTTCACCATACAGGATGACGGCGTGAACCTGATCTATAACGACAACAGTTGGAACAAAGTGAGTTAAAAATATTAGTTAATGACTTGTGCAGATATCTTCCGGCTACACCATTGCTGTTAGGTTAGGGCACAAAGATATGCACATTTGTGTGTACCATCCTCCTCCTACACTTCAAAGCTCGTCATATCGCAGGCAACAATGGGATGGTTCTGTTATCTGAGTGTGCTCTCTCTTTGAAAGCCAAACTAATTCCATTCATGGGCAGCAGAAGTGTGTTACCAACAGAGATGGTTAATGGTCATTGAATTAAGACTGGAATACAGTAGGTTTAACATTTCATGAGGTTTGCATTGCTTTGTTCTCATACAGTAGCAGTCACTATCTACTTATGTAATAGGTATATCTTCACCACTGAAAAGCAGTTTGATCCAGATTGGGATATTTTACGACGCCATTGGTGAGCCTTCAATATAGAGGTTGCAATTATGAACTATCAGAATTACCCAGAAGAAGTCATAACTAGTTTCAAAGTATAGCATTTGTTTGTTTAGTACATTTGTTGATAAAGGTTCTTCCAAAGTTTAAGTAGAAGCATAAGATTCTTCATCTGTAAATGGTACTTTAGTCTCATTATACTTATTCTTTTTTATACTTATTCTTTTTTATACTTAATATATTGTGAGCATTGCATTTATCATGCTCTGCTATGACTTTTTCAATGTAACCCATTGATCTCCCCCCTATATCCAGTTTGCTAATGTGCTCTACATCGAGTCTCCAGCGGGGGTTGGATTCTCTTATGCACCAGACGATAATGTGACCACAGATGACAATCAGGTAATGGAATCACTTCTTTGGTAATAAATGAAAGGCCCCCTTGTCGCTAAGGTGGATTTACCATTTACCTTTAATACTACAGGTTAAATCTAGTGGGTCTGCTGCAGTTGTTGGCTAAACTTGTATTTGGAACAAAGCAGGAGTGTATTCTCACAGGTGAAATCCTTTTCAGTACCTGGGGATAAGCTTTTGTAAAATGTCACCTATTTCTTGTTGATAGCAGTGCAGCCCAAACTCTCCATTTATCTTTGTACTTGAACTCTGAGTCTCCTGAACTCCTGACAGGCTAAATCTGGTGGAATGTAATGCTGTACAGTAGCCACCAAAGTTTGCCTGATTTCCACAGTTATTACACTGCATCTGCAAGAATTTTCCAAATGTTTGGTTACTTTGGCATAATGTCGCATATGTCATGAGAGGACTGCATGTGAAATTGAAAAAAACTCGTTGATGGAAAAATGCCAAAATGGAATATGTGGAAAGAGTTCCAATACAATCACTGTCTGCTTTTCTGCTGTGTGTACACTGTGCACGTATTCTGAGTGGTGTGATTTCAGGATACTGTAATGTTATTGTACACTGGTAGTTGTTTGTTGGGTAAGCCTACCTCAATTTGCAGTGAATATGTCCTTCAAGATAAACATATCATATGACAAACATGAAGTCATCAAGTAGTGATTGTATCTCATATGTTTCTCAAATGTAAATACGAGACCACATACAGTACATACCATTGTACCCTCATCAGAAGGTCTGTGTTTCTTACATTGCATGGATTACATTTGTTCTAAGGAGAATGTTATCAGATTAAAGGTTATCCACAACAACCATCTGCAGCATCAAATTACAAACACAGTCAGCTTTAAACTGTTTATGAAATTGGAGAATTTTAAAAGTTGTAATACAATATCTCATTTACAGATAAATTATGTATTATCCTTTAAGTATCTGCCTGCATTTAACATAATATCACCTCATGCTGCTCTGAAAGTGCATGTATGATGTCTTACAGTAAAAAGCAGTTTGAATCATTCGGAAAAGCTGAACTTGTGTGAAATTAAAACTTGTTCAGCTTTGCATGGGATGAGGGTACAAGTAATCAGAAGGGTGCTGTTCAAGGGTGGGAGCTGTCTTGAACTTTCTCCTGAAGCCCAATATTTGCGATTTAGTTGGGCTTTGATATTTCCGTTTTATGAGCAAGAAAAGAACCAGTAAAAAAAAAAACTCCAAAACTACACGTCTTGGATGAAAACCATATCCTGACTCTACTTTGACATCGTGCATTCATGCAGTAGAAACCTCAAAAACTTTGTCAAAGACTTAAAAGTTATGCTTTTCATCAGACATAACCAGTCCTCACAATGTCATGGTAGTATTATCCCAGTTATGGAAAATGGTTTCCATTTTGCTTCATTATTTTACAATTTTTTTGGTTCACATTGGAAGTACTGGTTAAAGGTTGAAAGCAGTGAAAAGTGTATAATTGTTTTGATCTTTCATCGATAGCCAACCAATAGTTCTTACTGTATCACGTATCAAGGTCTTAACTGTGAAAACATGAAGGGTGTATACCTGTACTTCATGTTACAAGCCAACCTCAAACTCAGGTGAACAGACATCGGAAGGGAAATGAAGAGATTGGATAGCCTCTACCGAATAGGATTAGCAGGCATATTCAAGCCAGTTTGAGGTTGGCTTACAGTACATGAAGCATGTACCACCTGAAGGCCCCCTTTGATCTTACGTGGTAAACTCACAGAAGCAACCAAAAATGCCGTACCTGTCATATGATTATGAAACAAGCCACAGTGTGCTTTGAGCATGCTAAATATTGCAAAGTATTCAATGTGATTTGGTGGTGTACTGCATACAGTGTCATGCATGTAGTAGGTATCAGTAACGCTGTCATCAATAAGATATGATTCAGACTAATGGTACTGAATATGGTCTCTTATACTGTTGTGATTAACATAATACAGAATCAGCTATTAACCTGTATTTCTCATAGATCATGAAATGGAGCTGGGTGAAACATGCATGCTAAAAATTTCATCATTATGTGACAGCTTGTGACAGTCACGTTGCAGTTTGCAGTACGTGCAGTACAGTGTCCCAACCTCAGTGCATTTAGCGTGAACCATGGTATGAGGAAACATGGGGTTGGTGCAGTAGACCAAGTGATCGTGGTACACTGGTTGTATTGTCCTTTGAGGCACTCGGTTCAGTTCACCTCACTTACTGAATTTGCCTAGTGAGAACCCCAGTGCAAGAGGGTGGCAAACAACCCTATCGTATCTTCCTTAGCTTTACGTTGAAAGGCTGTATGTAAATCCTTGAAGCATTTGCATATTACAGTGCTATGGTCCTACAGCACAGTGTTTTAAAGAAATGAAATCTTTCGTGGGAGCTTTTGCAGGATTGTCACAATGTTTTGAGCTTTACGGCGTACAAATTTTACGGCAATGTTGATGTCTTTGTCAGGAACCATCCCAGCTAAAGTGTGCAGTAAGTGTAGTCAGAACAGCACAATTTCAGTTGTTATTGAAATGGGACTGATTGACTGGTGGTTCATACTGTAGATATGCTGGCTAGATAATACCCCAGCAATTGTATCATTTTTAACCTCATTGAGTGCATGCTAGATGTATCATCGGATAGCGCCAACATATAGCTCCAGCTTGTTTATGTACTGTATATAATATCCTATCAAAAAGTCTTTGAATGTGCCTTGTTCTACTGCCTTGCATTTAACACCATGAACCTTAACATACTTTTTGTTCTCAGATCACAGATGACCATTTCACAGCACTCATAGATTTCTACAAAAAGTATCCAGACTTCAAAGCTAACAAGTTGTTTTTGATAGGAGAGAGCTATTCTGGAGTCTACACCCCCCTGCTGGCTGCGAAGGTCATGTCAGCGATTGATGAAGGAAGTCTCACGGTTACATTTGGTGTAAGTATAATAGGGCTGTGAGGTTTTGGTTAATTCACCAGTAAACTGTTACCGCTTCTAGTAATCGACCAGTCAATGGTTAACTGAACGTAGATCTAACATGTTAGAAGAGTAACAACACTTTAGGATGTGAAAGTTAGTGCAATCAAATTGCACGGAAGCTGCTGGTCGCATAATTTATTTAAAAGTCAAAAAGGTTTCCACAATGCTTCAGATGGAGATCAAACATGGAGTTTTTTTAGGTCATGTTTGATCGTGAAACTATTAAGTACATCCAATTAAACATGTATCCCTAAAACCTCGTCTGCATTCAATCTTCACCAATGAAGATAATCAATCGCTCATTTTCATTTTGTACATTTCCCTCTTATATTTTAGTCATGCTCAATATTTTTTCAATGACAAAAAGAAGAACAATTGTGTAACAACGTATCTAAGGTTTTTAATAGGTATGGATGAAAGAGAAAGTAGGGATGTTTCTGTAAAAATGTACATTCATCTCACAACCACTTGTTTTCAGATCATGGAATCGTGACTTTTCACTGGTATGGCTTGAAAAAACTTATGCCAGTTTTTGCATTTCAGTCCATTCCGTTATCCAGCAGGTTTTCTGTTAGGACAAGATTTTACACTTTTGTTTGCACCAATTTCTGTGTTTTTCTCCATATTGTAAATTTTAATCAATTTCTTTTTTTTTAAAGAAATTTTTTCATTCCACAAAGCTAGAATTCCTTGCCTTAATCCAATGGAACTTGAAGATTGCATGGACTATTTACTTTCATGATGGAGTTATTGGAGTCTTGGATCAGACTTGAATAACATGATATTTATTTGAGAATGATGGAAAAATACTGCACCGCTATATGTTGGGACACTAGTTTCAATAGTCATATAATCTTTATTTTTTTTATCGCTCAATTTTCAGTTTTCTGTGTTGCTTTATTGTTTTCAAAGATTTTTTCCCTTTTCACCAACACGCTTGTTGTTTGTTTCTGTTTTGACACATGCAGCTGTTACGATGGCTCTATAAAGCAAGTGTGTAATTATGTCATGTTTTTCTCTCCCTTTGTTTTCCCCTCTCTTCACTGCAGGGGTTTGCCGCAGGGAATGGTGTTACAAACTATAACATGTCAACGAATTCACTGGTATCTCTCTTGTACTTTCATGGAATAATTGGACAGAGGTAAAAGATAATCATATAAGGTGTTTCATAGGGATTCTGTTAATTGTCTTTTGCTTTTCAAGAAAAGAAGTTTCATTGAGGTGTTCAGTGAGAATTTCTTGAAGACAAAGTGACTGGTGCAGTCGTAGTGACAGGGTTTTTCAGCCTTTGTATCACCAGAACTAATTTCTGTAAGCACGATTTGTGAAAAAGGGACCTGATTACTCATCTCGTGTTTACTTGCCCTTGTTAGGCGTACCCACTGGAGGTAATATAACAGCAAAGTTGCAACAGTCTTGTCGATTTACTTTTGATTTGCAGGGACTATACTGTAACTGGTTGTTGCTACATCACTATATGAAGCTTTCTGTTTGTGTCCCATTTTTTTTTCGTCCTGAATTGTATGAAATGTATCAAAACATAAATTTAACAGTTTGTAGGTAGCCATTTTGTACTCTAGTGGCAAGCACACTAGTATCATTGGAAACCTGGGTAAAATAATGCTGATGTTGTGGTTTTACTTTAGGTGTAAAGGGTGGAAACAGAATATTGAGGGAGTTCAAAACTCTTCTCCACAGTGCTGCACTAGCTGTGATAAACTTTTGAGATAATCCTGAGAGGATTCAAAAGGTATGGTGGCTTTGAAAAACTGCATTCTACAACATATCACCCTTCTCATGGCAAAGAGGAATGGGCTTGTTGTTGGTCTTGAATTCGTGGATGCTGTAATAGTATGCACATGAGTGAGGGCACTACACTGGCTTTAGTACACTGCTGCAGTATGCTGTGTAAAATAAATTTAGTCCAGTGTGGCTGTAGAAATTGAATGAGATACTGGCCATACTCTCAAAAGTGCTAACATTCCAGTGGCAGGAAAGGAATGGGTTCATGAATTAATATACTGTACACTGAAATCGGCAAATTAAGGCTGAGTCACTTACTTACTGTGGGACAAAAGGCTCACGTTTGGAATTCCTTTCTATACCTAGCATTTGTTAGCCGTCATTTGAAGAAACAAAGGAAGACAGCAAATGTGTCGTGGTTGGGATGACGTAATCATACCAAGTTACCAATAGCAATTTGAATTCTTTGATCTGTTCGTGATATGAGTTTGTTACCGTCCAGTCTCTTGAATTTCTGTTTCTATGATTCCATTTGGTGCTGCTTACGATTTGGGTAGAGTAAAGGAGGATATATATTAACACATAAAACGAGAGATTGGTTTACCTCCCGTGATGTGAATAATGAAAAATTGATAGACACTTTCCACTGCTATCATTTACCCACATTGTTCATGATCACGTTGATCATAGAAATCCCTTCAAATCAAATCCTTGACTGTAAACGAGGACAGGTGGCCGTGACATACCCGTCCCATAAATTTTTTGCAGGAGGAGGGAAATGGGGAGGCCTGAAACTATGATAAGTGTCTTAAAATTCTTTAAAATGTGCAAGTTGTTCAGACGTTTTAGTTAACAACTTAGCACATACTACTGTATGACTACCTGTTTAGGAGGTGAAACTCTCGACCTTGAGGGTCTGCTTTTGTCGCTTGAGAGACATTTCTTCGACAGTCAACCTTATTCACTGCTGAATTGACTTGCTTCAGCTATTGCTAAATCAATCACAGATTTGCTGCTTAGTCAGGTTACTTTAATGATCAATCAAACAGGTCCTTTCTTTTTGTTTTGGGTGAGACAGGAGTCAAGGAAAATTTGGATGTATGAGCTTAATGTTGTGAGATCATTGTTAAAAAGACAAGTATGGTGCATGGTCATGTTACATGGAAGAACCTATTGTGGACACAGTCAGAAAACATTATTAATGAAATGTTAGTTCATAAAATCACAGTGGTCATCTGTTAAGAGGTGTTTTGTCTCAATTGTCATTACTCTCAGCATAACCTTTGAATTTTTCTATGTCTTATCTTTTTCTACTTTTTGTCTTCTGGTGTAGAGTTTGGCAAAAGCTGGTGGAGAGTTGTTGCAATGGACTTAATGATTGCAATTTCAACCCAACAAGCAAAGGGGATTGTGCTACTTATGTGAGTAAACCCCCCTTGCTTTTTTTTTTGGGGGGGGGAGCAAATTTAGTCTCCTACTTTCATCAAAATGTCTCTCCTCTCTGATTTAACTGCATTTCATGTCAGGCTATACAGATTTAGTAAAGAAAAAAGCGTCCAATCGCTGTTGAATGTACAAACAGTAACAAAATGGAGAAATGTAAGTGAAGTTTGAAAGAAAATTGGATGTTACATCCTGGCAATTATACTCTGTGGAGATATTCAAGTTGCTCTACACTCGAAAACACTTTTGCGGATTGAATATGAGCTTGCATCCAAAAGTTGGAAAATGAAAAAATTTTTATTTTGTTTGGTTGATAATGGGCAGTCTGCTTTCAAATTTCCATGTGATGCACATCAAAGGCATATGTTACTGGGTGTACCCTTGTTAGATGCACTCTGTTCATCCTAAGAAACTCAATACTATGGTAACAATAATCAGATTGCTAAGTATCTGAGAGAGATCTGGGTGGATGCCGAACTCCGAAACACTCTGTTGTTCAGAGGGAAGGAAAGTGAGCTGTGGTTGAGAAAAGTCAGGAATTTTGTGGTCAAAGAAAACATAAAGTAATGGCACTCATTTTCTTCAACAGACGACCAGAGTCCTTGAAAAACCATACTTGTATTAAAACTTGTTTTATTTGCACTGTAAAATTAGTGAAGATGTGTACACCAAGTGAAAGGGGTTTTTGTGTTTTGTGCCAGTGAAATGCCTTTTGATTTCAAAAGTGGCAAAATTTGTGAATCCCCTTTGCAAACAATATTCGAGAGGACAATCTTGGGAGAAGACCATGCTCTTACGCAGGTGTACCATATTGAGTAGAGAAGTATTCTGTTGATTTTGGTGAGGGTTATATGGGACTAAGACAGGTTTGAGTCCAGTTGTATGTGCTCATTTATATTAAACTCCAGAAATTAGTGTTTGTATCCCTACCGGGGTACCAGACCGATGATGCCAGGATCTGGTTTTGAAATTTTTACCTGAATCCAAAGTTTCATCAATCAGCTTGTCTGCAACTAGAGACAACTTTGTTGTCACACCTGTGCGAAGATACGTGGACTTACAGTAACTATATCTCTTACGTCCCATCATGACTTCGCAGTGGACTCGAAGCCTAAGGGAAGTTATATTTCTGTGCATCGGGGTACCCGACTGACTGTGGAAGTCTGGTACCCAGGTCTGAATGTTGGACCCTTTGCAAACATTGCCAGAAACCTATCAGTCATTATTTTACATCAAAAGTTTTATTGTGAGTTTGAAATCAGCGTTTTTTTTGTTGTTGCATGCATTAAAACTAGATGTAAAAATGAACTCTCTCTCACTTTGTCAGAAAATCTTTGGAATCATGCATCATTGAAAGCACAATGCATTTCTGTATCATGGATTGGAAAGGTTCTTTTGATTATATTTTTTGACATCCATTTCTTGCAGGTCTCCTACGCTTTGGAAACTTTTATGACAAGTGGCATCAACCAATACAATATATTGGCAGACTGTGCCGGGTTCACTCCTCATAAAATGTACTCCATAGCCCCAGAGTTGGAGATCATGTACAGGGGTTCCCCAGTCGCAGGGTTACTAAAGAAGGTAATGACCTTTCTTTCAGTGGTTTTCATTTCAATAGGACGCGAGTCATACAACCTAGATTGTAAGATAGAGCACGTACTTACTTAAAAGAGCCAAGACTGAAGTTTACAGAAACTTTGTAAGATGATTGCAACCATTGTATTTGGAAATGTTGTGTTGTGTTTTTAACCATTGAAGTGTGGAATTAAAATATCGTAGCAGTCATCACACCACAGATTTTTTTTTCAAATTCCAACTTAACACTGGAAAAACAATACACTGTAAATATTTAACACAAACAGATGTCATCACCTCTCTTTTCTTATTTTTTTTTTGGTGAAACAAATACATGCTAAAGACAATGTCTTTATCTCAATTGTTGAGGTGTCTGTTAAAATTACAAGTCCTCCTCAAAAACCTTTCCTCTTTCTCATTTTCTGAGTGCCTAGATCTGATTTGAAATTCAAATCAAAGAAATCCTGCAATTCCACAAACGCTCATTATTATGCGGCATCATCCGACAAGGTTTTGTGCATCTATTTCAGGAGGAATATATCCTTTGTATGAATCAGTGTGAAGTTAGAACAGGAGGAATATATTCGCCTTACGCAGTTATCTGTTTAATTGTTTGTCTGGTTAATTGTTGTTGAGACTTTGCTTGAAACCAATTAAGACCATTCACATGCAACTGCATTGTGTTCATAACTTTGCGTACTTACCCACGGAGCTACTCACCTTAGAGTATACTTACGCACATTATTTTGTATCCTTGTCCTGCCTTTTGGCGCCTTACCTACTAAGAGAGAAGACATCGATAAATATCTTACCTGCTATTGTATTATTAATTTATATCTGAGTATGTAATTTTCGTTGACTCTCGACTGCCTTTAAGTTCACCCTGATGACAATATTGTAGAACCTACATAATCCTTTGTTGCTTGACTCTCGTTAGTACCATTTTAATCAGCAAGAATGATTTGTTGTCTGTCCTGGCCAGACCCCTTAGACATGCACTGCAGTTTAGGTTAAAGAAAGTTCTTCCTTGGGTTGAAAGCTGTGAATTTTTGGTTAACAAACATGATATCTATTTAACTGCTTTTTGTCACTCGAACATGTAATGGTCAACGTTTACCTGCATCATTTATATGTTTCCAGGGAGTCACCAGCACTTTGAATGTGGAAGCTTTATAAAAACTTACATTGCACACAGTAGTGCTGGTCGCACTGCCTATAGCCTAGACTGCATTTATTTAACTTTGCATTATTTCCAGACTATGATTATGGGAAAGTTTTGCAGTCTACCACTTGTCAGAAAAGTAAACAGTTCCCTGCAGTGACTGTGAAATTATATTATTAAAAAAAAAAAATGGTCAAAAAGTATAATGTGCAACTTTATGTTAATTGCCCTTTCAACTGGCTAGTTTTTACGGAGGAGGTTAATTCAGTCACTTATGATTTGAAGAGTAGCTTTCTACCGAAGTAGACGGTCATTGTGCTTTGTCCAAGGACTTTGTGTTTGGAATGCTTTTGCAAGTGTACTGTGTCTTACAGATAAAGTGTTCATACTGCATGTGTATACTATAAAAGCTCTCATGGCTGTAAGAAGCATATACACGCAAAATGCCGTCATGTGAAAGCACACCAACCACTGCACCTGTGTTCCTTGCCGGTTGATTTTGTTATTTTAGATTGATGTGAAAATGGATTGTTTGTTTTGCGTCCTAATTTAGCTTAATCTGAAACGTTTAAGGCCATTTTGAATGCTCACTGGCATAGGGTTGCTATCTGTGTGATTAACCATTTTGTGGTCTCAGTGGTGATCCAGAGAAGCACTTTGAGTAAATTTGGAGAAGTACATTAGTAACTGATCGGAGAAGTACTTTGGTAACTTGTTTCATAGTACTGTCGTAACCGTCGGCGTCGTCCGGTTACCTTTAATCCAGTCCAAGAAGTTTGAGCATGTCTTGATTATGCATCAGGCACATCTGCTAACAGTCTGGTATCGATTGTCACTCAGGTTGGAGCACCACCGAATGCCAATGTGTGAAAGTTGTGAGCTGCTACAGAATTGTACCATGTAAAAACGTCTTATTTTTTTTTTATTTTCTCATTATGCAGAAACTGATGCAGTCTGTGTCCGGACTGTTGACCGATACTCCACCGTGCCTTAACTACACGAGTCTGATCAAGTACCTTAATAACCCTTATGTTAAGACAGCATTGCATATAAGCACTTCTGCACCAGACAGTTGGACACCTTGCAGGTGAGCACCTTTAATTCCCATCTTTATCAAAGGTGTGACAATTCTTTTTATCTTTAATTACAATTCATGTTAATCATGGATTTTGTCGGTAATTGGCCCTTCAACTCTGTATAGCTCGGAGCTGCCTGCCGCCAATCAAAATGCGATCTGTGTGTATTTCTAAGCAATGTTTGGTGTCTTCTTAGTTTGTTCCTGTCAGTCTGTCCCCAATTTTTTTCCTTGGAGAATATGTAAGCCTCCTTCAGATGTGCATATAAATTGAAGTGAAATCCCCAAGGTCTGATATTCCCGATAAGTTGAAACTGTTTGGTTATGTTGTATTGATAAGATGACAAGAACTTTCCAGAAATGGCATCTTTGGTTGTTCAACAATAAATGCTTGTTTAATGTTCACAAAAGTGACTTAACATTATAGCGGTTGATATCCAATGTGAATGATACATCTGTCCTAGTATGTGATGTATAATTTTCTCCATTCGATCTGCCTACAGCGTAGAAGTCGGGCAAAAATACCACAGGATATACAATGACATGGCTCAAACTTACATTTCTATGCTCAATAACTTGAGCCAAGTAAGTATACACCTTTGCTGAAACATAATTTTTCACAGACAGCAAAGAGGATAAGGGTGCTTGGCAGGGAAGAGGGGGGGGGGACACTTGATAGGGAGGTGATGGTTTATTATGCTCTTCTCTACCATTGAGAAAATTACCCACTTCCCCTGTTCTTGGCCAAAAACGATAGATTTTATATCCATTCACATTTGTAATGCTATACTGACTGCATGGTCTGTTGCACAAATTTGTTCTTAAGTGATTGGAATTTGGCTAAAATATCTTTGGCGCCCAGTGATCGAAGTGGTCAAAAGGATTTGCTCTTAGAGAAGAAAGTATGGATCTATCCACCAATTCAAATGTGTGCACAATCATGCAGTGGTTGCAAGGTTGGTCAATTAAACTTGATACTCTCAGGGATGAAACCGCCATTGATGCTCTCATGTTGCAATTATTAATCCTCTGGTAGGTTCGCAAGAGGATGGTTTCTCCACGACCTAGTCTGACTGCTGTGAAAGCGTTGAGGTTGACTCTTAGCATATGGTGATGTAGGAACTGTTCATAAAATAGAAAGGGAGGATGTAGTGAGGGTGGAAGTAAATCCTATAGAAAGTGCACAAATTGGTACAGTTGCTTTGCATAAAATGTTTCTTATATTTGCCAATAGCAATTGTCGTCTCTTGAATCTTAACCAGTTGATAAACAAGAACAGAGTAAGGTTTGCAAATCTTTAGTATGCAGGAACAAAAAAGATGTCATGGAAACTGCTTTGAAAATGCGTGACTTTGCCTTGTCCACAGAAAATCCGCATCTTGGTGTACAACGGTGATCTGGACACTGCTTGCAACTTCCTTGGGAACCAGTGGTTTGTGGACAACCTCGGGGCAGAGGATGAGGTGGCATGGAGGCCATGGATTTACTCTGATGGCTCTGAGCAGATTGCTGGATTTATCAAGGAGTACAGCAAGATTGCATTTGCTACTGTGAAGGTGAGCTTTGTACCTCTCTGAGGGCAAAGAGTGAAGGCACTGATGTCTTGAAGGTCTATTTTTATCTCGATTTATAACTTGCAGATTGGAGATTTGCTACTTAATACTGCTTTCAAAAGCACCGTCAACATCTCCATTTCTGAACCATGTCTTTTTGGAATTTTGAGAGAATGTGCTTTTCAAGGAAGGTCCAAAAATTTTGGTATTTTGTGGGACAAATTATTGCTGTATTGTTTTGCTTTTTCACTCCTTATACAACACGTGTAGCAGTTTGTTCCATTGCACCAGTTCTGCCCAAAAATTTTTGACACCTTTCGCTAACAGCACCATTGTGTGTCATGTAGGATAGCGAGTGAATCTTCCAAGGGATGAAAAAAGCTGGTTCGCATCACAATTTGTGGTCTTCGAAAGCCGGGTTGCCATATTGTTTTCATGTAGGCTTAGCAGTCAGTTATGAATGGATATTTTCTCTGGCGCTCCCTGTAAAGTTGAATTCTCTTCTGAATCGTTTGTATCCAAAGCCACAATTTTGCACGTGAATGTTCCAAGTGCCGTACATGCACAAATACGAACCTCTGCAGCAGGTATTGAATATTTGGATAGTTTGGTTGTGATGTGCAGACATATATGCAATGTTGGTTTAGTATGTACTAGTCGCAATGGGTCGACTGCCAACCAATTTGAACATTGATGAGCAAAAACTGCTAATCAGTTTGTTCACACTATTTTGTACTTTGTTCATCTAGCTGTAAGACTGATGTGTGGACAGTGCTAGCCAGATAGAATATTAAGTGTCGGTCTTTAATCATGACTATTTATGGTGTTACCTCCATAGATTATTGAATTATTTATCATGATTATTATTCTGGTTTATTAAGTGAGTTATACTAAGCATTTTACACTGTACACCCAGCTACGCACCAGCTGTGCAAACAAGTAATTGTTATGGTGTAATCAACAGCGCTGCAAGCAATCGATATTCAAGGACGGTTGGGAAGGTTAGAGACATACGCAGCCTGACTGCTGTGGTCTCATTGTGTATTTAAGCATGGGTGTGAGCAATTGATGCACCATACTTTTAACTAGAAAAATAGGGACTATTTTTAAGATTTGAGGGAAGTACCTGGATCAAATTCCTTTTTTGTTCTAAGCCCATCTCCCTTGAAGATTCTAGTTGGAGTGTGAGTGTTTGATCAGTATTACATTAATATCAGAGATATATGTTTGTTGGCATGTCTGTTTGTTTATTTTTCTCATATTTTAATCTGATCATCTTTTTATCTTCCAGGGTGCCGGACATATGGCTCCAGAGGATAAACCTATTGCGACGTCACTTCTCATTCAAAATTTTGTAACTGGCAAGCCATTCTAGGGGCCAGCTTTCACACCCCCAACACTCCGATTTCTCACTTTTATAGTATCGTCTTTCATTAATTACAAGTCTGTTATGTGTAAAGGCATAATATTTTACCGCTCCCACCATTTTTCTTTTTTTTCATAGCTTTTTTAAGTTTCTTATAAAGAAAACAATTTCTAAAATTCAGAAATATCACAAATTCATGATTTGCCAAGTTTGATATTCACAGTACCATGTTTGATTTTTTTTCAAAGATACCAAAGATGGAATTAAAGGGGGAATATTGTGTTTTGGGTTGTCATTTTTTTTTGACAGAAAATCTTATTTTTAAAACTATTATATGTGGACGAAGAATGAATTATTGAAAAAAAGGCCGGACAGTAGTTTTTCTTTCAAGAAGTATGCTTCTCACAGATCAAAATTTAATCATATGTGGTTCACAAACCAGTGATGAAATTATCACTGAAGTTTATTGGTGATTCAGACTGAATGGTTTAACAGTGATTAAAGCTATGTGTTTTCATTGTATGCCATGTTGGTGTATTTGAAATGCTATATTTCCCTTTAAGAACAGTTTTGCATTCTTTATGGTCATCTCTCGGTTTAGCAGACTAAGGTTCGATTTTCTCTCTGGTGGTACTGTGAAAGACATCAAAATGGTCAGAAAATCACGGAGTTGGGGGTGTTCTTTTGCCAAATGAATTTTAAAAATGCCCTGCGTGAGTTAGAGTCGATCTCCACAGTTCTACAAAAGTGGTAGGTGTCACGACAGCATGCCACTTCACTTTAAAGAGTACCAACTCATCGCGGAAGAGGAGATTGCCCGCTGATTTAATGGATGCGATTTGTTCAAATGTTGTATATGATTATTGGTCTGATACGTAAGTTGATACATACAATTGTGACACCAAGAACTAGTACATTTTCAGAAATTTTCGACAAAAATATGTGCCCATGCAGGAAATTGAGATGGTGGGTAACACAGCCAAATTTGGGATACGGCATTATCCCGATAAGTGCGTCATGGACCCGTTTCCATGGTGACACCCTCTCACAATTCCAAGCCATAGTATGTATCCAGCTTAGATGAAAGTGATGTGTAATCATTGTTACTGGTGTCCCATGTCCCGTATTGCCATGGTATGTCTGAGATGTGGTCTGAGGGCAAACTAAAAACGTGATGGTGAAAATTAAAAGAAAACTAGACTCTCTTGGCAAACTCAGTGAGATTTTTTTCAGCATCGACTCATCCATTTTGATGATCAGGATTTTCAGTCTGCTATTAAATTGTCAATCTTGATTATTATTTGTACTCTCACTATGAAGTTAATAGTGGCACTGCACTATTGCCACATGTAACATCCAGTAACCAGGTGCTTTGCAGAAAACATACCCCATCTGAAATCATACCCTGTCTGTATGGTCGGTGCAGTGATATTACTGAAATAAATTGGAGTGTGTCTGAAATTGCGATGAATAATTCTTCCATGGATGGTTTTGGCATCACAGTCACTCTCGATGTGCCATCTATGTCTTAAGGGTCCTCATTGATATACAGTGGTATGAATTTTTTCAGAGTACCCTGTTGGACATTCACCCCCCCCCCCCTCCTGTAAGAGGATTGTGTCATTTGGACAATTTACCCCCACCAAATCTATGCTTGCGTTTGCAATGACTCTGAGCACTCTATTGTTTGAGTGACCCTTTGCAACCCCACGTCTGTTCTTCTAAATATCCTAAATATTTGAAGTATCTCTCTAGGAATAATTTCATTGGTTCTTCAGTGGTCATGTACATGCATACCCATTATTGGTAAAGTCATAAGTTACCACATCAAACACTGTAACTTCCAGTTCTATCTGAACAAGCTAAGGACAACTAACTTAACCTACAGTCCAGCTATATTGATGTAATGTGATGGAATATTTT
Source organism: Stichopus chloronotus (assembly GCA_021234535.1). Taxonomy (NCBI): domain Eukaryota; kingdom Metazoa; phylum Echinodermata; class Holothuroidea; order Aspidochirotida; family Stichopodidae; genus Stichopus; species Stichopus chloronotus. Next base: position 2,472,939 of record CM037832.1, on the reverse strand, counting down.
GTCTCTAGAATGGAATGTTTTAAACAGAGATAATTCTGTAGGAATATTTTTTTTTTGAAATGTTGGCATGCTCAAAGAAAAGGATATTTTCAAATCACTCTTTACATGCAGTGCTGGCTGGTTCAGCGACAATGCGTGGGAACCTCTTAACTTGAAATTTCTAAGAAATCCCCCTTTATCAAGGAATTAAGGACTAAATCTTTTTGAATGTAAGTAGTATGAGTAAATTTTTAGTAGTATGAGCAAAGCTTTAAGTAGAAAAAAGAAATGAGATGTTGTGTGCAGACATTGCAGTGTTGCATATCAATTTTGAACTTTTCCCTGAAACTCCTTGTCGAATTTTGTATTGGCTGCTCATGCTACGCATATGTTCATACTAATAAGCCTTCATTGTGTCACTGTTTAAGTAAGGAGGTCCATTTTTTTTTTTGGGGGGGGGGGAAGGAGGATTTCATAAGTCCTTACAGTCCTTGATGTTCTCACTTTCAGCATTGTCGGTCTAACCCTGTTTATCCTGGGCGGTGTGACATTTCGATAGTTCATATTTTTTCCTTCAATTTTTGAAAAAATCAAAAAGGAAAAAAGGAAGTGCTAGTAGTTATGATGTTGCCTAGTATGAAGTTACGGAGTGTTAATTGTGTTAATGAATGTTGCTACCGGTTACCCAGGCATCATCATCAATGTGCAATAATGTTTGGACATAATGGACGTTCCGTTCTGAGATAAGATTATTGTTGATTACGTAAGTAACCATCAAGTAACGTTTGACATAGATCTTTTAACTAATTAGAGTTATGGTATACCTTATCGTGTCTTCCATGTGTCGTGTGATGTACTGGTGTATTGTCAGGAGCAATAGATTTCCCAGGTATGTGATAGTTGCTACATTATTTGTGCCTAAATGAGCTCAAGTTTTAATTTTTTTTTTTTCCATCTGCCTACTGATTCAGCTGTCTATTGACAGTCTAGCTTCCTTTTATACTAGCATTTTTTGATACAGATATGGTCACTGGCGCTGCACCAAGTTCAGTGTAGTTCTTGAACTGATTAATAAGGATGTAGCATCGATTTACCCCACCCTCATCATTCCAGGGCCTCTTCTCTCGAAGATATATGTTAGGCGTATCTGTCACATGGCGTGACATTTTCACAGTTTTATGGTTCTCTCTTTTCCATTGTCTGTTCACCTAATGACCAGATCGTCATTAATTGACGATCTTAATTTCAGGTAGTATCCAGTATTTTCTTTTGCATATCACCCTTCCCAAATAATGGAGTGGTCCTTGCGACAGAAGACTATACGCGCCAAAACTGCAGGATTGATTCGATAGAACCTGTCGTTATTAGTGTGTAAAATTATGAGGTATATGATGAGTGGGTAAATCCCGATTACTTCTTTTCGCTGGAATGGTTTAACCAAGTGAAGGTTATGTTCATTTTGAAGCTGTGACAAATAAATAGGCCTACACTTGAATTTCATCACTCTGTTTTCTGTGAAGTCCAATCCATGATCTCTTAATTTTTGGCTTAAAGACAGGAATTGGTGTTTATTCCATGGGCGACCGATAGGGTAGTGAAGGGAGAATTGGGGTAATTCCCCTCCCCCCGGGGCATTTATATCCAAAAATTAGGTAGTGCCATCTCAGCTTAACTACCAAGTTCAACACTCCCCACCGTGACCCCATAAAACACCTCGATGAAAAACGCTGGATACTGCGTGACGGCACCCGATAAAAAACACACCAGCATGAAACACCCCATGTAAAAGGCTGGATGCAATGTGAAAACACCCGATAAAAACACCCCGGCATAAAACTCCCGAAGAAAAAGGCTGGATACTGCGTGAAAACACTCGGTAAAAAACACCTCAGCATGAAACACCCCGTTGTAAAAGGCATGGATACTGTATAAAAACAACCGATACAAACACCCCAGCATGAAACACTAAATGAGAAAGGCTGGATATTGCGTGAAAACACCCGATAAAAAACACCCCAGCATGAAACGCCCAAATGTAAAAGGCTGGATACTGTGTGAAAACATCCGATAAAAACACCCCAGCATAAAACTCCCGATGCACACTAAGGCTGGATACTGCGTTTAGGCTTTCACGGACTAACCAATAAAATCCCCCTAATGCGCTTTCCTATGTCTTATTAAAAATCAGCTGGTGTTGACGCTTTACACTACGAATTCTATTCGTTCTCGGACATCTCCTGGAATGATATCTTGATATCTCTAACGATTATGTTCAATAGGGGCACTAATCGTGCTACGTTATTTCATTTAATCAACGTACTATACCCTCCTGTAAAAGATTGAAGACCAGACGATTCAATTTCAGGTCCGATCTGTTTACTGTACACAGACTACAAACTGGGTCGCCAAAGTTACGTCAGTGGTTTTACCTGTTATTGTACATGAACACCAAAGCTGCTCTGTCCATAGGGATATGTGAATACTGTACTAATAGATTAGGCTTTTATCAAAGACAGATCAACATAAAGGCCTTTTCTCATGAAGGTTCTCGAGAAGCTTAAGTTTGGTACAAAATATCGGAAATGGGTGTCGACATTGTATTGTAATACCCCCAAAAGCCGTCTAATGACAGGGCTTCTCAGCTTCTTTCCCAATAACACCATTCGTCAGAGGTGTTTTTCTTCTTTTTTTTTCTGCAGGTAGACACATATAGGGAGAGGCATATGAACATACTCATGAATATTATTTAGTGGACGTCAAGATAAGACACATGGAAAAATAACGTTTTTTTTCTCTCTACTGCGGCGCTTTTTGACAGATTTTGTGTAGATCATTTGTGGCACAAATCTGTTAACTTAAAGGATATATGTAATTATACCCCTGGAAAGAATGCACAATGTTATGTAACCTGTATGTCACAACTACCCATCCGTCCTCCTTGAAAATTACCACCGGTGTGGTATTTGGCTCTAAGAAAGTCATTTGTCGTATTGGGATCTCACATTCGGTCAAAACCACCATCAGTATGCTACCGCTTAATCATGGAACAAAAAGCATATGACATCCTGGCAAAGTACTTGTGATCTATCGATTTCCACTAGCGTAGTTTAAGACCCAAAAGTCGTTAATACTTGGAAAAGAATGAATTGGGGTATTAGTGAAAGTATATGACCATAGCAGCAGTGTAGGGAAATTGAAACAACCAATCACTTTTTCAGGGAATGTCCAAAAGTAAACTCCGCCCTGAAGTGGATCAAACAAGTTTTTCATATGTTGGCTGGCTGGTGAAAACCCCTCTCTCTACATTAAGTTGTTTTATTTGGGTTTTCCTTGGAGCATGTTTTCAGTATATTTGCATATCCGTGTACAATTTGTATAAAGTAGAAGTCGAATCAAAGACTAACTCACATCTACTCTACTTACGCACTGTGTACATTGATTTCTTCTAGATGCGTTTGCATATATAATTTTTATTTTCCCTTCAAGGCTCTTTTACATTTAATATTTTCCATCTTGCTACATTCACTTTGTATGATTATGGAAATGGTGAACCGGAAGGTTCAGTCTAAATAAAAAATCCCCCTAATTTGATCGATTGAAGTTTACATTCCCCCCTTTTATTTTGCTTTCTGCAAACGCCATGATTATTCACATCCTTCTCAGGATAATATCGCATGATAATTTGACATACTCATACTTGCAATCAAAGTGACTGATTCTTCTAAACGCTAAAAAAAAAAAAAGAGAGCAAAACCAAACAAAGCGTGTGCTGCATTACATACGGTACGTCTTTCACATCTTTCGGCGACTTGCAAGCACGGCTATTGATCTAACTGATTCTAACAGAGTCAATGATGAAGCTGTATACCGCACCCGGTTGAAAATTAAGGTCCGGATCATTCAAAATGGCTGAATAATATAGAATACCTTTTTAAATTTGTTAACTTATAACTTATTAAAATTATTTTCATTTTTATACAATTTTATGTCCTATGTCCTTTTTATAAATGTTACATTTATACTGGAATAAAGAAACCAAATCAAATCAAAATACCGAAACAACGGCATATTTGTCGGTCATTCATCTTCCGGACTCCAGTTTGAAACTCTATCAATAAATTGATCTCAAATAATCAACAATAGTTCCCTCTTTTTTGCCTATGGGCACGTGTGAAATCATGTGACTTAACCAGCTACCACGATGCTCAGTCCTCAGACCACCCATGACATGTAATAAATTGCTAGACTTACTGGCATATATAAGACAAGGTTCGCTTTCGTTGGTGATTCAATCAATCCTTAAAACAAAAGACTTTATCGTTTTAATTGTCCAGCAAATTATTTCTTCAGTCTGGGTTTCATCCCCCCCCCCCCGCCCTCTGTTGTGGTTATCTGTCAGCCACCCACCCGATGTCGTTCTCTTTCCTTCTACGTAGGGTCGTCATCATCATCTTCCCTCTTAGAGCAACCGCATACCAGGAGGCTCACCAAGAATATCAAAACGACCAACAACATGGCGACAGCGATTAATACGAGTAAGGTTGGAGTGAAGTACACACAGCCGTCCTTGTGTACGATAACGTTAAAATGGCAAGTTGCCGTGTTACCAGATTCATCGGTAAAGAAGTAGCTGACACCCGTCGTACCATAGGGGAATAAGGATTCTCCTGGGAAGTGAGTTTGGAAGACTGACACCGGTTTATCTGAGTTGTCGACCGCCTGCGGTTCGTACCAAGTAGTGGTCCTCCAGCCCAGACAGGCTGGGATCCTCCTGGTCGTCGGGCAATGAAGTACCCTTGGAGGTGTCACGTCTAAAAAAACAAACAAACAAACAAAACATCTAAAGTAATAAATAATACTGTACGTTGGAAAATGACAATGAGAGATTTGGCAAGGGAAGGAGGATTTATAGAAGGTATGGTTTCTTTTTTGTTTGGGAGGGGGTGGGGAGGGGGGTTCATAGCTGCACATAAAGACTATTTACCTCCAGGATGGGTTCTCGCTCACGATTTGGTTGCATGTTCATGACTATCAATTACTTTTTTGCATATAATCAGGTCTATGATATGCATCACATTGTTTTGTTCGGCATGATATTAGTATAGCCTGAGTAGATTTAGGGGTAAAAATGAACCAGTGTCCGGAGGACGTTTTGGGATTGCAGAGGGCTGCACTCGTATTGGGAGGACGTTTTGGCCCTGTATAGGGCTGCACCCCTGTTGGTGGTGGATTTGAATCTGCATGAGACTGCACCAGTGTTGCTTTTGTTTGATGTTTGGTGCCCATTTGCTTTCATTTTTCTCGCGCCTCATTTATCTTCTCAATTGCGCCTTTTCCTCATTTTGCAGTTTTATTCCTTTCTCATTCGTTAGTCGCTATTTATATTTCTACATTGTTATACTTCTACATTGCACTCAGTGTTCCCTTTCGGATTCTCAGGACAAAGAGACCACACAGCTGGCATACGGTGGTAGATGGAGATCTGTCTGTCACTTTTATGGAAGCAACGTACTTTCCACAAACAACCTTCCAATTATGGAATGAATTAAAGAACTGCGACCTTTTTTTTTAATAAACTTGTTTAAAGGTCAGTAGTAAACGTCACCAGCAAGGGACGTAGTACTTTCTGATATGAAGGCCCGTATCCAGACCTGGAGTTTTGCTCAGCCTTTGATAGTACGTAGACCTACTTTCTCAACATATACAATGACGTTTAATTTGTCGGTTATAATCGTCGGGTAAAATGTTCCACTTGTGGTAAAATCGAACCTCGCCCCTACTAAAAAAGGTGCACTATGGGCCTGATATTAGCTGGCCTTCAGAGGGGTGCAATGCATTGCGCTACCCAGCTATCCCAAGGAGTCATTCGTGGGCGGAGTAACAATAATCCAGAACTGACGATGAACTTTATGACGTAATATTTGCTAAAAACAAACCCCACACTTAGCAAGCAAATGCGAATATATATTTCTTCACATATTAAGCATTTTCTCACTTGCTCTCACTTTATTCTCACTTTAATCTCAGTTTACGCATTTTTCACATTTGCTGTCATTTTGTCCTCATTTTGTCGGTTTTTTTTTCTATATTTTCCTCTCATTTGTTTTCCCTATAATGTGAAGATCTGTTGACAACCGACCATTGTCAGCTTACCATTCACAATGATTGAAAACCTGCATTCGTCCAGCATCGTACCGCTTTTTTTCGGCTGAGTATACGACATCAGTCCGTCCGATTCCAAATTCGCTGCCGGAGATATGGTCCCGGGTGATCGTTACTTGCGATACCATGAACTCCGGCTCTTCCCAGGACACAGCCACGGAACTGCTCGAATCCTGCACGTTCACAGAGATGTCCTTGGGACAAGCCGTGAATCGTCCGAAAAAGTCTCTTGATACTGAAAAGGGACAAAAAAAGGACCAATGGTAGAAGCATACATAGCAGAGATAGTTGGTGTAAAGTCATATCTAGTGAAGTATTTTAACACTAAAATTAACATGCGAGATGAGAAAATGTCACAGATTGCAGCGGCTAACATTCTCACAGGCCTCTCCGCCGATGTACGCACAGTGCACGTTGTATCTAACATTATCTCTAGTTTCATTCCCTAATGTTATCGGTCCTTTCAAACATATAAAAGCATAGCCTACTTATCAGTCTGATAGTGACACGCGCCTGATCACATTTTTCTGGTGAAATGATTTGGTATGTTTAAAAAAGTGGCTAATGGTGGAAAAGTGATCAATTGGACATTGCAAATTTGCGTACATCATCATTGGAGTCACAAAACCTCACTGAACCTCATCATGTCCTCTATAATATTACGTTATCGCGACCTCGATGATCTCTTGGCCTCGGTAAAGGGAGAGTCGTTTTATCAGACGAAGCTTCTGTCGGGACTGCCTCCCTTTCTTGCTTATTATAGCATATGCAATAATATACTGATATCACTTTGCAGATATTTTATCTGGTGTAATTAGTGTAAGATTGAGGATCTGTGTATTTCTAGGATGAAAAATTGAAAATAAAGTTAAGTGAAACTAATCACTGCCATACTGCTTTAAGATCAAGGAAGAGGCCTCTTTAGTTTTTTACACCAGGTTTGATGCAGTCCCTTCGCCCCATGTCACAAGCCATTTTCGAAATGTTTCATTTTCAATTTCCTCGTTTCGTAAGATTGACTTGCAGATATTGTTTCTAGGAATAAGACATTACAAAGGTTTAATGTTATGTTTAATTAAACTTAAACTTGCCTAATACGTTAAAACACCACAATGATTAATTATAACGAGGGTGGATGAGTCTTGGGGGAAAATCGACTTCATTTGATGACAGAAAATCTAATGGCAGGGCCACTAAAGAAAAAAAAAACATAATGATGATAAGAATTTAACGTAATGGCTGATCTGTACGGGGAACTTGTTTGTCAAGGCTATCTCTTGCGAAAGGTTAAGACATGTCCCTACCACTTAATTTAGTTCTTTATTACTCTTTATTCACTTTTCCTTCTTTGGTAAATATAACATACGTTCAATGACGATATCGAAGCTGCAAGAGGCAGAGTTTCCCGCCAAGTCCGTGAACTCGGTAATTAATTGTGTTCATCCCTAGAAGAAGAAAATCCCCGGGTCGATGAGAGGCTGTCACATCGACCGGTAAACCGGAATTATCAGACGCAGACGGTTCCTGCCAGATGACTCGGTAACCGTTTGCAGACAGCGCCTCTGCTAAAACTATCCGGGAGGAGTTAGGACAGTTGAAGACAACCGGAGGCTGGGAATCACCGGGATCAAATGCTCCTATAAAAATGATTCAGGTATATGTACATAATTAATTGTAATCATGTAGTCAAGCACCAATAACCAAAAAGATGATAGGTGGAACAATACGTAGGGAAAATGTTAGGACACACCCACACACATGGAAATCCACACAACACAAGTGCTCCTGATCCGTATGTCAAGTAGAAGACTTGAAGTTGTATGTAAGTCAACCTTCACGTCGGTTGACTATCAACTTGACAATTTTGGATTAAATTTGGTATTAGCACACAAAACATCGTAGTCTCACTCACTGTAATCAATGACAGATATAGTCCCTATCCACGACTTTGGTCAATGGTACATAATCATGGAAGTATTACTCTGACAGAGTTATACTTCCATGACGTACCGTAACAGTACGAAGCAGCAGTGAGAAAACAGACCTAGTTGCAAAAAGCAAACTTGCACACGGAAGTAACGCCTGCAACTCGAGTTACCTGCTAGAAACGGTGATATTTCCAGTGGATATTTCCTTAAACGGTACACTATTTTACTTAATATTATCGGAATTTTTGTACTTCAGTCAACTCAAATCTTCAGAATCAGTGGGATAACAAGGGTTGATCTACGGGCGACCATGGGTGTAGGGAGGATTTGGATTTTTCTTGAGGGGACTGAGACATGAATAACAAATTTACAGCAGATCACTTAAAACACCATCTACAATGTGATACTTAAATACAATTACCGTTAGTACCAGTTGCAAGGGAATACGGTATTTGAAGCAGAAGGGAGGGAGCTGAGGACTGCAGAAAGACGGAGCGCCACCGTCAGTTGGCGCTTAGCGCATAGAATTTTGGTTTAAAACACTGCTAAGAACGCTTTAGAACACATTCCAGTTTCTCTTTGTAAAATATTCTCCCAGTCAAATGGAAACCCGATGGCAACAGAATGTATCACACCAAAATGTACCTCGTCAAGGTCCAATATGTGCTACTATAATCAGGCTGAAGTTACCTTACATGAAACCTGTTTACACTTCCGGAGAGAAGCAATCAAGATAACGGTGATAAGACCATGTTTAACCCTGACATTTCCACTAAGAAAACCTGGGTTTTGCGTCGCTCTGTCTCGTTAGTATTCAATCATCTTTTTCACAATTTTCGTTTTGACGGTTCATGAGTGTAGACCTCCATGCATGCACAAGCTGGTAATGTAGGACATGACATTATGCATAGTTCCCTGCGGCCACTTTAGGCCATTTTAAACATATCCCTGCCATTGCCATCATACGGCGAAGAAGTTACCGACCAAACCTGGCTTTCAAGCCTTCTACCAGGTACAACTTGCTTCCGGCAATCACAAACATATAATGCATTGCAGTTTTTCATTTTCCTTCATTTAAGAGATGCACCCGAAGGGCGCCCTTGTTTCTCTCTCTACGCCAGTGGTCACTATGTGAGTTGATTAAACCCATCCAGTGCAGATATAACGATTGCATTACTCACTGGTGACGTTAACATTAAAGCTGCAAAAGGCTTTATTATCGAACGGATCTGTGAAAGTGTAGGTTGACGGCAGTCACGCCTTCGGAAAAGAAATCCCCGGATGTTTGTGTGGCTTCCACGACAAACTGGCCCGTTTCTTGATCCGAGACTTTAGGTTCCTTCCATTCAACTGCGACGAACTGTTCTCTCCCTCTTAACTGTACATACACGTCTTCAGGACAGGACAAGACTCGACTGTCGGAGGGGTCATATCTGATGGATTTCAAGCAGAAACATGACGGAGCAGGCACAAGGAACAATTCTTGACATAAATGAAGGTATTATTTACAGAGGAAATAGGTTTTTTTGTTGACTTGTGATTAAATTAAGAATTACTGAAAAGATTCTGATTGAAATAGGCCTAAGTGATGTATGAAGTATGAAATGTGTACTTATTCATTCTATTGGTTCTTCACTTAAGGTGTATATGTGTGGCGGGGGGTGGGGTGGATGGGTAAATGGCCGGTCAATTTTAGCTGCTCTGAATAGAGGTTCCGAGTTTGAACTGAACTTTAGTACTGTTGTTATGCACGTACAGCGGCAATCGCTCTCACTCAACTAATCTGATCTGCCAGTAGCTCAACAGGCAACGATAACGTCTCCCAATTAAGCAACACTTTGACATGTATACTTTCAACAATGACGCTGAACACGCAAAGGGATTGGTTGTGTTGGCTCATCACTTTCGAAACACCGACTTCAAACGTATCCGGGCGAAAGAAATCAGATTCGACGTCATCAACCTCACCCCGTCTGATCAAGAATGGTATCTCCCAGATAACGGGGGTTTCCGACCCGGTAGCTGCAGTAGATTATTGCCCTCCATGAACAAACTCCGACTGTTTCTGAAACGAAAATTCGTGAAAAAAAAAGAGTTTGTTCTTATTGTCAATTATTAAGTTTTTATTAAAAATTAATAATTTGTTACTACAAATTATTGACTTCTTGTTACAACCTATTTAATTGATATAAACAATTATTAGTGACTTGATCGATTTTCGAGAGATCGGAACCCGGTCATTATTTGTGGAAACTTTGGTTGTAAGCTACTGTTAACATTGGTATTTCCAAAGTACCGTATATCATATTTGTGTGTAAGTATCTCAGAAGTGTGCTGCAAAGATCCGCCTACACCTGCATATTAATACTGTAAAGCCACCAGAAATTTAGGTTTGAACTATTCGCTGTGTATAGTAAGAGAATTCCGTCAATCTGACTCAGTGTGTTCACATAGCGATTTTGCGGTTCATCACAGTGAAGGAATCGAGTCGGGTAAGTGTATCACTGTGCGGGTACTCGGATTACTCGTGAAAACACTACAAACCATTAATTTGAAATAACAAACTCAGTTTTTTTTTTCTTTTACATGGCTTTCGCACCGCCTACTCAATTTCATGTCAGTGAATGAAGTTATCCGACAACTTCATGGCGCACAAATCGGACATGATCACAGGAACCTCCTAGTTGATATGAGCGTGATGAAAATGTATGTTGCCATGACTACCAACTATGTATAACACAATGTCAACGTATCAACACGTGCGATGTATTTGCCTAATATTTAGTGTTATCACTGAGATGTGAAGAAAATCTTGGAGTTACATCTCGTAAACTTATTGATGAATGGACCTTACCCTCTATCACGGTAATGTTAAAGCTACACTCTCCGGTATTGCTGGAAGCGTCTGTGAACACGTAAGTGACGACAGTTGTTCCGATGGTGAAAAAAATATCCGGGTGACCTTGACCTCGACAAAGTAAACACCTCACCAGAATTATCGAACGCAGCTGGTTCCTCGAATATGACATTTGCGCCGATGCTGCCACTGGGTATGAATATGACTGTTTCATTTTCTGGACAATTACAGACAACTGGTGACGTACGGTCAACTGTTGACAGGAAAAATAGCAAAATATAGGTTAAGATAAAAAAAAACAAATTCTTGTAGTGTCGACCAGGCTTTGGAGTTATAGTACTTGACCTGGATTTCGACTTACGAGATTTGATCTAATGTATAATAAGGTTGTTCTTTAGTGTTCCCCAAGAGTACTAGATACAATCTTTTCATCATCCCTGGTCGAGGAAAGAAGATTTACATAATCGTGGCATAGGATCCCATTTAAGACAACTGGAGAGAACTTAAGATAAGAAATATGTCATCAACACCCTCTACAAGGTAACAAATCGCTTGGCTTTGGACCTATATATACTGCCACTTCCGTGTACCCCTGCCTGCAGGGGAGGGTTGCCGGCGTTCACGCAAGCAATTCTCTCCTCTAATAATTTTAACAGATAAACACCTCTGAATGTAACTGCTTTGATATTCAAGTCACAAAGGACCCCCAACTTTACTTGGTAAAATGAATATTGAAACATCTCTCAACGAATGTAGTTACAGGGGCTTTGTGTGAGGGTGACGTATTAAGGCTTTCATATTGGGTGTATTACGTCATACCTGCTCTGACCGTGACGAGGAAGACGCATGCACTCTCAAGTCCCACTGGATCGGAGAATGTGTAGCGTACGGTTGTTGTTCCAAGTGGGAAGAAGTTTCCGGGCTGGTGGGTTTGTCGAATGAGCTCGACCATTCCGGAGTTATCTGTCGCTATCGGTTCGGGAAAAAATACCAAAGCCCCTTCCTCTTCCAATGTTACCAGCAATTCGATGCTTTCGCTGAAGTTTTGTATAACTGGGGGAACGAAATCGACTAAAGGAGAAATGGAAAGGATTTAACTTGAAATGTATACGACGTAAATATGATGAATAAGATGATGATAAGTCTATGGTTATGATGATGATGATGATGATGATGATGAAGATGATAATGAAGACTAGAAAGCCAAAAGGCTTTGTGATTCCTTGCCATATGGTCATATTATGACAGAAGCCAAAATGACCTTTCTCCTCCTCTTAGAACTTAAGGGTGCAAAAATTGATAGAAATCATGTATTCAGCATTGGCAATAAACATGCAAAGCATCATGAAATCACTCACAATTAACCTGCTTGAGATAAAGTATTTGCAAGATTTTGACTACTGAACACTGGACTACTGAATATGGGCAATAGGCATACAAAATATGAGATAACTCACCGATTGAGATACAGGAGTTAACGTGATTTTGACCCTTTGACCTCCGGGGTCCTTCACTCCAAATGACCTTTGACCTCCACCAAATCAGTGGGTGCCTTCTAATTAATGTGGGCAATCCACATGCTAAATATGAGATAACCCCACAGTTACCCTTCCCGAGATATAATGTTTATAAGGTTTTGCCAGTTTGACCTCTGGAGACCTCAAATTACCTCCACCAAAAACAATAGTGATCACCTAGTAACTTAGTATGGCCGACAAATCAAGTATGAAATCAGTCAACATTACCACTCTGGAGATTTATTATGTGTTTAGAAGGTTTTTACTTTTTGACGTCTGGTGACCACAAATGACCTTTGATAATGATAATGATCAAAGAGGATAATGAAAATACCGACAATGATAATGATGATCGTGAGGATGATTATAATGAGGAGACTGATGAGGACGGCGAGGATGAAAGATAATGGTGAATGAGATGATGATGATGACGATGATGATGGTAATGATCAATGCCACAATGTGACATGACAATTAGGACAATGGTGACGATTGTGCTGGAGATGATGATGATGATAGTAATGATGATATAATAACGATAACAGCTTTTTTTTTTTCGAGCAATTTTCAACTACCCGGTAATCTTAGACAAAATATGGTCCATTTTTTTTTTTTTGCATTTGTTGTGATCAGTTTTTCCCGAGAAATTATAGTTCCAGTGAAGTTTCAACAATTTTTACTCTATAGCGATTAGTTTTTTTTTTATGATTTGACGATGATTGCATAATAAAGTATAAACTTATTTCTTGTACGGATAACTTTGTAAATGATAGCCAGCTGGACCGTGAAAAAAAATGTTATGCAAGGAAGTAGTTTGATAGGTGGGGAAGACATGAGATGGGTGATGGTTAGCATGGGAGAGGGTTGTAAGTGAGGAGGTGTCCCCCCATCCCCTTTTGAGAATTTTTGACCCTACTAGGTAAGCTTAGATGTGATCTTGTGCAATATTTGGCATATTTTGAAGTCATTATATGTGCTAGGACTGATACATGAAAAAATTCCTAGTGGTGTTCTCACATTTTCCGACTATCGTCGCACCTAAGCTGAAATAGGGAAAAAAATCCACCTGCAGGCTTTCAAGAGTTATTGCGAATTTTTTTCAATTACCAGATACCTTTCAACACAATCTGACGCAATATTCGGAGTCTTTTGCAGTCATAAAATGTGCTAGAATGAGATATGAACAATTTTAACTGGTATTTCAGATTTTCCGACTATCAACGCTTCTACACTTCAGTATGAGAAATTCCGGCTGGTATCAGACCAATGTGGAAATTCCTAGCAAGTTACAAAACGTAAAATTATCCCCATCCAGTATTGTGATAACTCATGCAGAGACAGTTTGCACAAACACTGATTATAATAAGTGAGTTCAAGTACTGCAGTTAATATAAATTAACTTCATTCCCCCCCTCCAGTTCAAATAAGGAAGAAGGAAGAAGTAAGACACTTTGTGTAGGCGTATATTCTCTGATACAATGTACTTGGACCATATAATTTTGTTCTCCTCCAAGAAGGGATAACACGTTTCAGTGACTATGGAGATGGATTTATTATTGAACATTGCTCAAACGTCAAGACTAGTTTCAGCATATGATCAATGTTGAAATCAAAGAAACGGATAAGCTTGAATGACGTCATCGTAACTACTCACGCAATAAATAAGTTTAGCCGAACAACGACAGTCGGCGTCTTACGCAGTAAGGCAAAACTGCTCTGACTTTGACATTTGCCGTATGTAATGCAAATACTACCTGAGAATTTGTTCATTCGATATCTAGCTATATCTTTGGGGAAAACAGATGTAATTTTCTTGATAACCTAAAAACATGCAGGGAACATTACGTACCAACGTTTAGCTGTTTGCGGGGTAATTATCCTAAAATTTCCATTGGATTTGTGTCACGCTGTTTCATGAGGACGCCTTTTGTCTATACAGAATTTGGACTTCACTTATTGTTCCATGATATTGTTCTCATTTATCTATTGCTTTCCGTTGAAACATACCTAATACACTTTTCACTCGGTCTGTTCTTTTGTTTTTCTCTCTTTTTTGAAGTCTCAGAGCGGGGGGTCGTAAGCATTTAAAGTAATATACAAACGAAAATAACTCGATGACGTAAGAAGAGCCATACCTTGAATAATCGTGATTAAGAAACTGCAAGTTGCAACGAATCCGACTCGGTCGGAAAATCTGTAGGAGACGACTGTCGAACCGACTGGGAAAAGGTCGCCCGGTGAATGGCTCCTGTGAATCAAATCAACAATTCCGGAATTGTCGCTTGCAGTTGGCTCTCTCCAGCTTTCAAGTGTACCGTTACTCTCTAGTCCCACTTCTGTTATCATGGATTGAGGACAAAATGATATGACGGGGGGCACTGCGTCCACTACATTTGCAAAGAAGAATGAGAAGAGATCGGGTTGATAATATAAGAGAATACAGAGGGGGGGGGGGGGGCGAGTAGAGGTGAAACGATTGAAGATGAGAAGATAAGAGGAAAAGAGATTATAGATAAGATAAGAGATGAGGAGATTACAAAGTAGAAGATTAGAGATGGTGGGACTGGAGGGAGGGAGAAAATGGGAGGAGGTTAGAGAAGAGGAATCAAGAGAAATGGGAATTACAAAAAAAAAGTAAAATAGAGAAGATGGGCGAGATCAGAGTCTGGGAGAGGAAGCAGAAGGGCAAATTAGAGGAAAGAACATTAGAGGAGAGGACGAGATTAGGGAGGGAAAGGAGCTTAGACGGGAGGAGATCCCGAAAGAGGAAATTAGAAGTGAGGAGATTAAAGATCAAAAGATAAGAAGAGAAGAGATTTTAAAAATGAGAATACAAGAGGGGAGTATTAGAAAAGGTAAGATTAAAGACGGGGAGATTTACAGGAGAGAAATAATAGAAGTGACGAGCTTAGATGTGAGAAGATAAGAAAAAGAAAATATATTAGAGTAGAGGTGATTTGAAATGACATTAAATAAGAAAAAAAAAATGACGAGAGAAGATAAAAGGTGTAACGATTTGAGGTAGGGGGGAGAAGACTAGAGACTAAGAGATAAGCTGAGAGGAGATGAAAAGTGAGGAGATGAGAGTCGAAGTGAGGATAGAGGAGATGATATCCGACGAGATGCGATTAAAGAGGGTAAGAGGGACGATATCAGAATTTACAAATAATTAAAACCGAAATTTGTCTCGCTAGGTTAAAAGTTACACAGAAGACAATTGATTAATCAACACAGTCTTTTTTAATTCAAGACGACAATATGTTACCGATTTTCAGTCTGGCTGCCGACTCATGAAGATACCTGAAACAACATTCACAAGAAAAGAGCAAGACGCTTCGTTCCCCGAAGGATCTCTGAAAACATAGAAAACCGTCGTTACTCGGACCACAAAAAAATCCCCAGGGACGTGAGAGCGCTCAATTTCAGCGATACCGAACTCATCGATGGCAAACGGTTCATCGAAGACAACAACCGAACCGTCGGTTCCGATATCTGTCATTCGTTGAATGATTCTTGGCGGACATACAACAGTCGGTGGCGTTCTGTCCTCTGTGTGGCCAGCAAAATAGAAAAAAACTAATGTGACTAATTAAGTAATCCAATTGAGTATTGCACATGTCAACATGATTCGATCTCGGCTTGCTTTCTCAAACCAATGCTGCACTTGCATCGGATAATACACGGTCACCTGACTGAAATTGGCCAATAGGAGTTGAGGGTTCTTACCAAGTATGTATTTATGTTGACTTTGCGCATTCACAAACCTAAAATTCCCCCCCCCCCCTCCCTTGATCCTGTCACAATATCCTTGGGCTGAAGCTACGATACCCATTACGTATTTCATCAGAGCAGTCTACCTGAGAAGTGTAATATACATATGCATTCCACCCCTACTAGGTCAACTTTCTGAAACAAGAGGTCACACTGCCACCTTTGAAATTCTGGGCTTGTGACACAGGTAACAAGCCCGCCCTGCTTTCTTATGCACTGTATGCTGGCTCTCTAGGTAGCGGTATGGATGGAAGTACACGTTAGTCCCTTAAGTTGACAGTTTTATGCAAAATGTGTAGATAACAAGAAGACATCAGAAGACAGAAAAAAAAAAATTATCATGATCATGATAAATGTTATCTTAACAATTAAACTTTTTTTCTGCAAAATGTGAAGTTGTTTTACTTCCTTCTTAATGAGGAACAATTTACTACAAAAGGTTAACATGACTATTGATCTCATCCTGTCAATTCAACAATTTGCAGCAAAATGTTGATTTTTTTTCTTACTAAGTGAACAATTGAACAATTCACCCTGCAAAATGTAGGCTATGACAGTTGAAGTTGAGTGACAACTTACTACATCTTTTCATTGTAAAAATTTTCTGAATAATGTCTACTTGTTCACTTTCCCTCTACGTGAACAATTCAACATTTTTTTTGCAAAATGTCCAAATGACAATTTATGATATCTTGTCAACTCAATTCTGCACAAATGTCGACGTGTACATTCTTTTCTGACAAAATATGATAAGTAGTAATTTGAACAATTTACAGGAGCTTCTTAATAGTTCAAATCATGTAACTAAACAAGTGATCATTTTTTCCATTTTTTTATGTTATATTTTCTTATTATCTAGACATTTGGCAGAAAATTGTCACGTTAGGGGACAAAGATACTCTTGTCTTCACGGCACTCTTAAGCTTGTAATATATATCACGGAATGTGCTAAGTTCGGTATCGTTCTTTTTTGTGTTCGTTGCTAGAAGAACTTTTCTGATTAATTTCGTTGAGCATACTCCAATGTATTTTTGAGTGGCACTTCTATTTTCCATGAATGTTGCTTGGTAGACAATACACTTGCTTCTAGAATGACCTAAGTGGACATTGTTCTTTGTCAAGGCAGTTGTGTTGCTTTGGTTGTCTTTTGGTGCTCTGATAATGCCGTTGTCGCGGTAGTCAATTATGTTTTTAATGGTACACATACAGCTATAACTGAGTTTAACGTTGTTTCTATTACTT
The DNA here is from genome assembly GCA_021234535.1 of Stichopus chloronotus. Lineage (NCBI taxonomy): Eukaryota > Metazoa > Echinodermata > Holothuroidea > Aspidochirotida > Stichopodidae > Stichopus > Stichopus chloronotus. Next base: position 2,455,483 of record CM037832.1, on the reverse strand, counting down.
ATTTTATGTAACAAAAATAAATTGCAATAACAAAAAGCCAAAAGCAATGCATATGTTATATATATACATATACATATATATCCTCCTACACAATGGCTTTATCCTGGCAATTTTCGTTCTGATCTTGATTTATAATGCATTTGATGGATTGGTTTACATTAGATTCATTCTCCTTTCAATTCAATTACCAAGTTTTCCTCTTTCGAAGACGTAAAACTTTGCTGTACCTGAAGAAACAGTGATCCTGAAACGGCAAGTGGCCACATTTTCAAACGGATCAGAAAAGGAGTAAAAGATGTCGTGTTCACCGACTGGTATGAAATTTCCAGGAGAAAACACGGGGAACGAGACCGGAAAAGCAACGCCAGAATCATCCGAAGCAAAAGGCTCTGACCAACAGACCGACGCACCCCCAGAGACAGTGTGGGTACTGATATTTCCCGGACAGTTGAATATGACCGGCGGAGTCCTGTCGAAATCATCTGCAAATTGAGAGAAAATTTGTAAAGACACAGATGGAAAAATAGGAGCTTTTAAATCATCAAAAATGTTAGACAGAATTTATGGATTGGTTTTTCTTTTAACCCTTATCGTTTATTTCGAGACATTTCAACGTGTGAGATTTAACGGCAATGGGTAGCTCAAGCGACAGGTCAGACTAGCAGCATAATTTCTTGTTTTTATGACAATTTAGATACTCTTAACCCTTTAATGGGTGTACGGTGTCTTGCAGAGTAGGGAATCGACTGAATTGATCAACTTAATTCAGACGGATTCTTTTCTTTTGGGTCATCTAACTTGCGCATCTGCTGTGACTTTGAAAGCTATCTGAATCTATGCTAAACGTTCAACTAATGTTATTATCTCGCAGGCCGTGTTCAGATTAACGTTGCTATATCTTGCCTTTATCTTAACAGTTAAAGGCAGGGATAGAATCATGGGTGATGTAATTTAAAAAATTCCGAATGAAGTAGAGGAACATTGCCGTACGGCTGACTATGACGACACAGAATTGCGTTGCTGTTTTATGCCAGTATCAATGTTACACTCACCGATGACGTTCACCTCAACAAGGAACCAACAAAATGCGGTGGTCTCCTGAGAATCTTCAAAGAGATATAATACCGTTGTTACCCCCTCTCCGAAAGTGGTTCCGTTCTCATGGCTCACGTGGACGATATCGACAGTTTCATTGGTGACTTCATGAACTATCGTCGGCGGGGGCCACGTGACGATTGGGTCTGGTTCGAACGCTCGCCTCTCTCTCACTTGATTCTCTGGACATGTCACATTTACTGCAACGTGCCAGGTGAAATAAACAGCGAAAAAAAAACAATCAAAAACAAAAGCGTAACAGAAGGAATGACATTTTTTCTCATCGTCAAGAAAAAGAAAGAAAAATGAAAGGAATTTAAAACGTGCACACACTATCATTTTACCGACTTAGATACGAGAAATTCAAATAAAAAGCGTTTCAAACACGACCTCTCTCCAGATTTCTTTCCTGGTCCGTCCACTGACTTTCCTCTTACTCTAAGGGTCGCAGTCGAGGTAGGGGGGGGGGGGGGTAAGTTGAGGGAAGTCCCCCGTAATTCCCCAGGAACGTGTTGGGCGAAAAATGACAAACGTTACACCACATGCGCTGGTGGTTTCGCCCGTGCACCTAAACATCCGACTTGCCTATACAGTCCTGCTTTTTTTTTTTTCTGCTTTTGTTTGAGAAGACCACGTGTCACTGCTGTATGCCATCCGGGTCTCGATATTGTTGAGTATTACATGGGATGTGTGATAGATCTCCTGGCCTTATTTTGTCGTTTTTAGAATTCATAACATTTATGGTCAAAATTTTTTTATACATGTGGGATGAGATTATTACCTTTATGTTTAAAACTTTTTACATTTACGGTGGGGTCAGTTGTTACATTTATGGTTTAAAGTTATTACATTTATGGTAGATATTAAATTCAAGGTCGTTAGTGCAATTATGGGTTACAGAGAAGCCCGTGTGTTAACTGCATGTAAGACGTTACATGCGCGTTTTCGCTACCACCTTTACAACCCTGTTTGTTTATAATGTGCTTGTGAGTGATCGTTTGTTCATTTTTTCCTTCATACACCTATTGGGTTTTTATTTCCTTCTATGAGTTGCAGCGTGAAACAGGTTGATAGAATTTATATGTATATTTGGTAATTTCAATATAATAACACTATCCATGTGACGGAACTGTTATTACTCGTATCTTACATATGGGAGAAATTTAATCAAAAGTTATCGCAATGTTTGGAGCAAACGGTTGGAAAGAGGCTTTGAAATAATTGAGTGTATACAGAAAATAAAAACTGAAGGATAAGATTATGATTGACACTCAAGTTTTTCTTTATTTTTAAATGTGAAAAGCGAGGTTGTGCAATGAACGAAAATGACAGTAACTACTTTGAAAATCAACGGAAGCGGCATAAAGCAAGTAAAAGAAAAATAAGCAGAATTCATGCTTGAAAATTAACTAGTCTTGCTACAAGAATTATGGGGCTATTACAGAAACTCTGCAAGAACTCCATGCAAGAAAAGACCGGATATACATAGCCTAATGGATATGCAACGGTATATATTAAGTGTAAAAAAAAGATATTACCCTGGAATTACAGTATTTAGTGAAAACAAAGCACAGTATTTTCGTATAAACTACACCTCACTACGACGTCAGAGACCAGCTTTCTCGACCAATTGAATATTCATTACTAGCGTACTTCCCACACCTAGTCCTCAAAGAATTTCCATGAAGTGCTAAAATCATGTCGCCAAAAGATCTTTTCCACGTGATAGAACATGACACGTTAGCCAGGTATATACCATAATGGTAAGTGTAGGTATCTACCGAGAAGGAAAAAAAAAAACATTTGTGATATCATGTGAGGATTGGCTGCAGTTAAGTTGAATGAAAATTGTCATCATCTATTGTATCTTATTTTACACTTTGGGAGGTAATGTTAAGGACTTCAAAATCTTATGGCAGAATTTATCCGACGAAATCTGTTTATTTTCCCACATCGTCTGAATGATGCTCTTAAGAGACAAACTAAACTTTTAGAAGTGAAAGTTTGATTTTTTAATTTTTGTATACGCACTCAACCACTTTAGTATATTCCAACCATACAAATTGCTTTAAATGGTTTTAAATCGGTTCCATTGCAGGTTACTGTTGATATTCCATTCGTTGAACCACACTGTTCTCAGCATGTCCTAACTTTCCCTTATATGGATGGGGGGGGGGGGGGGGAAGGGGCTGACGAACTCCATGTTCTCATCACCATTTCAAATCCTTTCATCAAAGATCTTGCATGCGCAATTAAGTTCTTTTTTTAAATGTGTTTTGATACATTTGATTTACTTACTTTGACTCCTCACGGTGGTCGAAAGGCAGAAAATAATTGAAATCAGGAATATTCTCATTCTGAATGAAGATGGTTCAGAATACATACAGTCTGAAAAAAATTCATACGACGGACTCATTGACAGCAATATAAGTGTAAACGATGCTTTCTATTTAATGAACAATGCTGTTCTACAAATCAATCTAAACATAGAGCTCTCACAATGGTCTATGGAAAACAAATACAAATTACAAACCAAGTAAAACCACCTTGCAAAGATATCATAAGCAAAAGCAAATACATAAACTAATATTGAAAGAAAGTAACAACATGTCTTATTTCAACACTTTATAGCGTTTCTGGTATTTCTTTATTACAGTTGTGATATTTATGATATATTTATGATATTTACTTTGTGATATTTTGTAGCGTTGCAGGTCACGTCATGGTTTACTGCAGGTTAAAGTGGCAATGTTTGTTACAAAGACTTTCGTTATGCTTACAATAAAACGGCAAAACTGAAGCGACCTGATGAAGAGAGGGACTTCCGGCATTCAATATTTCCCGGAGTTTGAGCACGTCCTAAATGTCCTAAATGCAATAGAAATAGCAATAGGAGTTCGTTTATTCTACTGACAGTGACTCAATGGCTTAATCATTTCAATTGAAAATTTAAAAAGAGGATGGATACATAAGACGTTTCCACCATACCTGATTTCTTCTGTTTCGAGTGTTCAATATAGCCCACAAAACTGCGAACCATTCAGGTAAATATTTACTACATTCCAGGTTATGGCACCTGCTAATTACCAACTTCTGTAACTTATGCGCACTCAAGTTGTTTACCAAGCCAGGTTTAGTATACATAGTGAAACGTAAATTTTGTACACAATTGATGTGATCCGGTTTGATATTTTGTTTGAATTGATGGTACAGAAGGAAGTTACCTTCCATGACCAGCTACCAGAATATATACGTCACAATGCAAGAATAACATATACAAGAAAGGTTTAGGGAACATTTTTTTTTTTTTTTTGCAGTCATTTAGCCATGGAGACATTACAATGAACACTCTATCTTGTATGCGTGGTATGGGCCAGGGAGCTGTCATTTATAGCTCCCTGATATGGTTGACTTCTCAATAGGAACACGGGAAACAATAAAAGCCGTATATTTTGACAGACAAGAATGCTGACGGGATATTCCAAGGACAAACTTGATCAATAGTTGTCGCAGAACCGTACACACAGACTATCACGACCTAACACATCCGCGACACACTCTAAACAACGTGTAAAAAATTTTTTTGTCAAATTATTTCTAGGCCTATATCGTTACAGTTGAACAGTCCCTCCAGTTCCTACAGATAAAATATTCGAAAATCGGTATTACCCCTAAGCTTTTCTTTCTATATCTCATTTTAATTTTGTTTGAACCTATGTACGAAATGTCAACAACCGCGGGTTGCTTATCTTCTGAACTCTTTTTTTAGAGAACTAAATGAGGTAATACAACAGAGGGAGGGGGGGGGGTGCTGAAATATCTATTAAAGTACACCGAAGGTTTATCAAAGTAAAAGGACTGTTTCATTTAATCTCACAAAGTAAATAGGAAGAAAGAAAATGAAGAGAAATAGAATGTTATATGTATATCTCCGTGCCTAGGACCCTTCCATAGGAAAAACATCATAGCTTACACTAAAGGATTACGAGTTCTGCAGACTTTACTGATGGCATTTTGGAAGCCCTGTAAACAGTTTATTTGACGTTAAAACAGTTTATGACGTTTATTTTTAATTGGCTACATAATAGAACCCCATCAATTTTTAGAGATCTTTTTAGCTTGCGCTGTGCTCGTTATCCCTACCCCAGTCGTTCCCCGGCGAATCAGCTTTCCACCCCTCCCCATATAGGCTTAGGTCTTCACAACTCAGTCTTAGATTTATAGGTCCAAAACTCTGGAATACTTTATCCCCCGAGATTACTTAGTGTAAAACTGTTTTTCGTTTTAAAAGAAAGCTAAAATCTTATTTCATTGCAAAATACCTTTGATTTTTTTCCTTTCTCTTTTCAGTGCATTTTCAAGTTGATTGTTTCAAGTTTTGCTCATGTTTGTTTTTTTTTCCTTTAGTTCTGCGTATGTTTTGTTCTTGTCTGATGTTAAGGGGTATCAACCTCCATAAGCTCCCAGGAGCTTCAGTTGCCACTCCCCAATCTCATCTCATCATATCATCTTTTACCTCCCTTTTTTCACAATATGTTTCTTTCTTTACATTACTGTTTGTATTTTAGTCACTATGTTTTTGTCATTAAATTGGATTTGGGATTGAAATAAAGTTTTACTGAACTGAACGGTATTTTCATGCAACACAATATCCATCCCAAACAACATAGGTCCCATCTTTACTCTCTCTCTCTCTCTTTAAACAAAAAAACAAAAAAGAGGGAGGGAGGGGTGAACAACGTCAAACTTTATGTCCTGTAAGCCAATGAAGGGACGTCGGTAGTAGTCATCGTTCCACTAAAAAAAAAAAAAATCACTCCCCGCTAATAATCATATCTCATGGCCTATTTCTGGGAAGACTACCAAAGAATTTATGATCAGTCGTTCTCACAAGTACCAAAATAACGGTGAAGCTTAACTGACTTAACAATAAAAACAATAAAGTAAAAACTAATTAAAATAGAAACAAAGGCCATTGGAAGCAGACACAGCATGCAATCGCGGTCGGTAGTCAAAGTAGTTGAGGAGAGTGCATGGAACATAGGCTCGCTATTCCTTCCATATTTTGTTTGGTCCTACAGTATTTTTGGGTGAAAAAAATATTAATGTAGTGTCACATGTGCCGGTTGGTCCCCTTTTTAAATTTACCACTCTAATGATCTCACCTGACTATAGGATACGGGCCTGCATTGATAAGGTCAGAGGGGAGAATCATATCTATAGTGTTAAACAGTCGTGAAAAATGCCAAACTGATGTCATGGATTATGCTCAACTGACACATGTAACAACTATCCTTTGAGAACCTTTCGACAGGGGACAACGCATAACTGCTATAATTACACAAGATAGATATCATGAAAATTTTGGTTTAACTTAACGCAATGCAACTATAAAAAAACACCCGACCACCCCCTCCCCCCCCCCAAAAAAAAAGAAAAAGAAAAGCAAGTGGACATTATCAAATCATTCATGTGACTGCTGAATTAATTTCATTTTAGGCCCACCAACGGACAGTATTTATTCTTATTTTGATTTCATATGTTTAACATTCTCATAAACCTGATATTGACTGAACGTGAAGATAGCACTTAGATAATAGTAAATAATGACATTAAATGGATTTCATGATGGCAATGAATATTGCTGTTGGCTTATAATGAAAACAATTTAATAGAATGCTAATTTTTAAATAATTACGTCCCAGCCTCCCATGTGGTAACAGTGGCGTGTTTCTAGGCGATAATGTTGTTACCTAGGATAATTTACATGGATATTAATGAACCATCGTAAATTATTTTACTTTGCACTTTGGTTTAGTCATAAGACACTGATATTTGAAACGAAAAACAAAAAACAGGAGTTGCTCCTCATAGACCCACTGCTATTGGATAATTGTATTCTCTCGTCCTGATGTTATTATTCAATGGCAAAGTCTTATTACGAAAGCCTATTAGGGCCATGTACCTTTTTAGTTTTTCAAGTTATATTAGACAATGAAAAAAAAATTCAAATTGTTTAATTTGATTAAACAACATAGGCCTAAAATCTGATAAAATAAAATTTGATCAATGAAATTATTAATGAAATTGTCAATTTGATTAATCAAATTAATAATTTAATTAAACAAATTGAAAAAAGCTATTAACTTGGAGCAAATGGGCTACTCGGGAGTATCTTAAACTCTAGACCATATGCAGTTAAGATGTTACCAATGAGTCCGTCGATTGTGCATTGCTACAATGTTAGAGATATGACAATATTCTTGAAAAGTATAAAAGTAAAAGGAAAATCTTGACAAATCGGAGTGTTGTTCTGCTTCTCAATGGAACACTTACAAGACCACAAAGTTGTAAATTTTAACCTGTGACCATCGTCGTAAAGCTAAAACCAGCAGACACCTACAAGACTGAAAACAGCCTGGACACGGTATGCAGGATCTAAAAGAATCTTGTTGGACGTAATCAACACTGTGACAACAACGTCGTGACATCATGACACAAAGAATTCACTTACATTGATGACGCAATCTTGTATTTATTCGTAACTGTGCAGTAAAATGTTTACCAACACACTGCAGTAGGCTGATGAATAGGCTATACTTTTAAACACATTGTTGCGGCTATTTGACTTGCCCTGTATTCTTGTAAGTACCATCAAGGGTAGATACAGAGCTGTCTCGCTATAAGTATGCGACCAGGTATTAAAGGTGGAAAAATAATACAGGTAATTATCGACCATGCGTGAGTAAGTTAGACGTGCAGTGCCCTTATTAATTGTGAATTGTTGCTGACTGTAAATTGACTAACAGTAAGTTGGGAAATAAAGGGGATTTCCCAGAACGTTACCAGTGGATTATTCTAAAAGAAATAAATCAGGATCATTATAAAAGTGATAAATGTTCATTCAGTTTAAGTAGGTAGTCCTATAGAAAACTGGCTTGTCTTAGGAATATTCATTGACTTTTCTGTTCGTATTTGTTCTCTCAGACAAAAATGAGCAGAATCTTTTCCACGTCAGAATAAGGGTAAAAATTAAAAATTTCCAGGCAAGGCCAGCACCAAGCAGTGACTATAACGACAATTGGCCATTTCTCTCAGCGGTAGGTTATCCACCTACATGTAGCCAGAATATTTATATCAATGCCCCACTGGATCGTTAGCCTCGGACTTACGAGAATTTCCTCATCCAGCAGGTAAGTTAAAAAGAAAAGACTTGAAACTGGTGTACCTGATATTACTGGCAAACGGAAAATACATGAAATCAATAATTGACCAATGATTGCGGTAAAATTTCTGCAACTAACAGGAACAGAACTTGTAATACACACAAATGTATACTGAAAATCTCCCAATAATGTTTAGGAGAAGGGTTTTCCATTAAAATGATCGTCTGTAACTTCTTGCTAAGGCCCGCTACGTTTTGTGCTGTACACCATATAGCTATACCCCCATGGAGGTTATTATTCACGTGTATCAATCTGTATGTAACGATACCGGTAGATTAGTATGTCAAAACTGTATCTTTGTAGATATGTTTACTTATGAAGGTCAAAATGCAATCTGTGACGAAATAATGAACTTGTGTTAATTTTCAAAAGATAAGATTTGTGAAACTGTAATACATCCTACCATCCTTAAAAACACTATCATAGATTGCACTCTCTAATTTCTTCACAACAAACTCCTCTATTCAACATTACAGCGAAATTCGCAGCCTCTATGTACAATAAATTGCCGGCGTTATTGCATGAGCCTTCCGTATCGTGATATAAGTTAACTTAGGGAATTCCTTACCCATTACATTAATCGACAGACCAAGTTCAAGATCTTTCTGATAAAACCTAAGTAATTATAAGTGTTACGGTGTGAACAGACCGTATGACTAGTTATTATGTTTTGCACCAGAAGTGACTGGGTGGGATGGGATGTTTTTTCTCTTTTTTTTCTTCTTCTTTGTTTATTCTTCTGTGTATTGGTTATATTCTTCGTTTTTTTCTCTTTATTTGTACCTCGGCTAAGTATATCTAGGGAGTAGAGCACTTTGTCAAGTCCAAGAGGGTCTTTTGTTTCACTTCCTTCATGTTACGTTTTATTCTCTGATCGTATCATCTTCTGTATATGTTGTGTATTTGCATCATATAAGAAACAGTTTCATGTCAGATAGAGCAAAAATTGCTTTTAGGGGCGCTGTATAATAGAATTACTCGCTGCTCTTTAATGAAAATGGAGGGGGGGGGGGGCACCGGAAGGAGTATTAGAGTTCCCATATTGAGAAGGGGTGCGATTTTAGGCGCCATTTTGTCTCCAACTGTGCGAACATTGTATGTACATTCATGCAGGTTAGTCAAACGGTGATACATAATCTGCACTTATTTGACTTAAATAACGTTGCTCGGCAAATGATAATGAACTGGCACCGAGGAATAAATTAAAGGATATATAGAAATACCTTTGACGCTATAATAACAAGCTTACTGTACCTTCGCTCGGCTTGGTGGGTCTTAAAGTGTTAGCAGTAATTATAATTAAATTTTATGTCCATCATAATAACAGCTCCACTGGTTTCATAAAGTATCTGACTGAATGTGAGACATTTATGGAATTTTCATAATCTCTGAACTAAAGAGTTTTTGCGTCGGATGACCTTACCAGAAACACGAAGAGTGCAAAAAATGGAAGATTGTATTTGTGGGTTCTACGTCACACACTTTCAGGCTCGGGATGAAGCCCAACTTTCAAAGCGTTATTTAACATCTAAAGAAGTTTCCTCTGGTAAAATCGTTACGTTAAACTGATAGAACGCGTCAAAGAATCTTTTGTGTTAAGTTTTCTTGTTGGTGAAGAATTTCTTAAAATGAAAAACAAACATGTAAAAGGGTCATTCCGTGCATGTTTCAGGTAGAATCAATAAGGTCGTACAGTCTGAGGCAAAGTGGGGTCAAATAACCAGTTATCACAACCCTCTCCATCAAGGAAGCCATAAAGAACTATATAAGCGGAGCACCACACCACCATCAATTGACGAGGAGCGTACAAGAAAATTTTGGTTTTTCAAACTCCCCAGAAGGCGGAAAACAGCACTTTCTGGGCGTTATAAGCTACATATACAAGTACAGTCTTATAACATGTTTGTAATTTCTCAATTCTGCAATCAATGAGAGCAAAAGTAAATCTATGAAAATGCTAATACGTACCAGATGGGTTGAATTGATACAAGAACCATAAATTATGCATCTACTTTCATATATTCTCGGAGCGTTTGGCAAATATTTGATTTGCGGGGATGAACATATATCTTTAGACCCACACTTTTTTCATTGGGTATTGGAGTCACACTGATTGTTTGCTGGGGGGTCAAGAGACTCGAAGTGAGTCGCCAATAGTTAGATTTGCTTTCTTACTGAGCCAGGAACACGGATGAGAGAACATCAACGAGTGTGATACAGTTTGATACGGAAATATAGTATGCCAACTCTGATCAAATTTGAATATTTCATGATAAATGCTGTACTTGGATGAATTTAAAGGCAGACAATTTGCAACATTATCATCATTTCCTGGATGCGGAGGGCGCGAAATATATATCGAAGTAATAGCACTTGCAGTTACCTTACTTTCATTTTTCTCATTCCTATCTTTTTCACTCATTGTTATTACGTTTTTTTCTCTTTTTCTGAGACGCTGAAAAGGGCAGTAGTCAATTTGAAACGTTCTGGGGCCGGGGGGGGGGGGGGACCGCCCCTACACTGTGCGAAAGTTAAACGCTATTTTGTAACAGATTTTGAACACATCAAGGTGTTTTAATTGAAGTAAACTAAGAACGATGAAGGCCTCAGGTAATGAATTGTGGACTCAGGTTGGCTGAGTTCCGTAAACCTAGTATTTCCACGTTGCTATTCTGTTTATCTGGTTTCCCAGTGTGCGTGCATAGCCTATACCAAATATTTTGGTTAATTTGTTTTATTTTCTGCATTACAAAGTTTGTCATATAGAAATCGATGTGCTTTTATATCTTCAAAAATAAATGTGGGGCCTACAAAATGGAAATGCTGTCCTCATCTTGCCTACTGTATCAAGGTATCAAGTATCAAGGTATCAAGGCATCATGGTATACTGCAGAGTGTACTAGCCTGTGCAGGCATTACAATACTAGAAAGTCAAGTTAAATTGAGAAGAGATGCCATGGGCAAGCCTGAGATTTTTCATTGTTGTTCGGCACTAAGTGATTACTTTTCCTTTCAGTGATAAACAATGAAAAAGGGAAACAAAATTCTGCAGGGAGGGTTTCTCTTCTAAATTATGTTTTTTTTTGTATTGCATATTTTGTACATTTACTTTGTGTAGTTGAATTTGTACATTAAGTTTGTGTATATATCACTTCCGTTTAGGCCTAGTATGCTATCATCACATTGTAGGATCACGGAAAATGATGCACTTTCCGGGTCACCATAAATGCAATAGAGCTTTAATATATGGGTATGCTCCCCAAACCTAAGGTACCCTGGAAAGGTACCGGTTTCACTAGTATGAGATACGCTCAAATATCCGAAAGATTTGTGAACATTGAAATATGACACGTGATCTGTTATTTTAAGTAAGGTTTGTAACTGCTAGGTTTTTTTTTCCGTGAGCGCTGCGATTTCTTTCACTGTACTATTACAAAGATCCCCGAAGGTTGAAGTTTGAACACAAAAAAAAAATGTACTGGACTGCCCACGTACTGCCCACTGAGTAACAGAACTTGCCTAACGTTAGCCTACTGTAGGGCTAGGTCTATCCTAGGGTTGACTTAACTATGCCAGTCTGATACTCTGTATAGTCTGTGATAGCTTACGTTAGGCTTGAGGTTCCTGTATCACGACATCAGTGGTGAAGGTAAAAGTAAGTCGGCAGGCTAGTGAGGTAGGAGCCATAGGTGTTCGCCCACTTTTGAGATAATAATTTCACAAATTAGATTACTGCAGGGGCAGCAGGTCAGGTCAAGCCCAAGAGAGTTTAATTACTGTATTCTGTATGTACTAGCCCCCTAGGCCAGTGATGTTGAGTTTCTTTGTTCACTAATTTAGAATTTAATGACCTGGAACCATAGCCTAGCAAGTATTACTAGTTCAGACCCAGGCTAAGGCATAGAGATAGACTAATTGGGCTCTAATTTAGAAATAGTGCCTGTAAGTGACGCATACTGTCACTGGCTATCGTACATATTCAGTGGAGTGGAACCGGAAAAATTCACCACTTTGAAATACCGAAAGAGAGAAAAAAAAACTTAAACAAAAATAAGAAAAGATGGAACATAGGCTATACGATATACCAACTCTTTTAGTTGTCTGATACGGTACCTTGTTGACATCATTTCTGGTCACTGATTCTAAATTCCTACCGGTAACACTAATTGTGGAAAAAACAAAAGCTGCAAGGCCAAGGAAAATTTGAGTATGAGGGGTAACTGTCAAATGCGCTATTGAGGAAATTGACTCGAATTTAGAATCTGTGACCACACCCCCACAATATACAGTGATATGTTTGAATGAGCTCTTGCAGTACTGCTAGCAATAGTGTACATAGTACAGGGTTAGCATATATACATATGTTTTGTATAGGGTTAGCTTATACTGTATACTCTATTACAGGACTTGGGGATCAGGGATGCATTGTATAAATTTATCTTTGAACACCCACCAACCAAATTCGCTCTTGTAGTGGAGTGGGTTATGCTTAGGACTGCTGGGTGATTGTTATCTTAATATCCTTGGTTTAAATCCTCTTCTAACTTCTTTCCTTGCGAGTCTAACTTCTTTTGTTTCTCTCCACAGGTTTTCACAGTACCTTTCTATAGAAGATCTTTTCATTTTTTAGATTAAACGGAAGAAAAGAAACTCCAAAAATAAAAAATTAGAAAGTAGATGGACTTTAAGTAACTGTATAGTTGTCTGATAACCTTGTTGGTGTCACAACTTTATGATTCCAAGTTTGTGACTGTTCCACCTACAAAAATTGGAATGTTTTCTTATGAATCAGTGTTGTCTTATATTTATTGCACCAAAAAATTGTGTCACCAAAGTTGAAATTGATCCACCTTCTTTGCAACAATGCAAACAAAGTAAACTTTCCCCAAGGTGCACATAGAGTGTTCCTCCCATTGACAAAGTATGGAAATGACAAAAATGGTGGTGTTCTTCACTATTTCAATCTGCCTTGCCTAAGCTTTCAAAAGTGATTTGTGAATGTTAGCTGACTAGGTGCACTCAATGGGCCCGCGCATTCACTGGCTACAGTACCTTTCTAAATGATCATAGGCCTACAGTAGATCATGCTCATGTAATGATACAGTGGGTTGCTTTGTGCAATTGATGTAGACTAGTCAGAATTACAATATGAGATGTAAAATTATAGGCCATACTGGAAAGCGTATAACCTATTACACACAGGTCTTTGGCATATATGTAGATTTACTGTATGTATGCTAATAAATTTGGCATGCAGTGTACCTCATTGCTCCAGGGAAAAAGTTCTGTACATTATGGGGTCCACTCATTATTATGAAGAGCCAGTAGTCTGAATCAAACAGTAGGGTCATTAATCCAAAGGATCGTTATTCTAAATTAAACATAAGAATCCTTATTCTGAAGGTCATCATTCCAAATCGAACATAAGGGTCATTGTTCTGAAACCTTCAAAACGTGTTATATGGGAAATGAGTTAAAGGACAGTTACAGTACCTCAAGTCCATCACAGTGTAAAAGCCTTTTTGCTTTTGTTGCTGTTGTTGAATGGTTTACAGGCATCGCAAGCATTTGGATATGAAAATTACTGGTATAATTTATGTGCAACAGGTGTAGATAGTTAGATGAAATGATAGACAGCTACTGTACCCTTGTAAACTTCCCAAAATTGGAATTAATTCACTAAAAATTTGTGAGCCATGACATCCCCATTCTTTCTTTTTGAGGTCAGGACTCAGGTCAGGACATGTGGTCATTACTAAGTATATCCATTATTTCTTTTTTGTTGTGGGGACCAAATACTGAACATTTTTTGATAGTTGTAGACCGGTTAACACTATCTAAAGTTACACTCAGTTGGTGAACTTTGCACGCTTTTTAGGAAAGGGCCCAAAATCATTGTTTGTGGCCATAAGTTTACTGGCCATAAGTCTGTGGTAGAGGCATAAAACTTATGAAACTGTTGCAAAAAAAACAGAAGAGGAAGATCATTGAAATCATTTAAATCTATTGGAATCACAGTATTGAAAGAAAACTGTGGATCACTAGGTTTGCAGCATTTACTGTACAGTAAGGTGGATTGCTGTTAATTTGGGAACCTACAGTATGGAATGAAGTTAGTTCTTTCTATAAGGATTGACGTAATTGAAACTTTCAAACAAAACAAGTTAATTCTGTGCAATGATCTTTGATTGACCACCAGAGTGATGCTGGAATGAGCAAGGAAAAGAGGGGGGGGGGGGGGAGGGGGGAGGGGAGGGAGAAATGGGTTTGGGTGATTCTTGATGATTCACCCCCATGAAAAAGCCAGGCAGTGTACCCCTGTATTTAATTAGTGCAGCAAGGATAAATGAAAGAGAATCATTTAATTAATTGAGAAATTGCAAGACATGAGATCCCCATTTCAAGACTGGGTACATGCAGTATAGAGATCACCTGGGAAATGCCATTTCTGGTCATCTAGGGGACTTGTAAACCCCAAGATATTCGTACATGTTCTGCACCTACCAATGTTGGCTCTCTGCCTAGAAAAATCCTGTTGTCATTCCGCCACCCAATATTTCTTTTTTGTTCTGCCACACCTGGACCTACCAGGCAGAATTTCATACAACATTATTTAATTGGTAATGTCAGGAGGGAGGAATATGCAGTTACTGTGACATAGTTGCAAACAGAGGCACCTGATTTTGTGCATTCTTTTTTGTGTGTATTCAAAGTTTATAGAACATGTATGCAGATGTACGTGTATGACTGTCGTGAACAGTGATATGATGACTAAGACCTACAATAGGTCATGTACTGTAGCTAGCCTTGCTTTCTTCAGGAGTGTACTGAAATTTGGAATGATTTAATTCGTTGTTTGTATGTTCTCTTACCAGGAGAGAAGATTCGACATTGGTGTTGAAAATTCAAGAGGAGAAAGAAAAGGAAACAAGATGCTGTCACACAACTGTTGGTAAAATGGATGCCCTTGAGTCATTAAAGGGCTATGGTAGTGACAGCTCTTCAGATGAAGAAACCAGGTCACAAAGAGACAGGTGAACCTTTCTGATGTACAGTGCTTTACATTTACTGTACTGTAAATACTGTGTGAGAGCTACAGTATGCAAGTAAAACTTATTTTCTTAAGGTTGCTTGCTTACCATATTTACCTTGCATATAACTTTGTGATGTGCATTCACACATATTGGAATTTTATTGAAAAATTTTGGAATTTTTTTTTTTTTTTAAATTGGAATAGTCAGACTCAATGTCAGGTGTGGGGGAGGGGGGACAAGTCTGCTACAGAAGTCAGAACTCATGCTGAAATGTTGCAGACATGGATGGTTTGGATGCACGAAAACATGCAGGAGGCCTGCAAGTATGTTTTGTTGATATGTACAATTTCCTTGCCCATGCAATGTGAGGGTGCAATACTTCCTGCCAGACTACAAGCTTGGAAAATTTTCTCTGAAAGTAACAATTGGTGAGAGTGGTTTTTCCAGCCTCCCCGATAAGGTTCATAATTCACAATGATTGTCATACCAAAATAAATCTCTTACAGGAACATTTCTTACAATCACATATATGAGTATATTCTTCCAACTTCATTTTGAAAATAATATGATGCAGTATACTGTAGTGTTGCATTTTTGATAATGTTTAATAATTTCACAGATGTAATTCACTAGACCTTGTCAAATTACAGACACAGGCCTGCTTTAGATGACAAAAGTAAACATACCTGCAAATTGTTAATGTTGAGGACATTCTGAAAGCAAGCCTGTTTATGATACCATTTTTTCATCACGTATTGTAACTCGACTACTCTCGGGACTTAACGTGTTGTGTGGTAGCCCGGCTTTCAATGCAATTCTTAATACCCATGATATATGCAGTGTTGGTAAAATTTTCAGATAGGTCATTTTCTAAATGTATTATATACGACTACTGCACAGGGCTAGTTTAAAATTGTCCAGTAATTTCTGTCTGCCTGATGTGGAGCCATTGTTGCAGAGAGTCATTAGCATGAGAACAGTGTCTTGTTTAATGATTTTCTTGTGATTGGCAACTAACATCATGAGTTTAATAGTAACTACATCAGAGTTCAAATTGTAAAAATTTGAGTACTCTCATTTTTGCAGTGACCTGAAGCTACCGAGCCTGCCTGCATCCGTTCTCTCGATGTTCCAAAATGATGAAGAAGATACTTCAAGCAACAGTCAGCTTCACCAAGGCAGACAAAGGACTTTCCCACATGTCCCAGGAAACTGGGCTACATTTGTTTACTGCAGAGGTAAGTGCAAAATTATATGATAGCACTTTTGTTTTGAGATGGGAGAAATTGGGGAAAGTAGGTTTTGAAACAAAGGGAAGATGAAATGTCCACTTATCACACAAATCAGATGTGGAAATATCGTTAATCTCTAGCATGTACAGTATATCTTACTTTAACATAGCCTTTACAATCTTATGTCAATTTGCTTGTTTGCAAAATTGCGGCTGTTTTGCAGAGGTTCAATTGAATCAAAATACACCAGTAGAAGTTTTGTCAATTGTCCGCTTCTTCATGTTCCCAAAACCCTAAGAGTAGTCTTTGAAGGAATACTTGTTATGTGCACACGTGTTGCCAATATTGATATTCCAGTATCTGTCACTGATGCCATGACAAGGTTGATGGGGGACCTCGTGGACTGTTTAGCAGACAAGGTTGAGGTACAGCTAATGGAGGAAGTGCATATAAGTTTATCGAGAACAGTAGCACTACAACACCATTGGATTGAGCCATTTACAACTGATCTCAGGCGAGGGCTGGATGCAGAGATACCAGAATTTGACCTTTCTTTCGATGGGGTCAAACTCCTGACGAATGATGAGAAAACAAGGTACTGTAGGCCTAACCATGATGTACTCCTCAGCCCAAATTCGTGGAACACCGTCAGTAATTTGAGGTTGAATTATTTTACCCATTCCAAATTTCGGTAACGACATAAAATTTATGTTTATGCCTGTGAGTCCCACGACATAGAATGGAGAATAACAATATTTAAAGTGTGAGTAGCCCTATTAGGTATATCAGTTTCTTTCACTTTATAGTGTCAGAGATATGATTGAAGAGTTGATTAAACTCAAAAACTGTGGAAGGATTAAAAGTTGACATTTTAAGCGCACCATCTCATGATGTGTTATTAATTTTTAAATCTGAATAATTCCACCTGATTACAGTGGCTAAATGGTTTTTGTCAACAACACATTATTTCTTAACGTAGCTACATTAGCCAAGTGCAGTCCAATAAATGGCATTGATGATGTTACTAGTGGACTAAACAGGTGGCCCAACATTTGACAAGCTGACAGGCTTAAGGACATACAGGATAAGCAAAGTATTCTGCATTTGGTCTGTTTTAGAATAAGCGTTTTAGCTAATGTCTCTGTGATCATGCTTTCATTGATTTGCTCTCTAATTCTGCTGTGTTCAACAATTGTTACCATGGGAACCTTGTTGCCATTACACCTACACTTCAAATTGTTTGATCTTAATACATTGCAACACCGTCAGTCTGTATCTTTCTACTGCACATCTACGACAGATCTTTCTTAGCTCTGACAGTTGGTGTGGGAAGTCTTCAACTTCAGTCTGCCGTCGACATCGTCGATAAATGTCTGCAAGAGTTTGCGCTGCCTGTCTTTTACAAGGTATGTCATTCTAGTATTCTAATGGCCTTATTCTCCCTGACTTAATTACCATGAACAATGACCAGCAGTGTGGATTCATGGGGTTTATGAAGCCTCCACCATAGAATAGTATGTGTTCAACCCCCTCCCTGCCCTGCCCTACCCTACCCTACCCCTGATGCACCCCCTAGGGACTGCTACACTGTGATGTACCACTCCTCCATAACTAAATTAAGATAAACCATGACCAGGATTGTGGTTTTATGAAGTTCAAGCTTTCTCTTCTTAAAGAATGCTCTCAAGACATCCCACCAACCAACCCACCTCGCCATCTCTTATACCCTCAGTTCTACCAATTGCTGTCAACCCTGGGAGTCTCACCTATCCTGCGCATTATAACCACAGCATTGAATGTGAGTCTTTGCAATATAGTTGCGTGGTCAATCCACTGTGCAGTAGTTAACTAAGTCGAAAAGACTCGGTCCTGTAACAGAATTACAGTATGGATCCCACGAAACTTACGAAATAAAAAGTGGCAAGTGTCCCCTTCATTGAGGAATGATTCATGTGGATGAAAGGAGTGAATGAGGTACAGTAATGGCATACACTGTCACTGACAAACTGTAATCCTTGTGACTGGTTGAGTTTCAATTTGCCACCTGCCGTAAATGTTGTGTATATGGACTGAATTCCCTCAAGTCTCCTTTTGGATTTTTCAGGATGCCTGTTTCCATGCAAGTTTCGCCTGGTTCCTCGGCAATGCCGAAAACCTCATTGGTGCAGGTGTTCAAGATAGATTAGAAGTAAGTGGTTCTTTACTTTTGTTACACACATCATTTCCCTCTCCCCATGTATCAGAAGCCACTGCCATCCTTCTAGTGCTACTTGCCAACATGTTCATAATCTCCCATCTTACATTTTTTAGTTTTGAAGCAATGCAGGACTGGAGCCTTCCGAGTTTGTTTTTTAAACTAGCTTTTGTCATCAAATTGTGTATTGTGACTTTGACACTTTTGGTATAAAAGGATGAAAAGTGTTTTGTTTTACAGAAACCAATGGGTGCACAATGATAGTTTATACAAAATAAGGAAGGGCAGTAACCATCTTTTCAAGAAATAAGTTTCTCACAGATAGAAACTCAGTTATTTGTTGCTCACAAATAACTTGCTCACCTAAACTCTGGAAAATTTAACTTATGCGCCTTCTTTATTACTTGTTTCATGCATAATGCTTTGAGGAGATTAAGTGTTTGCAGATGCTTATTGATGAGACTGAATGGTTTGGTCTTTATGTTTCTTTTTATGTCATGTTGGTGCATTAAATTGCCTTATTTCCCCTTTATCTGCAACAAAGAATAAGAAACAAGAATTTTACTGGGAAAAAAAGAAAGTTTGGTAACCAACTTGTAAAAAAATCACAGTTGTTGACTTTGTTCTACTAAATTGCTATTATCATGTCATGAAAGGTTTATTTGGAAGTATATTGGTCACATGAAACAAGACATAAGAATGGCAAGATGAAAAGTTTTGTGAAAGAAGAGTAATTCCAAGGACCCAACTTCTGCTGATTATGTATTTAAGAGGAAATTTTTGGAAAATATGAAAAAAGGGAAACTATCTCTTAAAGCAAAGGGCATTTGTTCATTGCATGGCACTCACAGCAGTACTTAATAATTCTGTGATGCAGTCAACAGGCAAAAATTTTACTTTGTAATTGGCAGACAAAGGTTTTCTTCATTCCTAGGGACTAGTTTTTACTTCAGTAGTTGTCCCTGTCTGCCCCAGTTTGCCGCAGGCCTGCCCCAGTCTGTCAAAGTCCTAACCAGGTCTGTCAGTCTGGTCAGGGTTGTTCACAGACCTGTCCTGGTCTCTCACTGGCCTGTCAGGGTCTTTCACAGGTTTGTTATGAAATTTTGCAGTGAAATGGAGATGACATGGAGTAACAACAGCAATAGCACAATCTACTGTAGTTGTAAGTCTGACAGTCACAGGTACATCGTAGAGTAATAATCAGGAGCCTGTATTCCTTTATGGGCTTATGAGAGAGCACTGTATATCCTTAAAACTTAGGACAGGTAGCTCTGATTAAGACTCAGTGTTGATATGTCTACATTCAACTATATTTCAACCATCTTTAATGTATAAAATACATTTTGTCGTCCTGTACATCATACAAAACAGTGACAAATGAAAGAGATACACTATAACAATGCATTGAACACCAGGAAGCTCCTAAAAGCTTGCTGGGGTGAATCCCCTGGAACACAAAAAGGAAAGAAAAACAAGTAACTTGAAGAATGAACACTTAAGTAAACACAGAATGGGGAAATGGCTTGGTGTTATGACAGATGTACAATGGGAAAAAATTTACTTTAATCTGATAGTTTTAAAGTCTTTTAAGTTGCACTTGAAGGAAGGAACAGAAGGAGAATCGTTAAATCAGTTTGAGAATGACAGTCATGGTAGCAGGCCTGACAAATCTGAGCCTTCCTTGAGATTATGATGAATAGAAGCTGAGCAGACAGCAGAAAATTCAGAGAAAAAAAAAACTCTGTGATGGATGAAAAAACACAGTCACTTACGGATTTTCTTTTCAAAAGTGTAAACTGGTTAGGCACTTTCTTCCCACAGTCTATGAAGACTTCTTCTTTAATGGATGTTAGGAGGTAGATTACACAAAGGAGATTCTGCAAAGTTATCTGTGTCCCTCCCCCAGTAGATTAGTGGCAGATCATATTAAACTCTCAGAAAGAAACAAAAATAAATAAATAAAAAAGGAAAACTATATTTAGACTTGAATCAATCTCAACATTTTCCTTTGTTTTAGGCTTATTGCATGACGATAAATCGTTTGAGACAATTCAGTTATCTTAATATTTGTTAGGTTATGGTCCTGCTGTATGTCCCCACCCATGGGCATCAATCCTGGGGGTGAGGGGACATGTCCCCCCACATTTCAGTCTGGATTGATGCCGCTGTCCCCACTGCCTGCACGTCATTAGTTTATGCTTTGAAAGTTATCTCTGAGAGATTTCCTGAGGTCAAATATTCAGATGCAGGGTTCCAGCTACGGTAGACAGAACCGGATGGCCCCACCCGGAACCGGTATTGACAGAACCGGATGGCCCCACCCGGGACGGTATCGACCGCTCAGCATTGCGATCAGTTCACACCTCACAGCCCGGCACAGACTTCACAAAACGTAGTAAATGTGACGGGAGAAGTGGCATATTGAGTTAACATTTGAGGACTTTCAAGTAACACTGAGTGCTCCAGGGAACTGTTCCCTGTTTTGTAGAGTGTCATCCTCCTGACGGACTTAGATAAACAATGGTGCTGTTAATATGAAAAGATTTCGATATCAAAACTGTTATGAAGATAGCAACATTAACGTATCTGCAGTAGAACATGAAAGGCACAGAACGATGGCACACCAGTGCTTAATTGGTACCAGTTGAACTGTCAGATGTGGTTTACCTCAGAGTGTGACAATTTTAGTCATTGGAAACTTTTGCGGTGTATGTGCACCTATGGTACCCCTCTTGATCAGCCCTTGAGTTGGCGGGAATGTCATTATGTCATTTACTGCAAAAATAAAAAGAAAAGACATTTTAAAATCAGCCAGTGTAATGACAGCGCTCTCTCTGGGTATTCTTAGATGCATTCGTAATCATAATTTGGTTCACCAAGGTTTTCAATTTATATCTCTGTTACAATACAAACCATTTGGTTGTTGCTCTCACCTAGAAGGTGTAAATACTTAAGTGCAAATGAACAATACTTTATCACAGGACTTGGGCACTGAATATATCCATGTAAATATCTGCTGTTACCTGAAGTGCAATATGGTATAGTTAGGAATGTATCTTGATTACAATGTAAACTAGCCGGGGTCTTAATATGACCTCATTACCTGCCAATCCACCTACACAACCTCTGGACACTGTGTGAATCTCTTGCTGTAAACATCGCATCACAACTTGTATTTTTCGCTGCAGTGCAGTGTAAACACAGAGGTCGTTTGTTTGGAATGCAAGTCATCAGGGACAATACTGGACATTGCTGATCATTGAGTCATGTATAGGGGGGCACAAGATCTGCCTCAAAAATCAGACACTTAAATGTTTCATTTATTTCAACGGAGTAAAACGTGATGAGCATCAGTATTGCACAGATTAACGACTAGTTCTTGTGACGATGCAGAAAACTTAAAAAAAAAAAACATTGAATTCCCATTCTTTTCTGCTTTCATATGTCACAGAAGTGCTTTTACAAACACCGGTCTTCCTATCAACAACACATTGATCGGATTTGGTGCAAGACAGGCTGCAAGCAGTTTGTATTTCAGTTGAACAGCTGACAGAGAAGTCACCAAGGATGGATAGACCAAGGATGGATAGCGGATATAGTACGCTGCAGGTGTACAGTCACCACCACCGTTTGGGGTTCACCGGCAGGGATGGTGTAACACAGTGCCAGGCATTGCAAGATTTGGAGATTGCATAGACTAAATGTTGCATTGTTAGAATCTGAATGAAATCACCAGGTATCAAGTAAGAAGAGCTGAAACGTACTATGAAACCTTTGTGGGTGTCAGACTGTTTTTGGCTATTTACCAGTTTTAAGAGCCATCAGGTTACTCCATTTCTAATTGGTAACTTGTTTCATGGTAGTATTCCATGCTCTTGCAGGTAGTGGATCAACTTTGTGTGAGAGGTTCTTTTGTAGGGATTCCAAAGAAAAGAATAAAACATCTGTCGTATTTAGAACTATACATTTTTGACACAAGTGTTAAGTTCCAATTCAACCTGCTCTTATATTTCTTTCATTTCTAAGGTGCTCACAACTACAAACTGTAAGTAGCTTTTAGTCAAATGATTTGAATATACCAGAAATGATTTGCCGTTGAACTACTTAAGAATGGTCCACATACTTCTTTCTTAATTTTATCGTTTCTGGCCTTGATATTCCATTTTTTTTTTTGGAAGTGGTGTTTCAACTGTGTGTGAGAGATTCTCAGGCAGAAATTCTGAAGGGGGGAAAAAATTGACCATTGCATTTATTCAGAATTCTAGATTTTAAGGCAAATACAGGCCGTTGACCAACATTCTTTGGGCAATCCAAAACTGTCCCTCAACTTTACAAGAACTTTTGTGCATCTGATCTCTCACCAGTCTGCGGCACATGTTCCAAGTGGTGTTCTACTGTAGAATGGATGCCATGATGAGTTAACTTTTGCTGTGAAAAAAAAAATATAACAATTATGGAGAAGTATGGTGTTCTTTTGTGCAAGATTTGTAGATGTCGAACTTAACCCTCATACTGAAGCAAAGCCGATCCTGTTTTTCATGCCACATTTTTCTTTTGTCTAAATTTTGGCATGTTTTGTAACCAGCCTCATTGCCTTTGGTCATTCTTATCACCTGGTAGTGATTCTATCCCAGTAAGGTAGCAAGCAATAACACATTTAATGAGTCATCAAATGCCTAGGTTTCTTAAGCTGTATTTCACATCATGGTAGGGAATACTATTTGTTATGCCAGTAGATAAAATGTGTAATTGAGAAAGGAGGAAGACTTGTGGACTGTGCAAACGAAATCAATTCATCATGTGCATTATATGACTTATGTTACACAGAAGTGACATACATATTCTTCAAAGAGTATTTCCTCAGCCTTTAGAGGTCACAGAATTACCACAATTGCTTACTGTAAGTTGCCACAAATGCATACTTCAGCTCTTCTGTTTAATGATTCAAGTAAAAAATGGAATACTGTACATTGTACAAACAATTGCAAGTGGTTGCTAAGGTTTACCTCAGACACATCACAGTGTGTGAGGTCAAAGCAGATGCCATCAAAACTTTAGAAAGCCTTCTGTTCCTTCACTTTTGTAGAATTTTGTCTGAAATGTTAGCAGTACTTTTTTTTTTTTATTTGGAGGGGGTCATATGGTATTCTCTCACATCTCTTTGCATTTGGACAGACTAAATTAGCTTACAATTTAGGTTGTAATTTTGAAAGGAAAACTTGTGCTTGCAATCCCTTTTGCACACAAAACCTCAGTCAGACTGCCATTTTGTCGGTAAGTGCTTCACATGATTTGCGGTTTTGAGGTGCGTCTATTACGGGAAACTGAAGATTGTATGACAGTAATGGCATGTGGGGTGTATAGATATACTCCTAGGAATTCCCTTATTGCCTTTAAATGGCCATCTTGAGTTGTTTTGTGAAATTCACTTTCCAAACCTGCCAAGTTTTCTTCACATTCTAATGATAAATGATCAAACTAGTAGGGTCCCTGTGTTTCAAATACAAACAATTGATGTATAAATACTAAGCAATTTCATTTTAAGTTTTGATAGCATGTGAATGTGTCATATCAAGTAGAAGTACCCTATTGTTTGTGGTGGAGGTCAAAGGTCTTCTCAAGGTCACTACATGCCACAGTTTTTGGTGGAGGTCCAAGATTGTCTTTGGTCCACAGCAGTCAAATGCTGAAAACTTGTTACCAATGTGTGTGCAGAAAGGTCATCTTTAGGTCATAGAGGTCCAGTCTTGAAGTCTTCTTATCATGATATCCTCAGATAGGAAACTTGGATACCTCTTTTTATTTGCTTCCTCAAGATAGGAACCATAGGTACCCCAGTGTTCAGACCTGGTATGTTTAATGTTCATATTGAGTGGGTGAGGTCCACTGAGTTAAGTCAAGGTAAGAGACCCTCTAGGGTTACAAGCAGTTAACCTCTGGAGACTCAACTGCTACCGTGGAATGCCTTGCCTTTGCCATACAATAGTAATCAAGAACACTTAGCCTGCAGGAGCCATTTCTGGTAAACATTAACCTGAATGTTGTGTAATGAGTTCATCGAACCTTCAATACATTCTTGCTCTCTGGTTATCATATAAAAAGGGCACATCGCTAAGTAGTATCAACTTTTAATGGCGTTTAAATTTAAAGTGAGTCAATTACTAGTATGTCAACCGAAAAAAAGAAGTCACTTTGTCAGCCATTTTCTCTTTCATAGACGATGTTGGCTGTACTGAGCAGATAAGTGGCGACCACCTAGTTGAATGGTAGTAATATAACATGTACGCACCCGCACAACTATGTCCATTTTGTGCATCCACTACGACCGTGGCACAGAATGTTAGCACGAATCAATTCTTCGTCCATAAAAGAAGGT
The DNA here is from genome assembly GCA_021234535.1 of Stichopus chloronotus. NCBI lineage: Eukaryota > Metazoa > Echinodermata > Holothuroidea > Aspidochirotida > Stichopodidae > Stichopus > Stichopus chloronotus. Next base: position 2,430,326 of record CM037832.1, on the reverse strand, counting down.
TAGGGGTTGGCCAATCACAATGATGCTTCAAAAAAAAGGACATCTTTGTTTTGATCTGAGAGCATATATATTCCATTGAATATACTGTGTAGAAGGTAACAATAGCCTATACTAACAGTCCGTGCCACCGTCACATTCATCCAAACTCGTGAATGCAGGTGTCCATTGCATTACAGAGTGGCCCAATGAACTCGGTGTGCGCTGAGGATTCCATTTACTGTTTCCATAGAGCAGGTAGCAGGATGTATGCTGAATTCAAATGTTCCAGCTTAACCATGAAACATTGAACCACTTTCAGAATCGCTTCCTTTACATATCGGAAGTCGTGATATGTGTACTCGGTGTTCTAAATTTGGAACAATGTTGCGAGGCAATCGATGGTACTATATAGATTGTTGTTCTATGTATAATAACAGATACGTCGTGATACAAGACTTAGTGACCTTGCTTGTTCACAAAAGCTCAGTAATCAGGAAGATCTATCATAGTTTTCAGATTATACGTATAGATTATACAGAAGGAAGAAAAAGAAAAACTTTTTGTATTTGCTCCCATGTGCGTCATTAAAACATCGTTACGGGTGAATAAGCTCAGATTGATCCTAACACCCCCCCCCCCCTGGTTACATATCTCACACACAATAGCGAATCAGTTAAACCAGGGCTTAAGAAGGTCGACCGCGTTTCTGTGGAGTTCATTGTCATGTGTATGGATTGCTTAGTCATTGTCCTGTCACATAACACGGCAAGATAATATGATTCTGCAATACTATAAAAGTCATCATCGAGTCAAGGCTGGAAGAAAAGCAGCTCGACGGAATAAAAGACATTTTGTCGAATACTCGGCCTCTGTTTTGTTCCTTTTCTACGTCTTTGATTTCCGTCACGTCATATGTGTGGTAAACAGCGGTGCTATTCGGATATTTCGCGTCGTGAATAAGCTACTAGTGACACTGACCCACGTGGTACTGGATTTCAATGGTGTTTTAAACGCCACCTAGTCATGACGTTATATAATAAACATGAATTATCGTATAGACAATGTATGTATGGGACAGTTAACAGTTTTGATAGGTTAGAATTGTTCATCACGCTAACAATGTAAGTTGTCAGAAATACGCTATGCTTAATTGGAAAACACGAAATAAGAAATCGAAATGGATGTTGATGTTTCGATTTCTTAAACTTGCAAAAAAAAAAAAAAAAAACCCATTAATTCAAGCGTTACAAGCGGCATGCAAAAGCGATTGACGTGGATGTTACAAATTCCACAGAAGTAATGACTCCAATGAAAAGTGGGTACAGCTCGACTCTGAAGTAGCTCTCAAGTAGCCCGCTGAAGCCAAAGCCAACTTGACGTTCGAGTTGAAAAGTTTTTTTTTTAGCGAAAACACCACGCTGACGCCTCGTTTCGTTCGCATCAGACAATCTGCTTTTCCAGCGGTAGGTCCATGCAGTAGTTGTGTTGGGGGGGGGGGGTGGTAGGGAGGGGTGCTGCACTATAATGACGCATTGAAGGAAAGTTTCATCTGAAGGATTCACATAAACACAGTGTTCTCAATATGATGGTATACAACTCTCTGTAAGAGGACTGCGACAAGAAAAGTAACAATTATGTGTATTGATGGCACAATCGATGGATTTTGTGGGGGGGGGGGGGGGGGTCGGTGCACGTGCACTCACGTCACCCCTCACTGGGTAACAAGATTTATTCTCATGATCAATTTCGACCTTAAAATAAACTTGGTCTGCAATTATGGCTGGACTTTTTACAGTTTGGTATCCCCATCCCCATAAATCCACAGAAAAGTTGTTTGAACAAACCGTGCACTTAGATTATAGGGGAAAAAATAGATCTGTAACTGGAATTGATTGGTTTGACAACGACTTTATCGTATCCTGTTTGTCACTTCACAAAATGTTATTGGTATTAGCATTGATACAGCAGACATTGATGTATTAATATTAATGATTCCAGCTGTCTATTGCATCACTCAGATTTACCCTTTATCATTCACTCGGCTATGATCTCACTTGAGAAATCTGCAAATAATTTATTTCACATCAAGAAGTCAACCACGATGAAAAATGGTATTTTCACTTTTCTCACTTAAAGTCAATTAGGGTGTTTACAAAACGACGTGGTATAGAATAAAACAAAAATAGCTGTAATCATCGTTACACCATCGTTCACGTTAATCGATAAAGATAGACGATCTTTATGAGTTACACAAGACGGATGCATCATTTGGAATTTTGAACGTATGGATGAACGAACTCATGGTCTAGTGAGCAACAAATAACTGAATTTCTACCCGTGAGAAACTTACCTCTTGAAAAGAAGGCCACCCTTCTTTACTTTGAGAAATCTATGTCCACAAATATTGTTTTAATTTATTTTTGTAAAAGAAACTCGTCGTTTTCCTTTAACATACCTCTGCCATTGCTTTCGATAGGCCTATAATGGTCACTATCGGTACAGGTAGGTACGTACGTGTCCGGGTGTATGCACTGATGTGTGGTGATTTGGCTGTAAAACACGGTCTATAGGAAAATTTGTTGAGAAGTCACGTTGGGTAGTGAGGTGCATGCATTTGAACATTTTTGGTTGTTTTTTTTTTTTTTTTAAAGTGGTTAAACTGTTAGCTAGAAAATAGCAGTGTTCCTTCCGTACTCGATTTTCCCCGAGACCATCGAAGAGAAAAATGAAATAAGAGATTTATAAAATACCAAGATGTACAAAGCAATTGAAAATGATAAATTGCAAGAGGAAGGAGCAAAAGAAACCCAAACCTGAATATTAACATGGCGTCAAATTGAGAAAACAATGAGCCATAAGAAAATAAAAGAAATCAGAATAACAGATAGAAAGAAAAGTTAAAGTTAAAGTTAAATTACGTTAAAGTTAAAGTAAAATTAAGTCGTCTAATAGCACTTAAGGTGATTGCGTGCGTATTAACAAAGTTTAAACATTGAAATTTTCATCTCCAAAAGTTTGGAAAGGTTTTAATTGCACCATTCAGACAATCTGGGAAAATAAATAGGTTTCAGTCGTTTAATTCTGCAATACGATTTCAAATTCTTCCAACATAACGACAAAAAAAGTGTATAATACGATAACGTAGTGGTTGACAGTTTTCATTCAAATCAACAGTGTACTTCTTTGAACAAGCCAGTGGGAAGTATACTAGTATTGAATATTCAGTTAGTCAAAACTTCTCTTGATCACTGACGCTGTAATGTGATCAGTTAATGGTTTATTTGTAAATACAGTGCTTCCTTTCACCAAATATTACAATTTCCGATACCGAACAAGGAGCGACGCTCTGAGTAGTAGGTTTTTGATATACCAGTGAGACCTGTACGGTTGAGTATTCATTATGAGGCATTTGTAGTAAGAACCGTTAATTTTTCAAATATGATTTCTGCTTTTTACTGTTGTTATGCCAATTATGTTGCTTTTCAAAGCAGTTACTGTCATTTTGCTTCGTTGTAAGACGAAGCGTTCATGTACAACCTCGCATGTGCATTTAAAAATAAAGACGAAGTTAAGATCGAACATAATGTTTTCTTTCTGGTTTTTCAGTACACACGCAATCACTTTGAGAGCTAAGGAGGAAGGTATCAGAAGACAAACCATTAATATAAGAATATGTTACATGAATCGTAAGGAAACAAAAGTAAGAGAAAATGTGAAAAATTTAACTCGGTTCATTTGTTAGAGCATTCCACTGAAGTGTCGCCCTCAAAGGAGTAAACTACGTTTACTTAAGTACTCGGTTTCGTCAGCCTTGCTTTGATGATTTTCCATCAAAGATCATACTAATCGAAATTAGAAGTTAATGACTTGCAAATTAATGTAGAAATACGTAGGTGCTAGCCCATTTAAACGTTACTAAGGCATGATGCATGTTAAGCTTCTACACTTTTTTCCAGAATGAGTGAAAACTTATACAGGCTGCCTTTGCACTTGAAAGCTGATGTTGAGCAAACTGATAGACTGTAGCCTAATTGTTACCAATGTTGTTTGCAATGCATGGAGGAAATGTGTCAACTTTTCAATCCTATCATAGGCCTATTTCTAAAAGCATTAGTTTACCCGACAAATAACATGTTGACATTCATACCTGTTCCATTGATGGGTAGCGGAAAATACACAAAAGCATTCACACGGCTCTCAAACCACACAAGAAAATTACAACAGGAACGAAAAAAAAATAAAAAAATAATCCCTCATGTAAGACCATCGTAGACAGCCGCTAAAGACACGTCACAAATGAACCATGAGCTCAATTTCCGGCAACACCCGGGTAGTTACAAGATTGTGTGTGTGTGTGTGTGTGCGTGTGTGGAGGGAGGGGGGGGGGGTGCAAAGCCCACACCTGTACTCTTCATCCTCGGTATCTCCAGTAGGATAGGCTATTTAACTATTCTAGGATATGTTTACGTGGCATGGGAAGGCGGGGGGGGGGGGGGTAAAAGTAGTGAGCATAAAAATGTAGGGAAGACAAAAAAATTGAAAGTGAAGAAACTGCTTCTTAATACAGCTTCTTTGTGATCGAAATAAAAATATATTTGGTCAGGGCATTTTTCTTTGTGATGTCATGGCATCTCTATGGTTATTGCTTTTAGCCAAAATAACCCTGTGATCTGCTCAAAACTGACAAGAAGATTCCGTTGGGTGTCCTTCACGTTGCTGGATTGAATGTTAAATGCTGAATTGAAACTTAATCATGCATTAGGACCCCCATCGTACTTCTAAATTTGTTACACTTGGTCGGTACTCATTCGTCCACCATTAAGAAAATGAAGAAGTAACCCTTATGTTGGTATATAATTACCCCAAGTCTTTCCCCAATATTTGATGTTTAGATGGCACTGCTTTTCATCTCAGAGCCTTTCCAGTTACCCCCTATGGTGTTCGCTGGCACTCCAAACGGGTACGCGTTTCCTGTGTTGGGAACCAAGGGTATAACGATAGATGGGTCACTGATCGTGCAAGTCTTCGTATATAAAATTAATCGTAATGACTACCATGTTGGATTGCCTTTGGACCGATGTATAATTATTTCCATCAACATTTTCTACTTACAATACGGTATGCAACATAACGTTAAGTTAACAACATTTTGCAAATATGGCAATACAATCATGTTGTGACTCAAGTGGTAATACCAAATGAAGCAAACTCAATATATACACACAATGGCATTCCTGTTTTGTACTACAGTGTATAATGCAATAAGGAAGTTGATAAAAACCATTCATGTATAGGTGTATGCATAGTGTAAGCGGCGCCTACACCACAGGTGTTCATTTACAATGCCCGTAACACCCCAACACTAGACTGAATTGCACTGCACCTGAATAACGGTGACTTAAAGCAAATCTTTGGTCTGACGTCGCCATTTTGGCAGATGAGCCAGTTTCAGTAAATCTGTGGGAAAATGGAATTAGGCTCGCATTCGTCCTTGGTGTTTGGAGGACTGATTTTGACTTTATTCATCAATGTAGTGCATGGTAAGGATAATATACAAAACGACGCTATCGCGTCGTTTGGTACTTCGCTGTGTTAGGCCTACTTAAGTGTATTCTTTACTTTGAATCGGACACCCTTGCATGATCGGGTTTACCGTAGACTCCGAGCAGATTTACGTCGGGCCTGGTTCACCCGATTTTAAGTTAGACGATCATTAGGATTGTCTAACTGTCTGAATTGGTTTTAAACTGCAACTGCATTTGCCTTAGGCTGTTGGAATGTCTGCTTTAGATATGGCCGAAGTAGGTGCTGTTGATAGACATTTCGTGCAAACGTAGCTTAAACCCTTATGCATTATCAAATACCATTTCTACGTATATGATTCATGTAATTCATGTAGATAGCAATATTCTGTGCCGGTTAGTCACGGTGATGTGGGTGGGGATGGATGCTCTCCTAGCAACTCGGCAACCCCTAGCAAAAACGCTCAGTGGCCGATAGACTTTTGTACTGATTTAGAAGACCAGACCCCGTTTTGGTTTCCACCCTCTCCCCCCAAATAAACAAAAGCCTTCTACACACTTATTTCTTGGACTGCACTGTCGTCAAGTCAGTTGTATTAGAGAGTTAATATGCAGCCATGCAGAAAATATTAAGACCACAGCACTACAATCTAAATAAACAAATTTTGCAGCAAAAACAAGTTTTGTTTTTAAAATTGTATTAGCAAAAATTTAAAAAAAAATTAACAGAAAATTTTAAAAAATCAAAACAAGTATTGCAGAAACAAAATTTGGTCTTTTTTTTTTATAAATAGAAACAAAAATCTTCAAACAAGAAAAAAAAAGCATACATTTCAGAAAAAAGTCCACTTTAAGACGCATAGACTTTCTCTCCTCTCAAATAGGAGTTAAATGGATAAGGTTGACCATCTGGAGCTCCTAAGCTCCATCACACTCTGAGAGAGGTTTAGCGCTACGATTCTCGGAGGATATTTTGCCATCAGACTTGAAAAAGTAAATGGTCATTAGCGTCTTTCTTTGGTCTTAGGGAAGGATCAAGGTAAACTCCTCTCAATGATCACGGACGTAGTTTATTTTTAAATATTAAGCTTGATGCTTGATGTAATCTCTCCCTATACCTGCCTCAGCTAATCTTGGGCTGATAGAATGACCTCTACGAAGGTACCGTAGTTTAAATATATTAACAACGCTTTGACAACTATTCTGTAGAATTTTGTTTCAATAATTTGTGAGCTAGTCGTTATTTTTTTTTTAAGTATAGCTTTAATGTTTTAATTTTTGAAACAAGGACAAAATTGTCGATTGCTGTTTCTTAAATTTAGGTCAAGATAAATTTTGAAAGGAAAAACAAGGTTTTAATTTCGTTGTTGGTATTAAAATTTGGAGTCTTTTGCTTTCAAAGTGTTTGATATACAACTTTTTTAAACTAAAAGAAAGTTTTGCTTTTATTTTTTTTTGCAATTAAAGTTTCTGAACTCCCCCCAAAAATAAAAAACATGAATTACGTTTGTAAAATTTTAGTAACTGCAATTTTAAAAACAACTGTTGTTTGTCGTTTTTAAATTTTGTATCTTGAATGTATTCCTATGGTTTTCATTTTTTCGACATGGCCGTATTAATCTTCCAGTAAGGTTAGTCAAAACTGCTGACAAATCGAAAAGTTTTAAATGAAGGAATCTAAAGTGGGTAACCATCACGGCTTCAAAATTGTGCTAAGGGGACATGCATATATCCTTCAGATGGGATACAGGCATAGATTTGCTTCTCATCCAATGTCCCCACCACTCAAAATGATGTTGCTACGCCACTGTGTTTAATAATCAAATGACAAAATCATGTGACCAAGTTGTTATTACAGTACATTTCAGATTCATCATGTGGAGGCCTTATACTATGGCATGGTTTTATTTTGGTGTACGTTTGTCTGGGTGAATATAGTTTTAATTAATATTTTCTCCGTAGTAAAAGGACACTTAATATGAGACTGTACATCATGAATAATAATTTTCGAAATTATAGGAAATATTTCGTGTTATGTAATGACCATTTATACCAGTTCAGAGGAAAGAAATGTAACATTTTTAATTACCAAATCTCCGGAATTCGCAAATAGCTACATTGTAATTCTATCTATAGTGGTATTTCAGGGGCGAATCGACCGCATGATTTTTGTATGGGGGTGCACTCAATTTTATTATTGTGGAATAGTATCGTCCAACCATGATTTACATGACAATCAGTCACCCGCAATATGGCGTACGGGTTGTATTGCAACACCGTGGCGAGAAGAACAACACTGACATACCTTTCATATGATATTATAGCTGGAATATGAGTTGGAAATTTGTCAATTAAAGTCAAATTGCTCGGAATATGCCATAGCCACTGCACAGAAAACATTGTTTAAGTCCCATTTTTGCATGCAGAGATATTCATATCCTTTCCCGTTGGTCTGTTTGATTTCAAGTATCAGTGATTGACTGCAAAGCTTCCTTGTAAAGTATGAATTTTGTAGGGCCAACAAAAATGTCGAGACAATTTTCACTTTCAAATATGTAGAAAATGAGGGCATAGTTCTCATTCAGATCTTGCGACATGTGATTTTTTCCCTACTTTCTCTTCCCTGAAACACTGATGACAAGGCCATTGCACGGCATGTACAACTCATATTACAGCTTGAAAGGAACAATTGATCAATATTGCATTGTCTGGCGGGGGGGGGGGGGGGGGGTTGCGTTCACGGCACTCCTGGACTCACCATAATACTTACCAATGCTATAATATACATAGCTTAGTCTTAATGAGATGTGACAGAAACTTGCTTACATTGTTTACGTGAGCGTACTAAAAGTAAATTGATTGATTCCACTTTTATTTCGACCAATGTGTCAATTTACGACAACTGAAATAAGCAACGTATCTTAACGTTTAGATATGAAAGATAGTGACTGCAAGTCTCTCAGTGATGAACTGAATATACAATATCACCATAATTATACCCTAATCCTTTAAGATACTTGGAATTGGTCTTCTTAATATTCGATCAGTCATTTATGAGTCAATTAGAATTCAGTCTTTTATTTCTAGGCACCACAATATGTGAAATTACATGTTTTATAAGCACATCGATAAATGATTCAGACATCCAGTTTCGAAACCATTTACGCCTGCAAACAGCTTTAATAGCATGATAAATAAATAAAAGGGAAGTCAATATGAGTATGTGGCCTCAGATGGGTTTCTGGATTTTGAGAGGTTCACCGTCAACTTAGTAGTCACATTACCCATTACAAATAAGTATTGAAAATGAAAAATAAAATGAACTATTTTATAACTGTATTGAAAATCGACATAGACTCGTGTGTTTACCTGGACTTATCTCCGGGCTCGCTTTTGAAACCCGTGCTCTATTCATGGACTTACATGGTTTACTGAGAGTCCACTGTAATACCTTTCATGTAGTTATATGTAGATGGTACTGAAAAGTGCACCAATAGGAAAGTTTCAACAATTAGAGACGACTACGGCAACGACGGCTATGATGATGGCGATGGTAAAGACAAAGGTGATAAATGATGATGATGATGATGATGAAGACGATGATGATGATTTTGATGATGAAGAAACAGATTTTGGTGACAGTGATGATAATGTTGATGGTGAAAATGAAGTGATGGTGGTGAGGATGATACCATGGCAAATGAAAAGATAATGTTTGAATATTGACGGTGATAATGATAACGATAATGATAATGAAGATGATGACGATGATGATGATGATAATGATGACGATGATTGTGATTATGATGATAGTGAAAGTGAAGATAAAGATGATGATGACGATGATGTACTAAATCAAAACTACTAATAACAAAAGATAGAGATGTGGGACGTGGAAACTGAAGACAACGACAGACTTAGAATCACTTCATCTGTCACCGCCATCCAGATCTTGTATGCAAGTAATTAAATGTTCAAATTTACTCTAAGTTGACTGATGGAACCTTAGCCTTAAGCAGGACAATTCCAATTGTCACAGATAAAAAAAAATTGTTCTTATGAACAAAAGTAAACATTGATCTACAAAAGATGTATAATGCTCTTTTATATTCGTCTTTGAAACGAGAACAGCTACAAATTTTCACAAGTTTTCATTCTAAGACACGCAGAATAAAAAGTCTTACCTCAAAATTAGATCTTACAATCCCCCAAAAGAGAAAGGTTCTTAAAGAGCCTGCGTGACTTTTACGATCTAAAACAGAGGCAGAGAGGGGATCAGCTCAGTAAACAGAAAATCCCCATATTAACGGGTGCCAGTAGTAATGTATTGAATTTACTTTCAAAGATCTAATGAGTGTCAGTCCTTACTACGAAATATTAACATTTTTTGTTCACTTCAAACCCCATGGAATACTTGCCGGTGAATCTGTTCTCCAAACCTCTTCACTGTATATAGTCGCATCGCACTTGTGACTAACACTTTGAATGACCTATAGGTGTTACTAGTTTCAAAGTTAATTGGAAGAGCATCATCAAAGACGGTTCAAAGCAAATAAGTATTCTAATACTTACACGTGTCCAAGTTACAATGATCAAAACCAAAGATATGATTGCTTCACGAAAGGTTTATCTTTTTACTTTTACATGTTTTTAGAAATATTTGAGATTATGAAATGGGGAGTCGAAGAAATTTTTAATGGTTAATTGCTAGTTTTTAGTCTCTATTTCTTTGTATTGTGATCGTAAAATTAAACGAACTTAACCTGAAGTTTGATTGGTATTTTATCAAATCACATGCATGCATGGAAAGCCTTACCTCATACCGTGCTGCTGGGTAATCCCCTGAACACGTCAGCGATATACAGTCTAAATTTCAGTGTCACGAAAGTCCAGCAATTGGGGGTGCCGATCCAAGCAAAGATGCGATAAGAGCGTACAAGGACATACAAAACGGTGTAGCATTTACTTGGTATACTTGGAGTAGAAAGAGCAACACAATTAGAATAAATCCTTTTTTCGTCAAATTAACAAAGCCAAACTATAACATAAGTAAAAACCAGAAGCAGTTTTGCTTCCAGAATGGATGAATGTTTTCTCTTAATTCCATGGAGTGAATTTAGGGACGCCTCCAAATTAAAACTGAATATTGCCCTCGAAAGAGCGAGAATGGCTCTTTTTCGGCAGCAATTTTTCACTCCAAATAAATCGTCATCCCTAATTTCACTCTGAAAGAGTGATTCTTCAAGTAATTGTAAGTGAGAGCAAGAGTGGTTCTTAAGATTTTAGAGAATTTAATTAGCAAAAGTCACGGGGTGCTGCCCAGCCAAATATGTTTGTGTTGGCCCTGATTGATTATCCGTTCTCTTCATCACCATTCATGTTTGGATAAGGAAGTAACTTCAAAGAATATCGATGTACTGATCTCAAGTGCATCGTAACTTTAAACAAGATCCCTCGGTAGCGTCGGCAATCATAAGCTAAAAAAAATTGATCACCGATTTCGGAAATATGGAACATGTTTTGAAAGAAATATGTCAGAGGAAGTATTATTTTTTCAACTGCTTTCAGACACAGACACAGAATTCAGTTACCCATTGTTCAGGGTATAGCAATGATTTTAACATTCTCTGGCATCTTCGGGTGTAAGTAATCAATTTGCTTTTTAAGTATCGATATTGCTTACGACTTTGACTTGCAGAGTGAATGAATGCACTCCAGAACAGTTATACATGTCAACCAGTTATGGAAAAATTTGGGGCTAAAAATGCACCAGTGTGGCATACAAAGAAACTCCCTTTAATCATTTTTAAACCAGTCAATCTCAGTAGTGAATATCAGCAATAGCTTCATCTTCTCATAACATGCATAAGATGAGTTATGGAAAATGCTTCGTTTAAACATTTGAAAACTCGAATAAACAAAGTACCCTAACCCTACTCTTCAGCAAAAATGTCTGAATTTGTGTTTGCCAGAGAAACATCTCTTAAAGATATTCAATCTGCTTCCCTGTGTCATTCTGAATAATCTATCACTATATTAAAAATGGTTTTAAAGCAATTAAAAAAATTGTATTTCTGTGAAGCGTATTTCCCTGTAACAATCAATAATTGAGGCCATTGCGGCTTACACTGATAACTGGATAAGTGCGTGATGGGTGTTAGTGGGTGTTCATATGACAATTCGTTATGTCGCTGCACCGAGTATGACGTATGAGGAAATAGGCCTAAGTCACGACAACACATGGAAGGGTAGATATGTTTTTTTTCATACAACTACCAAGTACTCTGCTGAGTACATGATAATGTTGGTATTAAGACAAATAATGTTGTCAGTGAGAACGATTTGACAATAAACCACGGACGTGATCACTCGTCTAGAAAAGGTTAAACAAACACAAGTGGCACAAACACATGAGGTGGCATGAAAGGGTTTTTTTTTTTTATAAATGACGTCAGGTATGCATATTCATTGAAGCATGTCGTCCAAGTCAATATTGACTAACTGACACCACTACGCAAGTCATTATGCCCACGACGGTATACGGTACGTCATGATACCGTTTGTTTAAGCATCTCGCCTAGCTAATACTGCGACAACAAAATATCGTGTTGATAGTATTTATGCAGTGTATCTGTTCAACTTATGAAAAGGTCTGAGGAAGGTTTAATGTTGAAGACTCTTCTCTCCCGGCGAAAAGTTCAGCCACACGATGTTCTTCAAGAGAATCAAAGAAAATTTCAACCTATATTCGCCACGTTAAAGTTTTAAGTTTCCCAACTATGTGGCAAGTTGCAGAAGTTGACTTGTGTCCAGATTTTTCAAAACTGCAAGTCACGTAGTATTGTAGGTGCATGCCGGCTACGTCCTACTTTTTGAAAATGCCGACACGCTATACAACAACAGCGGGGAATTTGGAGCCATATATTTGAAAATAAGTCATTACGACAATAAGACGATTACTGTCGTGATTGTTGTGTTAATAGATGTAGATTAAGCGTAGTTTCAAAGTAAATTAAAACAGCCACTAGGGTTCCTCTTTAAATGACATACATTACCTCATAATTTGACCAAATTGTAATGAACATTCATGTATACTTCTTTGTGCCTTTATCTGGTTGTCAGGCACCAAGAAGAGAAATCTGAGGTTAATTAACACGTAACCTGAATTCATCTATAGTGACTGGATCTCAGAAGTTTCCCTATTGGGTTGGGTTTTGTCGCTTTGGGTTGGATCCAACTTAATTGTTAGCACTGACTCCATTACAATTATTGTCGAAGTCACCATACGAAGACCGCGATATCACCTTATTTAGGTCTTAGTTGGCCAGAATACGGACCATCAGCTTTGCATTTTTTTTTTAAATCTATACAAGAAGTCATCGACGGCATCTCAAGCAGTTAAGTTCTCCTCTAAGTGCTGTTTGACACAGCAGTTGTTGCAGTATAATGCCCTGTATGGTCTATTAAGTTGATACTTGTTTCCATGGCATCACACACTATGTTGCGGGCATCACACACTATGTTGTACAAGTTTTGAGAATGACGTTGCTGGGAATTGTGACGTTGTTGGTGTAATGACATAATCAATTCTATCGTTTTCTTTTTGAGGTATGTGACATGGTTATATTAACATATCTGCATGCGTACTATCATGCAAGCGATACACTTACACACCCTTATGTAATGGCCATGCCCTGATCAAATAGTTTCAGAACTTTTTCCCACTCAATTGATTTGTATTACAAATGAACTCTAATTTGAGTTCATTTGCACAGTTCATTTGAGTTCATTTCAATTACAGCGCCTCCCCTCCATTCCATGTTCATGATTTCACTACCGGTTGGTCAGCTATTGCTACCGATCCTGGTCAGTAGCAATCTACTGACCGGGCACACTAGCAATGGCTCACAATGGCTCAATATTACGTCTATTATAAGGAGGAAAAATGACTGCAACTGAGATGGGTTTAAAGCCAAGGAGAGGTTGATCCGTTTCCTAATCAACTACTAGAATTCTGTAGCACAGGGTTCCCTGTACGGCGTCCCCACCGTTTCTGGCGTACTTTGAAGGGGCGCACAAACAATCAAATTACTGGAAGGAAATTGAAAAGACAAAAAGCTGTAGCCTATTCCGAACATTTCTTTGAAAATTGAGACAATGTAACAAAAACGGTTTTGGAAAGTTTGCCTGTAAAAAGTGAATAACGTTTGTACCATTTTGCAACTGAGTCCCTTCTGAAAAATAAAATCATCACAAGTCATTACAAATAATTTTACCACTTGGTGCTTCATAAAATTCAATTGGGGAAGTTTGATGTAATATGACAAAGCATAGTTTTTGCTGCCCTGCCCCTCCATGAGTATAACCTTGACTGATAGAAGAAGGATAGAAGACTTTTTTGTTTTTGGTGGAGGTCAAAGGTCGTTTGAGGTCACCCGAGGTCAAACTGAAACCGTTGCAAACATATTGTCTTCAGAAGGGTGATGTTGACTGATGTCGTACTTGAAGTGTGGGTTGGCAATACTGAGCAGGTGATCCCTATTGCTTTTGGTGGACGTCACATGTCATTTGAGGTCATCAAAAAGGTCTTTTGGGGTTAAAGGCTTGTTAATGTGGTGTTTCAAGAACAATAACTGCAGTTGATCCCATACCCCGTCGTGTGGATAATTCATGTTTGTTAGAATATAACCATGTTGCAAGGAATCACAAAGCCTTTTGGCTTTCTGGTCATTATTATATATTACCCAAATGGTTGATTACGTTATTTTTATGAAACATTCTTGATTTTGCTTTCAGTGTCTTCTATGTTCAGTGACTGTCCAGACAACATCTTCAAGGCAACTACTGGTCCTATAGTAGTTTCTTGGACAATACCGACATATAGTGAAAATTCTGGTATCACTGTTACGTCATCACATCCCGGTCGATCAAGTTTGATCCTCACACCGAGCGACAACAAAACCCAGGTTACATATTCAGCTATCAACGATTCATCTCGGGAAATTGTGGCTGAATGTATATTCAATATTTACGTCGTCGGTGAGTAGTCGATGTCTCCAAACGATGTCTGTCTTTGAGACAGTCTCCTTTGATGCATATCGAGGACATATCCAAATAGCCTGATGAGCTGAGACAAGATGAGACTAGTGGAAAATCGTTGGTAGTTGTTACTTTGAGTTTCATTCGTTCAGCGATCATTAGACAGCCAGACAGACAATCGTTTGATGATCGCTGAGCACGTGAAACTCGGAGTAGCAACTACTAACGGTGTCCCAATAGTCCCAACTTGTCTCAGCTCATCTATATATACTCGCAGGCCATGGGGCTTTTTGTGAAAAGTGTACTTCCCATTTGCTTATGGTTTTCAGCATAGGCCTATGTTTAATAAACAGGGTAATTTGAAATGGACAGAATAAAAATCTAACTTCGATACAGAGTGTTCTTGGTTCACTGGTGAAATGCTTTGCTACCCGCTAGTACGATGATTTATCAAATACAGTTTTTCTTGTGATTATTAAACCGAGGCATCATATTGGTTTGTGCTTGACCTAATCAGAAGATGCCTTTGTCGCCAAACAACTTCATTATGTTTACGCTAGCAATGCCCGTTCCATAAACATATTGTTATCGGAGGAGCATTTCACGTGACATATTCTTGTCCCAGTTTATCTAAGAAATGTAGAGCATCACTAGACATGTCATTTATATGGAACATTTCTGTGGTTCTCAATGCTAATCAGCTGATCATGCTGATCAGCTTAAAGGAAGTAGGCCGACATAGACTGAGAGAAAGAAGGCCGGTCTTAGTCCTCGAACTTAACTGGCTGTGGGCACAGCTTAACAAACACATCAACGCTGAGTGCAAACTGTGGCTTCTGTCGGTATCAGTCTGTCCGCAGCCCCACAAAAAAGATCACATTTTATGCGTGACGTTTCGTGACGTTATTGGGGTTTTGAATGCTAATGAACTACAAGAGGTGATTTTCAAGCATAAGATTTCAACATTTTAGATACTATCAAAAGATTAAAATCATGAAAACTATTCCTAATACACAAAAATATTGTTGATGGCCACTTCGGCGAGCAAATATGTGTATAGGCTAGATGCAGTACATAAAGAATGAACAGTAAAATCACTGTATCCTAAATTGTTGAGTATAGGCGATTGTGTCAATTAAACTTCGTAATTTTGGTGTTAAGCAAAACTTATGTTGTCATCTGCAAATATCGCTTGAAAAATATTGAACTGAATCACTAAATGAGTCAGTTATTCGCAAACTTTTGAAGACACTGTTTGAGACGTGGGAAATAACAGTCTCTCTTCGAATGTGCATATATTTGTTTTTAAATATCCTACATAATAGCTACAAAAATCTTTCATTTCCAAAGAGATGGAAGATCAAAGTGTCCACCTAACTAACTGTAGTGGAAAATAGGAAGCCTCATTTTGCATTATTCAACAAACAGTCGGCCTTCACTTGTCAGTCTAGTTCCGCGACGTGCCATGGTTGAGACTTTCCAGTGTAGGCGACAATGTAAGAGAATGGGTCACGTGACATAATTAACTCGGTGGTTGCGGGTAGCCATGGTATGTAACCGAGCCCAAAGCCCTGTTCGGGGGTTAGTTACTGAGCAGGGAGGAGGCCAACGTATGAACGGATGAGCATGACAGATATATGGAAAACCAGCTTTACAATACGTCGCTTCCATAAACAGGGTTTACTTACGTAACCACATTTTTCGAGTTAAAAAGTTGCAGCACTACAGGTCAGGTGTATGATATTCATATACAGGCATACATGGGTCATTATTATTAGGTGGATAGCTGAATTTTGCCGGAATTTCGATTTTTGATCAAGTTGGCAATTTTAGGTTTAGCATACTTTCTATCCCCACAGAGGAATCGCAATGATGTTTTCAAATGTGTGAGTGTGGGGGGGGGGGGGGAGGGGGTCAAGGTACAGCCTAATACGGAAATACAGTATCCCTCTACTGCAGTGAGGCTCCCGGAATTTTGGACAAAGAGAGATGAAAATTGTGGAAGACTACGCTGGGCGTCACTAAGATTTGGTCCTGATCGCCTGGATCGCCGGAAATCGCCATTTCAAGTCCCAGCAAGGATAGCCATAGCCCGGTGGCAAAAAAAGGCTTAAGAAAAGTCTTTTCTTGGCTGTCTCATTTGCCCACATTTTCCACTTTTTTCCTCGGAATGGAGGGGGAAAGGGCAGTATGCTCTGCCGCGTCTCGTAGGCTAGTAATCGTATTAGTATTGCTCACATCTATCACCTTCAAGTAAAACATTCTTTAAAGGCGCTGTAAGTGTACAGTGGAAATCGAAATACGCAACCGTTGACAATTTACGGTCAAGAGAAACTAAAATGTGAGAAAATGTTTGGAAACGAACACAAGATTTTTCTACTTTTGGTTTGTAAGACAGCATTCCAATGGTATATAACAGTTTACACATTCTCCTTCATAACAGATAGTGTGGGTTATCATTTACAAAGAAAACGAAAGGTACTTGACGACGAGGCTAGAAATCCTGTTTGTCGTATTCGATTTATTACGCAGTGACCACGTCAAAGGACGGGGGGGGGGGGGGGGCAGGGCAAATTCTCCAGACGGTGTGGCCCCACTCTCGTTTTCCCCCCCATTCATCAGTTCAAGTATATAGTAGTCTGACAGATACATCTAGTCCCTGTTTACACTTGTCATCCATCCTCCTGCTTAAAGGAGTCCCGCGATTTTTTTTTTTCCCGAGAGAGATGAAAAAACAAAACAATATATTTTCAAACCAAAATTGTGCGAAAGCAGAATACTAGATTTTAAAACTGTGACAGGACGGTTGCCCTCTTTTCAAGAAATAAGTTTCTCATGGAGTGAAATTAATTTATTTCTTGCTCAAGAATAATTTGTCCACCCAAACGTTAAAAAAATTCGAATGATGCGTATTTCCATAACTCTTTTCATGCATTAAGTTTTGAGAAGATGTAGCTCATGTTCACGTTTTAATTGTGAGACTGAACGGCTACAAAAAAAAAAAAGATTGAAGGTATTGTCTTTATATGCCATGATGGTGCATTTTAAACTCAAATATTCCGCTTTAAATCACCTAGTGTACTGATTAAAAGAAGACAAGTGCACACAGGTTTTCGAAATCATTACAATGTATTGTCTCTTCTAGCTACTGGTGGTGAATTACCGGTGATCTTTGATTGTCCTGATGACATCCATATAGAGGCCCAATCTTACGAGGATCCCGTCTACGTGAGTTGGGAGGAGCCAAGAGCGGTGAATGAAGAAGGGGAGCTAGAGGATTTGCATTCAAACTCTCCGGAACCAGCTGGTACTTTTAAAATTGGTCACACTCCGATTTTTTACACATGGGTGGACAATGAAAATAAATCATTCGATTGTAGTTTTTTCGTTACTATTACAGGTGAGTTGTTCACTGACCACAAATGTATTTTTATCTCTCCCAGTCCTTTCGTTAGTCATATATAACACCTCTCTTCCTTATCGGTGAAACGTGCTCCATATGACGAAAGCCGAAAAGGGGATTTTACAAAGACTTGGGAAATCACCAAAAATTATCAGTAGAATTACTGAAGTTAGAAGTTGCCAATGTAATAGTCGTAAGCCGATGTTATGTTATCCAAACAGCATGCATCGGCATCTGCAGTCAATATGGTAATGTGCATGCTGTAGAAAAGTAATCAGTGAGACTCCGTTTCATTTTAACGGTTTCGGACAAGTTGTAGACCGTGTCGACTTGCTTTCATTGAAAACATTTTTTTTTTGAGATGACAGGATCTGCTTCATACTCCTTAGGGCTTGTGAAAATAAGATTCTTTTAATGTTCAATATCCAATATGCAGAATGTATATCATAATCAAAATCATAAAACAGTATGGGAGTTCACACAACTCTTCTCCCGTGTATATTAGTTGCAGTTGCTCCCGCAGGCAAGTGACTTTCTCAAAAGGAAACAAACAATGAGAATTTGTTACTTGAGAGCAGTGTTGAATAAGATTTAACTGAAGAACCGATCTCAATTGTGAAAGAATGTGTGGTAGTATTAAAGTGTTTGTAACATCACCCCCTCCCTCTCCCCCAAAAGAACAAGTAATGTTGTTCAAAGTCAGTGTGGTTTGGTATCGCCGAAATAATGGACCTTTTGAAACTATGGGTGAATTGCTAGTTCCAATCAACTTTCAGTAGCATTTCAATCCTCAGCGAAAAGCACAGAGCACTATTTTGACAGCATTACTTATTTCATAGATATATATTTATGGTATTTCTGTACCATTTTACATAAGTATATGAGTAGTGCGGGACACGAATTGTTTCCTCAGGGTGATATAGCAACGTAATTCCACAGTAGAGTAGCCTATCTGTTTAACTGTATTGTAGATTATGTTACATGTTTATGTTACATGTTTTTGGTTAACGTCACAGCTCCCGCATCAAACGTCACTTGTCCGGATGACATAACGAGAGAAATTCCACTTCGGGATGTTCTCCTCAACGTGAGTTGGGAGGAGCCGAGACCCGCTTTTCAGAACCTCACTTTACGTTTCCAGTCTCATAATTTGGCATATGGTGTATTTCCAATGGGTATCCATGAGGTCAGATTCTCCTGGGCGGACGATGCCGGACATACAATCGAATGCAATTTTGTCGTAACAATCACAGGTGAGTAGTATATTATGTATTTGTTTTAAGATGTCGTACATAACACATGAAAAACTCTATACATAATAATGTACATAATACGTAATACCTAAAAAAAAAAGAAGAAATCCAAAGAGTTGGAAGATCAAAGTGTCCACCTACGTTGCTGTCATGGAAAATGGAAAGCCTCATTTTGCAATATTCAACCAACAGTTGGCACCCAAGTGCTTTGCTTTTCATACAAATTGTTTTTGGCGCCAATCTCACGCTCGGGCAGGATCACAGCATCTTACCTTATGTTGTTTCTCAAGTAAACGTGTGTTGTAAGAGAGATTGTTTAACTATGTGCACTAAGCATACCCTCTGAATCACGAACAATACTGCATATACATACATGTGCAAAGCTGGTCGCAGACGTTGTGTCGCAGTCATTTCTATGGTCGCCGTACATGTACGAGTACTTCACGTCCCTTTAGTACTCTCATTAGTCTTGGAGAAATAAGACACACCTGTTGCGACCCCCTTTGGAATCACCCCCAAGGAGGAGAGTCCTGACTTCTGAATAAGTCGTCTTTTGGAGTATTAATTTGGGTGCTGTCATGATTTTAATCTTTTTAAAGCTCAATTTATGTATTTAATTCGAAATTTTGTAATGAAGACATGTCAGAATAACGTTCACGTTTGTAAGCATGGGATATCATTTCAATGCATGCTGTTCCCATATATTCGTCATTCGGGGCATTAGGAGCACCGACGTGTATGGTTCGCCACAGCGGACAAAATGACCGATTTAATGCTAGCATCGAATTATATCCACCTAAAGGTGATGTCAAATCGATTTTGTTCAAAGCCAATCGAAATGCAGCTTTAAATGCTAACATTACATTGATTGGTTGCTAATATTGAATCCATGTACATTTCGTATCTTCCTGACTGTATTCCATTTTATCATCTTATCACCTCTGTCTGTTACGTAATCCTACCATCGATCCTCACGTTCATATTACATCTATGCATTCAAAGTATACCAATTCATACAACAGTCTGTTAATTAACACATTTCAGTTAAGGAGTATCCACCACCAGAGGTCATGGGATGTCCAGATGACATTGAAAGAGAGGTATTGTCCGATGGTGATTTCACAAATGTAACGTGGGAGGAGCCAACAGCAGTATCAGATGCTGGCAGAGTGAGTCTTCAGTCCCAAACTAAAACCAGTGGCACTATATTTCCAGTGGGAAACTTTCAAGTTGTCTACACATGGGAAGACATTGCTGGAAAAACAGTCAACTGCAGTTTTTTTGTAAGAGTAACTGTAACTGGTAAGCACGTTGTTGGTAAGCACCATTTCTTTCTTACACTTTTAACTTCGTTGTCAATACTCAAGCAAAATTCCAGGCCAGGAATATGTGTCTTCTTTCTTATTTAAAGGCTGTATTGCATCACCCTAAGCTATATTTTTATCTCCCGGAAAGCAAAATTCTCAACTGGTTCTAAGTCACAGTACTCTTAGATTGACAGCAAATTCGAAAGATGCAGAGCAGCTCGTATTACACAGTGTACACACGGATCCATTGTTTTGATTACACATATGGAGGAATTTAAGACAGGGTGAGGGAGGGACTAGAGGCAGGTGGTTGGGAGAATTGAAACTGTCTGGGGTGATGAGTTTTTGTCTTTAAGCCATTTCAAACTATTAAAAACACTGTGTATTCATTGTGGTTATCACAATATAAAATTGGTAATCGACAGAATCGAGATAAACACTTTAGAGAAATTTCTCATCAAAAGGCCATTCACAGAGCCTAAGGTTGCACGAACAATACTTTGAAGATTAGGAAAACGTAATCTTGATTAAGCACAAATTCAGTGAACCTTCCCAATGACAGGACAATAAGCCATGCAATTATTAATTATGTAGGACAATCAGGTTGGTCTTCGTGAATTAGAGCTGTAGCATCACTTACGCCTATTTCTCTTTCATTACTGAAGTGAAAAAATCCCACATTTTTCCTACAGGAAATAGCCAGTTTCTCGTAAGATTCCTAGGGGAAAAGCCATTTTCTTGTTAGAAACTTAGCAAATAACATAGCTGAAGTTCTGCTACCCACAAACATCCCATATGGCACTTTCCTTTCCCTATATGGGATGTTTTTATTCTCATGAACTTCCCATATGATTCTTTCATTTCCCATAGGATTCTTCAGTTTCCCACATGGGAGTGACTGCTTCCCACATTGGATCCTCTGCTTCCCACATGGATTATACAGTGTATTCCCATATGGAAATCTTCTAGATCCTATCTCTAACAATGGCAGTTTTTCTTTTGCTTCCAATATAGGATTTAATAAATTAGGACAATTATGAGATTCCAGGTACTCAATTGTCACCGGGAACAAAATAATTGCAGAATTAAGTATGATGAGAGCATTTGCCGATTACCAAAAGACACATGTAAAATTATTGATGACAACCTTATTGAATATTACGAGTAATATGTGATGTTTTCCTGGGTGATGTAGAATACTTTTATTTATGATGCAGAAGAAGAGAAAAAGGATATGGAATAGCACACCTTCACCACTGATTACAGGCTCCTATATCTCAGTGCTTTGGTGCCAAAAATTTGGACTAATCTTGCTCAAAATAGGGTATTCTCTGTCACGTTCGTTCACGACCAGGCAAATTTATTCATGTATGGTGATACCCAGCTCTTCACTTCTGCTTCTCTTCACTTGTTGCTACTGCAGCTTGGAAAATATCATCTTGGAGTGCCACCTTGCTAAGAAGAAGATACTGCGGTCAAGATAAGTCATGGAATGCAACAAAGTGCTGAGATTTAGATGTCAATTCTAAGGATTTCATCAAATTAAGGGAGAGCTTTCCCGTAAGGGAAGATTTCCTGTCGTGGAAAATTTCCCACATAGAAAAAGAAACTTCGGACAGAAAGTTTCCATATTGGACACCTTTCCCACAAATTCCTAACGCAGGAGAAATTCCTCATATGGGGAAAAATTTTCCCATAGATTTTCCATTTGGGGAGACACTCTCATTTTCCATATGCCCAAATGGCCACGTAATTCACTTCTCATTTCCTATAGGAATTTTAATATGTGGGATTTTCTTTTGTAAGGGTAAGTGGGTACCATTTAGGGAAATCTTTCGTTGAAAGGAAACATGGTTTGGATGATGTAAAATCCTTACAATGTGCGTCCTTGTAATAACGGTATGTATGGAAAGTTAAAGGGACAAATGTTAGCAGCAGCAACTATTTTCTGATGATGACTATGTGAATTCAATGACCATGACGGAGTTGAATGTGATGATAGTATAATTTTATGAAACGCCAACATGATTGCGTGCAACGGCTATACGTGAAATGATATGTGACCACAAAGTGAAATAATGTATCGAAAAGGTCATAATTCACAGTCATAACTTCATTTTGTTGTAACGAGGAATAATTTACTGTCTTCAGCCACCGAAACACCCTCGAAACACAGCTGAAACACAACTGAAACACGCTTGGAACCAACATAGGCCTATGTAAATTGTAACGACAACAACGTGATGATTGCTTATGATAGCGCTATTTCATTTAACAACATAACGATTTACACATGTCCGTTTACCTTTTGATCACTTTTCATGACACATCAGTGTACATTCTTGACACGACGCCCGTGCAGTGGCTCTCTTGCTTATTGTGTGTAGGAAAGTGGTGGCTTCTTGGGCATGCTTGGGTGCTTCTACATCTTTAGTGTAGTTGATATCACTGCTGGATGGAAGGAACAATTACCTATCCTACGTAACTAAGAGAGGCTTGATCAAGTTCAGTCTAATCCACATGTGTTGCCTCATAAGAATCGAGTACCTGTGGTTCAATTTTCTATTGCGTGTATTATATATATTGTATGCACTGTACATCCTCGTTGAGTGAGAAAAGCGTGAGGGACAGATGGACAAACAAAAACCCCCCAAAAACCTGGGTCGTAAACACAAACCAGTGAAAAAAAGGAAAAAAAAAACAGAAAAGTCAGTCTTGAAACAAGAAATACCTGTCAAGCGCATGCATAAACACTTTCATATACCACAATCAGGTGGTATAGTCATGGCATTCATCCACAACACTGTAAGAGAATTGTTTTGCTTATCAATATCTCACCTGCAAAACAATAGTATTAATAAAAAAAATCATTGAAAACTCTTGGTGCATCATTAAAAATTTTGAGCACTTCATGCAGATAACCTCGAAGTCGAAACTGAACTGACTTAAGATAAAGTTTTTCACACAAGGTAACAGGAAAAGACCAACCTTTAACCCCTGATCACTGGTGCGGCAACATAATAAAAAAATAACGCTAACACTAGTGACAGTTAGTTGGTAATTATGAATTCTGCACAATGATTAAGATTCACATGGACATGTTTCTTGTACAAGACAGGTTTCGATCAGGCTCGGAGGAACGAAGAAAAAATATTTGGTGGGGTAGGTGGGGGGGGGGGGGTAAATGTCCTCTAGGGTTCCTTTACAGAGAAGGTTGCGACAACTGGGCATTTGACGCCATTTTGCCTGTGACTGTGCAAACTGATTTATCCTTTGTGAGACATGATAATAAAAAAGTAGAGATTGCACAGGTTGATTTTCACTGATATGTTCAGATCATGTATCACTGTTTTACTAATCTACATGCACTTACGTACTGTGTTCACAAGGATATAGGAACCCCAGTGTCCTCAGATCCGGAGCCCCACCCACCTACTGACGTATATCGTCATTTGTGGATTTGCAAGCTTTTCAGATAACAGCAAAAAGGCATTTTTCGGCAGTCCTAATCCGTTAATCCGTATGTATCCATCCTTGGAATAGGGATATCTCATGTCTGCAGTTTTTCAATTAATGAAAAAAACAAAAAACAAATAAGTAACAACGTATTATTTTTATTAAGCTCTCACATAAGAACGCCGTTGCATGAAATCACGTTTTCAAAGGAATTTTTTACTTAAAAGAAGGTCGCTAATGCAATCGGCAGAGCACTCTGTGACGTCATATACACCGATAATAGCGTTTTCGGAGCTTTTGTTTTCTTACGGTTACGGAGGCCACGGACCTGAAATTTGGTAGATACAGTAGGAGATCTGACCTGCTGACCTCTCACATTATTACCGTTTGTGCATAATTAAATTTGAGTTTACGCGGTTTCATATGACAAAAAACCTTGCAAATATAGATCAAACTTCCTTAACGTGAATAACCAATATACCAAACTGAGGAGAATGTGCGTGTAAACAACTTTTCCTTCACGGTGTATACATGGATTTTACACGTTTTGAGGTGGTATTACCTTGCGAAATATCTCACAGCAGTTCCACGAATTTGAACTTAAAGTAATTAAAACCATCCCAAAAACTCACCAAAGCCTAAAAAAATATTTCATTGTCACTTCAAAATGTTCCACGTACCTTTCAGAATTCGTTGACATTTGTTAATATCACGTCTTTAGACTCACAGACAGACGGGCCTGCTAGGGTTTTAGTTTAGTTTGGTCGTAAAGGTCTCCGCCCGTCTCCGCAGCCCTACCCGTCTCGTGGAAAGCAGCCTAATGAACTCCTACAGAGTAAAGGAGAGATAGGAGAGAGATAACACGAGAGACTTGGGCAAGTCCAGCTAATTCAAAATACCCCCCCCCCCCTTTTCCTAGTTTGTTTATTCCGCTTTTGATATTCTGACAAGTAGGTGGTCTGTAGTCGAAGTTTGGGTTATTGACGCTCTACGTATGAAAAGTCGTCATCAAATGTAAATGGACGAATATTAACAGTTACGTCGTTACATGAAATAGCGCCATCATTACGGTTCATCACGTTATCACCACAATTGGTTTCAAGAGTGAGGGTGTGTGTGTGGGGGTATATAGGCGTTATGGACTGTAATTTTCGCATCCTTACAAAAGTAAGTGACGTTCTGACACTGAATTATGACGTTGACACATTATTTCACTTCATACTCACATCATTTTACGTATAGTTGTACGTAAAATGTTGTACGTAGTAAACAATCGCGTGGTTGTTAAATATAATTGTGTAAT
Organism: Stichopus chloronotus; assembly: GCA_021234535.1. Lineage (NCBI taxonomy): Eukaryota > Metazoa > Echinodermata > Holothuroidea > Aspidochirotida > Stichopodidae > Stichopus > Stichopus chloronotus. Next base: position 2,405,064 of record CM037832.1, on the reverse strand, counting down.
CATCACCTTATCTCTTTGTGGTGTTATCAGCCTGCAAAAGACAATTTTTGAACCTAGTAATTTTGCACAAATTCAATCAACAAACTTAGCTGAAGTGTTATAAGAAAGCTGAGATATAGATCTTCAACAGTTTGAAATCACATAATCATCATCAAAAAATAAGTTGTTACTGTTGCTGTTTTGCCATTTTGCGTTCCGTAAGGTATCACAATTGTAACAACAATTGGGACAACAATTGGTAAATTTTTAATCATAATTCAGGGAACAAATTGATAAGTCCAACTTCCAACTATTTGCAACTACCCTGTTGATCATTCTCCATGCATATTTTCAAGAAAATATAAACTAAAACAAGCATTGGATCTACTATATTGTTACATTCATTGCAGGTTGATTTGCTGACAGATTAACTGTCCGATCACTCTAGCATGAAAAGGGACATGGGCTTTGATTGACGATAGAGGATCCGTGCCGTTAAGTTCCTCTGAAACATTTTCTCTCTGTTTTCTCCCAGGTCATTTAATATAGGAGTTGCTCATGCATTGTAAGCTTTCATGTTTTTTTGTTTTTTTTTTCAGTAAAACCCACCGAACAATCCCGGAAAAAAACGCTCCTTGAAATCTTGATGGATTTGCCACTTGAAGCGCAAGTTGGAATCGGTGCCGGCCTCCTGGTGGTTATCGTCTGTGTCATATCGTGTTTGATCATGTGCTGCAAATGTAAGAGCTCAAAGAGGAGAGACAGAAGCACGCGTAGGCGTCGACCACAGAATCCACCGCCTCCGTACGCCCCACATTACAGGCCAAACGAAGTGCCCCTCAAATCACCAAGAGCCAATCTCGGGAGAGAGTTGCCCAGGACTCCCGCACCGATTCCTTATGAAGTTGCACCCCCGTATGAGTACGAAACACCTATCAATGACCAAGATGACCAAGAGGATTACCTTCAACCCAGGGAAAAACCTCCAAGCTACCACAGCCACAATGTTAACAACATTGGTGCGGGGCCTCCAGGACTTCCGCCAAGAAGTGGTTATCAATATTGAAATATTTTTTATATTTTTTTATATTGATCTTTTGTTTTTGCTTTATTTTTTCATATTTGTTTGCATTGCTTGCAAGCAATGAAATGCGAATTTGCTCGACTTCAATGCGTGTCAAGAGGCACATTTAAAGCAGGATGTGCTGTTACTCCTGAGATTTCAGAAGTACACCGACGTACTGGCTATGCTTCTAGCAGTTGTAAAAAGCAATAGAAACTACCATACCGAGGTCTGTTTGTCCAAAATAGCCTACGTTCCAAAAGAAAGTCTTTCGCATAGGAGTTTCGTTGTACGGTTGGGTACTTTCAGTGCCGTACATCCATCACAGGGCCCAGTTGCCCAGTAATTTTTTACCCGAAAAAATTAGATCACTCTTCTTTCTACCGTAATTAATACTCTAAGGAATGAAATTCCTCCCGAAAGAGACGTGGCATGGATGCTGTTTTACAGCCTGGTATCAGATGGAAGAGAATGAGAGAAAATTAACGACAAAGGCTATTTTTCACAAGCAGACACCACAGCCTGATTTAAAAGGACGTTTGCTCTGTCATCGTTACTACAAGACACATTTTAATGACCAAATATACATTTAACTCAATGCAAGTTATCAAAGTTACCACAGCCATTACATCAGCACTGAAATTAATGAAAGCGAGATGTTCTATTTTTCTTGCATCTTCAAAAGTGCATCAAATGATTGGCTATGCTTCTTACAATTGTAAAAATCTTTAAAATGCCACCGTACCTTGGTAAACTAGTTGTCTGATATTGGCAAAGAAAATGATAGCTTGGTTACAATTATACAAGTCACGTATATTTGCCACAGGATCAGGTTCTGTTAGCTTTGTAGACAAAAAAAAGTAAACAACCTTTTTTCCTACTATATCTGAGACTGAAATTTATGAAATTTGCTCGTCGTAGATGTTGCTTTCCACGAAGAGAGAAATTGAAGATTGACGATTTTGTCTTCATTAAACGTTATGTCCTTTATTATGTCCTGCATGAAATGACCTCTATCTCTTCCTCTGTTTGTCGGTCAAAGACAGGGAAGCAGTCTGCTTGAAATCAAGACAATTTTTGTCATCCGTAAATTCAACTATGCAAAGAAATATTATTGTTTTAATCCCAATAAGTTTAAGTGTTGGTGACACAACCAAATCCCAGTTTTTCAGGATGACTTATCGTTTTAACACATTAAAGTAACCGTTCGATCCCAGATAAGGGTCAGAAGCTTTCATTACTACTCTACATATTCAACATCCGTTTCCTCCTTTTTAGGCAGTTAAAAGAGTCCATGATTTTCACCGCACCCCATTCAAGGCATACTTTACTATAATTTAGAGGGTTCATAATTGAAAGAATAATTTCCCACTGAAGGCATTCTTCAAACGCTATGCGAATATTTTGTTCGTAATTCAAGATGTTTTTGTTTGAAGAACGACTCCTCGGTAGTTAAAGAGATCATCGGGGTTAGGAAAATGCCATATTGCAGGGTGGGACATCATAAATTCCCAATTAGACAATGCAAGACTTTTGAAATCTATATTTCTTTAAAAAAAACCCTAACTTGGCAACCGAACATGCTATTGAGATATGGCTTTCACCAAGAAATGGAAAAAAAAAAAATTATTTCCTAATTTTAATGAAATATCAATTTCCTTCGGTGGCCACTTGCTTAGACTAATGAGAACATTGCAATGTAACAAATGTAACGAGAGTTTCGACAAACATTTATGTCACTTGTTTATGTAATAAGCATTCATGAGTCGAGCAGTACCGTGAGTCGATCACTGCGTTCGTGAGTGCTTTGGAGTACAACGTGTAAACGGGATGTGATTTCTATTAATGTGTTGCATGACCTGCAACACATATTATTCAAACAATACCACAAGCAATTAGTTTCCCTATCAGCTTTGATGTTCAAATCGACCGTGTCCACCATAGACATATTTTGATGTTTTGGCCTAAATATGTGTACAGAAATTTGCAAATATTATTAGTGACCAAAATGGATGTCATGAAGCTTTCAGTTAAACGTTAGAAAGAACTTACATGACACTTCTCAAATGTTTGTTATTCTCAAATTAAATTGTATTTGATTTGCTTTCTCCTCGTAGCGATTGACCGAAGATTCCCTCATAGAAATTGCGTTGCGTGCTGTCACTTTCATTTCAAAATCCTTTTTTCCAAATTCATCTTAAAAGATACCTCAATCCAGATGACCTAAATATTGCGCAATCGGAAGAGACACGTAACAAAATATTACTGCAAACTTTTATTGTTTTTGGTAAATGTTTCGATACTTTTATGGCCACAAAGTTCGTTAAACGATGGGCTCATGATACGCCCAGTATAAATCAGTGGCAAGGGTAAGTCTTCATGAGTGCGATCACTATTGGGTAACGTTTTTCCGCTTTTGGGTATGTATGTATGTGTGGGTGCGTGCGTGCGTGTGTGTGTGTGTGTGACAGAGGTGACCACTTCCACGTTTTATGATTGTCCAAACCAAAATTTGATACACTATTTCTGGTATTCTTAACATTTGTTTCATATGCTGACATTATGCCATCTTTTCCAAGCTATAAAGTGCACCATTATGGTGGGGTGGGGATATAATAGCAATGCATACAGTATCAACATGAAGATACATCATATAACGGTAATTGAAACTATATGAGATCCTTTATTTCTGCAATGGAGATCTTCTCCTTCCATTAGTTAATTTTAAAGTTTGCCCTTCTATTACTCAGTGACTACAAGGAGGTCTCGGGGGGGGGGGGCTCTTTCAAGAACTTAATTCAAGCATTGAGATGTCCTGACACCTCCCTGCTTCAAGGCAGAACAATTTCAATAAAATTTCATTTCTATGTCATGTAATATGCCCAACAAGAACAAATGAAAGAAATAGTGAGAGATAATTCGCTGTGGATGCAACCGTTTCAATGGAATTATTTAAAGGCCTGGAGAATATATGTGTCAGGGAGGAAAGCTGAAGATGGTTGTGTATTTTCCACTGCGACTCCTTTAATCGCGTTAAACTTTCCTCTTCATTTATATTTTCAGGAGAATGTGAACAATGTGTTACCCTGCTTTCTCATCGAATAAAGTAATATTTGTGTACATATTAGAGGTGAAATTGGAAATAAACTCTAACCATCGCAAGGCCCTGTAAGGCGACCTTAACTTTTAAAACTGTTACTCGTGACTGTTGATGAAACTTTGAATGTCGGAAGTTTTCCGACTCCAAAAGGTATCGGTAGTTGATAATTCAACCTAGAACCTGGTATTCCTTATTTAGTAATTTCATATTTTATCTCAATACTTTACATTTACACAGATATTGTCACGCTACAGCTGGACATTCTGGTATTTCTGATGCATCCCAGATGCCATTTGTGTCTTTAATTTAATTACCGCTAATACTCTAAGACCCAACAAATAGAGTGAAGATATGCTTTTCAATTGGCTCAAAGGTATTTTATTCCTTTATTAGGCGAATCCAGTTCAACACCATTCACCCAGCAATTACAGCTCGCTCAGTACAATACTTTGATTCCTGGTTTTTCTGCGGCACACATTTTCAATGTTGGTGACACGTATAATAAACAACTTTTTAACAGACCTTTTGTCCAAATGATTCTTCAACCAAATTCATGAACCAGATTCAAACTTCTCTTATTTTACTTGTCATATCTTTTCAATCTCAATTGAACTGTTTCTAACATATTCACAACATCTTTTCACATTAAACATTAAACAACCAGAGGTATTGAGGTTCAGCGACATCGCTACTTTATTTACTTATCCTTAGGCTGTAGATATTTTAAAATCACTGTAGTCTATGTCCAAAACTATTTGCTTTATTCTCTATCACATGCATAATTTTTTCTTTCAAGATTAAGTACATCCGCTAACGACTAGTGAGTTAGTATAGAATCCATTTTGAAAACAAACTGGTTGACCACGTTTGGTTCTGGCTAACTTGATACATAAAGCACCCTATGTATGTATATTTCAGGCAAATTAATGGCAGTTGTTGCTGCAAAGTTAGCGACAGTTCCAAGGTGGCTTAGGTCTTTCCGTGGTGGTAGACTATCTTTTAGAAAAAGCGAACAACGTTGCAACTGGATAGAAATAAGTAGCCGCTTTGGCAGTTTGTCGTAGTCACACACAAGGACGTGAATCCATCTCCAAAAGTGGTCAGGACTTTTCACCAGTTACGACTGTTGCAGTCCTAGCTGAGTGGTGGGGGGGGGGGGGGAGGGTCTAGGAGGGGTTCCCCATCCGTTTTGAAAAAAGGGAATTTCTAACTGAAGGTGATTATATCGCAAATGGTGCAATCTTTTATAAGCATTTAACATTTAAATTGTAGGATATCTTCTGTGTCATCTGCTTTTGTGCTCGATCCTTCGATGATCGAAAAGCAGTAACGGTTAGTTGTTAATACTGTACCACCAAAATGTGCTTGAAAATATTGATCGGTGAGAATGATACGAACAGAATGGTACCATGATTGAATGAAAGGTAGGCCTGCGTTGCTCACCACGTATTCAGAGTAAGAGGTGTTTCCGGGTACCGTAGCCTACTACAGGTATGGTAATGACATGTGGCTAGACCAACGTACGTAGTTTACTAGACTGTGCACTAGGGTCTGCACGTCACGGAGGCAGAAAAAACAAGCGTGATCAGTCGCATGGAACGCCGTAAACGACAACTGCCATCGTTTATTCCTCAGTCCTTTCATCTGCCGTCACAGGGATGGCTACAACCTTGAATTGAAACACAGTCAAATTGACGATGTGGCCATTTGAAGTCAAGAAGTGTGTTAAATATTCTATATTTTAAGTATTCATCACGGTTTCAGGTTTCATCATTGTGAAAACGGGCAAGAGGTGAGGTGGAGATGTTCCCCTCTTTTGTTAAAAAGGAAAGGGGAACGGGGCCATGGTCATATACCAGTGTATGGGAAAGGATGTGTAAATACAGCTAATTCAACTTCACTTGGTTATTCGGATGTATTGTTTATACGCAATTCCATTTGTTCAACAGTTTTGTCAATCTTTAATTACTTGTATGTAGAGTTTACTAATCTAAGGGCGCCACAACAGTTTACTTATATATTTGCCATTTCCTTAAGGCAGCAGTATTCGTTCCATTCCTGATTACTTTTGCTCAAATACCAACAAATACAAACAACCTCTAAGAACCAGCATTACCTTATCTGGGATGTGTCTCTCAGATCTGGGATAAATTTGGGGAAGAATTTTTATACCGCTGATTGATTTCCCTTCGTTTGGTCATTTGAGGGTATATTGTGTATACATAATTTCATTTGTGCAACATTTTCATAAATTTTAATTACTGAGCTGTAGAGTTTCCTAATAAATGTCAATTTCTTAAACACAACTGTATCCTTCGCATTCTTGCAATCACTAAGAGTTACCACACTTGTCATCTATTTCTGTTTAAATATTTTTTTTCGATAAATATTTCCACATCAATTACTAGTTTCTCTTTAGGCGAGTTTAGTTCTTTTCGTTGAAAGTTCAAAACAGTTTAGTTTTTGTTCATTTATAGGTCACGTGGAGGTTTTCGTTACTCAGTAAAATTAAGATGTGCAACCTCAGGGTAAAAGCGCCCTCTCATTGATAGCTTCGTTTGTTATGTTCGTAGATGTACAACATTTTGAAACTTACGAGTCTTTTTAATTGTTTGTTTTCCCTGGCTCTTACATTAAATCGTTTTTTAAGCTCTTGGATGAGTAGCATTTTGAAACCTCTTGTCCCCCCTCTTGTCCCCCCCCCCCCTCGTGAATAGCCTTCTTGTGAGTTTGTGAATGGATAATATTGCCAAATTTTCAAATATTGTCGAGTTTTTATTTTTGCTCAGGCATAGCCTCCTTTATATGCTTTTGGATTATGCATATTTGAAGACTTCCAAGCCTCTCAGGTGGGAGTGTGGGTATTATTCATATATATATATATATATATATATATATATATATATATAGTCTCGTGTAAAGGGAATGCAGTCCGCCCCCCAAACTGAATTAGTATACTCCCTATGCTAAATCATGAATGACTCTAGGCTTTTAAATCACGTGATATCATTTTTGTTATTGAAGTACATCAGTATGCAGCATAGCACCTTGCTTATGCAGTACTGGACAACATGATCATGGACAGCAACATCATGAAAAGTAAAAGAAATGAGAAGAGAATTGCAAGCTTTTGATGATCTTTCAAAGTAAAGTAGGGATGACTGTTTATTCCCTTGATCTTGGATGACTATTTGACAGAGGCTTTTCAGCTTTCCCAGAGAAGTCTTTGTTCTGCATGGAATCCTTTATGTTCTTGGATGCACAACACGGCGGATGAATGACATTCATACTTTCTAGCCTTCTCAATTGTTGGTCCCCGTCGGGGACGCAATTTACGTAGGCCTAGAGGTAACTTTACCCCATGTCGCTAAAGCCTAGTTGCTGCTGCTCTATCATGTGTTTGTCGGTACGTTTATCGTGACTGGAGGAGAGAAGTACAACGTAGGAAGTATGACCCACAGCACCCAACCGCCAGGGCAATTATTGACCTAAAAGTGTTTAATGAGGACCGATATTCTAATATCAAGGAGGTTCCTCCTTGCTAATATATTGCTGTAAGATAGCTAAAAAATTTCGCGCCCTCAATCGCTTGCTTTGCAATTTTACACTTCAGATTCCTGGGAAAAAATTATCAACGCTAAAAGTATGTTCCTCTGGTATATACACATTTTATGAAATTGGCATGAAACAAGTACTGTTAACTTTCGCGATCATCTCAAGCAGCCTTCTTGATCAAATGACTGGCGTCGTGATGTTAATCTTACAGTACTGTGAATGTATGTGACGACGTACTGCAGCTTACCACGCATAGAGGATAACCTGAACTCTTTGTCATTGAAATCGAATTTCGCAAAAATTTACAAATTAGGGATGAGGGGATTAGGGATTTTTTGATGAATCCAAAACGGTTGACAGCTACTGATCTAAGGGAAAATGAGCCAATGAAAAGTAGGTAAGCTCACCTGTATCCAATCAAATGACCAATGTTATTACATGGATTCACAATTGTAATGACAGGGCCGAATGAGGAATTTCCGCATTTTTGTGACACCTCTAACGTGGTGTATTTGATATGTTGCAATTTCTGTGAAAATGGCAACTATGTCGGTCAAACGGGTTCGAAATTTAGATACAGATTCAACAACCACAAAAAGACAGTCAAAGATAGAACTATTATTCACCCCGTGGCCAAGCATTTCAATAAAAATAACCACAACCTATCCAATCTGAAGTGTATCCTCCTAGGCTCTAATTACTCAACACTCAACAATAGACTTAGGTCCGAAAGTAAGTGGATTATCCAGCTTAAAACTCACATCAATGGATTAAACTTGGATTTGGGTGTTCTTAGTGATTTTTGTTTTGGTGCCATCTGTGGTAAAGCGTGACAGCCTGGGCTTTTCCAATAAGGGCTCTATTAAGTTCTCTCACCACTTCAACATTAGTGCTGAAGAAGAGCACAGGTGCGCTTAAATAAACATATATATATATATATATATATATATATATATATATATATATATATATATATATATATATATATATATATATATATATATATATATATATAATGCTACGTATAATATATATGCTATGTCGTCTATGCATCACCTCTACATGCAGTCTTGTGCAGTGCATGGATTTGTATTCCTTTGTCCACAGTTAGATCTTACTTTGGTGAGGTTTTCCTGTTGACATAGGGGCTTACCATAAATAAACACGGCTAAGGGAGAACAAACTTTGTTTGGTAACGCAGCGTATAGGTTACAAGAGATTTAATTAGGCTGATGATTTGTTTATCGAACAGTAAAACAGAAACAAAAAAAAGCTTCCCTTAAACTTTTAGGACCGACCGGTCGAATTAAGATCGCTGGGGCTATAATTACACAAAACCTTCAACTGAAGACAACGTTATATCATGAAGGTAACAATACTGTACTTGCACCGTACTACAACCGTTACAATTAAAGGTTAATCAACAGTGACCGTTAATTAATGCACGCATTCACGAGGGCTCAGCTCGAGTGTATCCAGCGATGGCATTAACAACTAAGAGCGTGTTATTCGACAATTATATGTGTGTAATTAAAGGGAAATAGGGCGTTTGTTTGACAGAAAACATCCTTATTTTTAAAAGCAATGTTTGTGGATGCAGAATGATAGATTATTCAAAATAAGGAGGGACAGTAGTCTTTTTGTCCAATAAATAAGTTTCTCACAGAGATAAAGTCAGTTATTTGTTGCTCAACACTAATTTGTTCACCCAAACTTTTCAAAATTCAAATGATGCATCTTCCGTTACTCATCACATGCTTAATGTTTTGAGGAGACGAAGCTTTGGCAGATGTTTATTGATGGGACTGAATGGTTTAATAATGACTAAAGCTATTTCTTTAGTATGTCATGTTGTTGTATTCAAAGCGCCCTATTTCCCTTTAACCAAAGTTATATCATTGTTCATACATACAAAACGAGATTTGATAAAAATAACACGACAACGAAAAAAATTTGGGTTTGTCAATGACCCCACTTTTATTAAAAAGGAACCCCGAAAGAAGTTAAACAAGGTGCACAACATTTCTACCACTGTGCACGATAGACAAAGTACAATCATTGTTTTATGTTAGATAACAGGAGGACAAAACACTACGTTTTTATTGTATTCATCCAACGGGGATTTTACTGTAAAATTGATTGTGCCTTTATCACAGGGATAATGCACGGTCATGGTCTGAAATGGTCCAATAGGAGTTGGGGATTCTTCGCAAGTGTGTATATCTGATTTATAGTGGCATACAGTCTGAGTATGTGGGGGCTATGCTACACCAGTTGCGATGTCATAGTAACATGGTCTTTTTCTTATCATGATTGGCCATTGTATACAGAGGGGTTTCATATTATGACGTCACGCGTGTGGAACTGCTAGGCATTAACCGGCATCAATACACTGGCATTAGACCTAAGCAAAAGTCTACTACAACATTACTGTCCATACAGTGGATGCTATTGTGACAAAGTATAACCATGCACCATCGAAATTCTATACTTAAGCTGGAAGAATTATCCCACCATAAAAATATGACACTGGAGGGTCACGTGATGCGGGAATGCCTATGATAAGTTTTTGCAACCTAATTTTTTACAGCTTAACTTACGTGCGAAATTTTATAATTTCACCTCAGCCGTACGAAATAAAGGAGTAATTACAAAACAGGCGCAAATCACTCGGCTGTTTACTCTACTACAACTTATGAAATGTCTCAGTTAGCAGCCCAGTACTGTACAGGGTACGTTGCGCGATGTGGGCGTCGTTTGTTCGAATTATTGCTGGTGCTATAATTAAGCGTATGAAACTATTACACCTAAGATACCGGGTCATTCCCGCGTCACGTGACTCTCCATGCAACGGACAGTTTGGCGCCATTTTGTCCACTGGAGGGCTTCTTCTAGCTATTAGGATTCCGATTTCTCTGCCTTGCCCTTCAAAAAAAAAAAAAAATCACGGTAAAGTGTACGCTTGGACGAGCGCGAACCGGGAATTTTCCCTATCTTCACACACGTTTCATCTCTACGCATCAGTAACTTACAGTTTCGGTGATTTCACTTTACTGAATAAAACATTAAAGGGAAATAGAGCGTTTATTTTTCAGAAAACATCCATATTTTTAAAACCAATGTTTGTGGATGCAGAATGATAGATTATTCAAACTAAGGAAGGACAGTAGTCTTTTTTTTCAAGAAATAATTTTCTCACCAATAGAAACTCAGTTATTTGTTGCTCAACACTAATTTGTTCATCCAAACTTTTCAAAATTCAAATGATGCATCTTCCGTTTCTTATCACATGCATAATGGTTTGAGGAGATGAAGCTTTGGCAGACGTTTATTGATGAGACTGAACGGTTTAATACTGACTAAAGCTATTTCTTTAGTATGTCATGTTGGTGTATTCTGAACGCCTTATTTCCCTTTAAAACTCTATATTTATTTACTATTTATGTTATTTTAGTAAATGACAATATCGTCATGGCGCATTTGCTTCTTTTCCATACATACTTGAGAAGAATAATTAACTCCTATTGACCTACTTCAGTCAGGTGACAGCACATTATACCATGAAGGTATTATCCGACAGTCGATTAAAGAGTAAAATCACCAACGGATGAATACAATGAAAACGTAGACCGACAGTCGTCTGTGGTTGGCCATTCCGGTCATAACGTCTAAATCTTTACGCGTAAAGAATGACAATGACGTCTTAGGGAAATGACCAATCACAATTCTTTAAAGGCATTTCTTACGTGTAAAGAAAGCTTGCAACTCCTTACGCGTAAAGTAATTAAATAAAATTTCTTCGTAAAGAATTGCAACCTTTCTTTACGCGTAAAGAAAGGTTGCAATTGTGTGAGGGTAACCTTATCATTCCTGTTCATTAGCCTGTTTGAAATGGCCTGTAATCTCCTTTGAAGGGTGTAAAGTGCTCATAGCGTTTCCTTTATTTATTGGTCTTCGCGTGCGTCCTTGCGTGTGTGCGTGCATGTATGTGTAAGTGCGAATATTTCCGCGTGAGTTTTGATTGTTTTAAAGTTGTTTTCGTCGGAATTCTGTCACTTGCAAGTTGGCAGTCAGTGTTACGTGTTGTAGTCTGGGAGATCTAAGATTTTGTGTTAGTATGATTTTTAATGATTTTAGTCTTTATTGTTGTTTATTATCTTCCGTCCGACAGTCACTTCTTTCATTTGATTTTCTTTGTTTTATTTGTTCCAGTCACCAGATAATCAGATCGTGTGATTATAAGACTACTTAAAGGAGAAGGAAAGTCAGGACATTTGACACAGTTAAATGAGGGACTAACATTTGGTGAACACCATCACCAAATTTCATTCAAATATGTTGTTTACTTTCCAAGATATTGCAATTTGAATGTTCATAAAAAATTAATCAGGAAGCTGCCATTTTAAGATTTTGATGACATCACTGGACCACGTGTGATTGCAAAAGCTTTTGTTTTTCTTTATATTTTACTGTCAATATATTTTTAACTGGCATGCATAGATTCCAGTCAGAGTATTAATGAATTGATTATGGCATGATACACCTCAGTAATTCAACACAAAATATGTACAAGTGTGTGTTGATTTGTAGTAATTTTAGGTAAAGAAAACAAAGAAATACATTAAAATTCCTGCTATCTGTGGTTATGTGACATCATTATTCGACTTACTCAAGTTGGTTTACATTCAACTTGGGCAAAGATGGCAGCACCCTTCTCTGAATTTCAAAAGTGTGTAACTTGGATAGGAAACAATATTTCTGAATGAAACTGTGGGAGGTTGTTTGTCAAACACTTCTGCTTCATTTTGATAAACATGTTCCCCATGGTTTCCTTCTCCTTTAACGAATAAATGATCCCGATCAAGAGACATCTGCGTTGAACAAATCTTTGTGTCCGGCGTGACTCAGTAGATTTACAAAGGGTGTTAATTCTTTCCTCCATGTTCATTAACTTTCCTTTGAAGTTCTCACAATGCTACAAATGGCCGGCCAGTCCGACAGCTGTCCAGTTGGGCTATCAAAGTACTCACATAGCAAACTGTTCGAGTTTTCCTGCCTGGTCCGTGATCACAGAATTTTTCGTAATAAATTAGGCCCTAATCCCATGTTATCTGGCACTTCTTTACGCGTACACAAGTCAGTCAATTCTTTACGCGTAAAGTTTTACACATTATGAACGTCTCGGCCAGGTGAAGTGCATTTCTTTACGCGTAAAGAAAGGTTGTAATTCTTTACGCGTAAAGAAATGTCAAGATTACTTTACTCGTAAAGAGTTGCAAGCTTTCTTTACGCGTAAAGAAATGCCTTTAAAGAATTGTGATTGGTCATTTCCCTAAGACGTCATTGTCATTCTTTACGCGTAAAGATTTAGAGGTTATGACCGGTTTAGCCAGGTTGGCCGTTCTGGTCATAACGTCTAAACTCTTTACGCCTAAAGACTTAGACGTTATGACCGGAATGGCCAACCATAGTCGTCTGCTATCTTACACAAAACAATGTTCGAGTATCTTGTCTATTGAGACAAACATTGTTGACATTGCGTGAATCTTGTTTATCCTTTCTCGGGCCTTCCTTTTCAACAAAAATGCGGGTTATTTACAAACCCAATTTTCTTTCGTTTTCGTCTTTCTTTTTATCAAAATCTCGTTTTGTATGTATGAAGAAGGTTAATCAACATTGGGGCAAGATCCAACGTTGATTGACCTTTCGTTCATGATCATCACCAACTCCACCAAGCAAATTATCTCCAAATTAAGCAAACCAACCACTCGAGCAGCCGCCATTCCACTGGACACTTCAGATGCCGAATGATCGCTCGGCCACGTCAGGATACTGAATAACACTAACTCTTCGTACTTCTTTCTCAAGAAAATGAATTTATCTCGATCTACATTGACTTACGTCGTTTCATGCCTAAAGTGTGATGTCATTCGTGCGTCACTTATTTACTAAACTAGTTACTCAAATTGAGGGAAAATTACTTAATCCTCGGCCTTATCTAGTCCTTCTTTGAAGATTACGATGGTCTGTGAGCTATTTTCGGAGTTCGAAATGCTACTTTTAGTGCTTTAGCAGCGATTCATCAACAAATGAAGGCATACTCCTACTTACTACCTTCGGTGGTAGCAGTTGATCTTAAAGAAAAAAAAACCCAGACAAACACACACAAATGTACAAACACACACAACGATGGAACGGAAGATGACGTCATTACACGTTAACCTCCACGGATTGTTTTTCTGTACTTGTTGTATTGCACATTGAAGGAACATATTAAACAGCGGCATGCGTGGTGATGTTACAGAGAATGGAATAGTAGAAAGATCATCATTATCACCACCATCCCATCACGTGATTAAAAAGGAATATTTCAGAACCAAATTTATATTTGGTATGTTACAGAGAAACATAAACTAAGCATTCTTGTTAAATATTCCTTCACTTGTCTTCCCTTCCTTCACTTAAAGTGATTGCGTGTGTACTAAAAACCAAAGAGATAAGATTGTGTTTGATCTTAACTTTTTCGTTATATTTAAATGTACCCGTGAGGTTGTACATGAATGGACTATGTCTTTCAATGAAGGAAAATAACAGTAACTATTTCGAAAAGCAACGGGATTGGCATAAAAACAGTAAAAAACAGAAATCATATTTGAAAATTTACGGTTCTTTCTATAACCGCCTACACAATATATATGCAACAGAACAGGTCTCACTAGTGCATCAAAAACATACTACTCAAGTCGTCGCTCCTTGCTCGGTATCGGGAATTGTCGTATTTGGTGAAAGGAAACACTGTATTTACAAATAACCTACGAACTGAACCCAACCTTGCCCGCGGCGTCAATGATCCTGAGTTATTAAGTGAATATTCAATACTAGTATATATTTCCCATTGGCTTGCTCAAAGAAGCACTCCGTTGATTTGAATGAAAACTGTCAACCACTACATTATCGTATTCTACACTTTTTGTCGTTATGATAGAAATCTTATGGCAAAATTAACCAACTGAAACCTATTTGTTTTCCCAGATTGTCTGAATGGTGTAACTAAAAGCCTCACCAAACTTTTGGAGATGAAATTTCAATGTTTTGCTCACGCATGCAATCACTTTGACATTTATGGTTAACAATTATTACATTTTATCGATGGCGGCAGTTATTTCATTTATGGTTAAAATTTATTATAATATATTATTGTGAGTATAACACGTATGGTAAAAATTATTGCATTTATGATGGGTATTACATTTGCGGTTGTTATTACATTTATGGGCCATACACCTGATCCCTCTTTTTCTGTGTAATCTTGGTCCGCCCAGTTCCTGACCCCCAACCTTTGAGTCCTCGGCCCTGATCCCACTTTCCTCCTCACTCCTATATTGTGGTGTCAGAGTTGTCTCTGGTTGTGTACAGCGATCCGCCTCCGACGGAAAATATTAATGACCCAAACTTGAAAAGTTAGAGATACACTGTTTATAAAAAAAAATCATATCAAAGATATTCATAGCAAAAATACCAATCCACCCCCCAACATTCCTCAAGTAAGCCTACCTATATCCTACGCACTCACCCCCCCCCCCCCCCCCACACACACACACAGGTATCGTGCATGTGTAAATCTTTTTTAACTGGACGTGTGCACATTGGTACCGTCTGTCCAGTCACTGAGTGCCATGTTCGTGACAACACGGGAAATTTTAGCATGATTGCGAGGTAATGCATGTTCCGTTATATTTAGCTATTATAATGTGTATACTAACATTGGTGAACGAGGTTGTTGTTACTTAATGTAATTTAGGCTATTTATATGGCCATAATATTTACATAACTTCTACGTCTTCCCTACGTGCAATAATCCCAAAATGTTTACAAACTACCGCAACCAGAAAAGACAAAAAAAAGGAAAGAAAACACAACATGCTTATCTCGGCTATTTTTAGTGGTTTGCGGTCCACCCAACCATTTCCACCTAGCCATGGCTTTACGAAAACGGATTAGACTTGAACGGTGAGATAAGAAGATTGCGGGTACATATAAAGTTACCAACAAATTATCGTATTCCATAAAACGACTCAACGTTAAACTTCCGTCACAAAAGGACATCACCATCTCTCAATTGGAAATTCTGAACAACTTTTTCAAAAACATTGTTTTGAAATGTGCTTTGATAACACATACAGTGTGCATGAGCGTCGCTCGGTAAAAAGCAGTTAATTAACACTATTTCCGCACGGCGTTTATTCACTGATCAGTGGCAATTTTTACGACGGTACCACTCTCATCGTAGCAACAGTGTAAATTTACAACTGGAAAGTAACTGAGTATAACTTGCACGCATTGCGAAATTGTTGTTGTGACAACTCCATTCTAGTATGATTGCAGGGTGACATTACATAGCTACCGAAGGATGTAAACTGGCACCTTCTCGCATCTTTTTCTTTTCTTCAGCAAATTAATTCTCAAGATTCCTCGGTTCATCGAGTACGATAAAACTGATTCCTGCACATGCTTTATCTTCAATTTACAAGTTACACTTTCTTTGTCCTGCTTTTATTTGTTCTTCACTTTTCATTCGGAACCATTATCTGAGATTAGCCACGCCAAATATGGCGAGGCTTAATTCACGTCAGGTTTCCATTTTAAGGTGTTTGATGAGATTTTGTCTTGTTTCCGCTTTGTCCTTTCTCTCCTTCTACCTCACGAAGAGGAAGCTGTTAAATCGCCTGAAGAGGAGGCTTCCTCCCGGTCCTTGGGGCGTACCCATTCTCGGTATATTGCCCTTACTCCGCGACGACAACCCGGCCAGTAAAGCAAAGGAACTATCCAGTAGTTACGGTTCGGTATTTGGCGGTTATCTCGGTGGAATGTACACGGTGTTTCTGAATGATTATGACACTATAGTGGAAGCGTTTGGACGTAAAAGTGACGTCATGACAGATAGACCAAAAATATTACCTTTTAATCATTTTATAAAAGGACATGGTAAGTAGAATACATTATTATAAAGCACTCGTTACATGAAAAACACATTTTGGAGTATTGATTGAACCAATCAAAATGCCACAATTTGCATCAAAATCCATCAAACAGTGACCATTTTACGAACAAATTTTTGTGGCATAATCGATTCATAAATAAACAACAGCCAAATACGCAAATTGAAAACGTGACGGGAGAGACACCAATGATTTGCCTTATTTTACCCTTTGTCTACTTAACCTTTATTTCAAGGACGTGTGAGAAGTTTACATCCCCAAGAGTTCCTTTTGAAAGCATATATATTGCCCTTTTCAAGAAAATACTGATATTTACTGTAATTATTTACTGTAATTAAGTAATGAAAGGACAATATTTACACCCAGCAATTAAGAAAATACCGACAATGTGCAACACTCCACATCAAGGTCATTTCATTTTCATAAAACTTCAAAAAGCCCTATCTCAAAAACGGTAAAGAAAAAACTCAAGTTAAAAGGGTTGTCATTCAGGATTTCACGCTGCAGCCTCTAAAATAAAGCCAGCTCTTTTCTAAATGCATGTCACTTGGTCTTTAAGAAATCTTTCTAATTTTATCTATTAAGCCACTAAGTTAATATTACAAAAAAAACCCTACTAAAACATATTTCATCATTAATTTAGTTGTAATCTCTTTCGTTACAGAAAGAAGTCTGTTTATCTGGAAATGAGTAAACATACACTTTAATCATAATTTTCATTTTATCTTTTTTTTTTCTCAAAGCAAACGCATGCATTTGTGGTTATTGCCATAGTTTCGTTCGGCAAACATAGGCGGGGACTAACCGCGGTAAACAGTATTCGGCTAGTTTATCCGAACCATGCATTCGTTTGGCCATCTGCGGATAGACCTACCACCTTCAAGTGAATATATTAGGACAGATTGGATTACATTGCTAACTATACCACTATCGTTGTAACAGTTAAAACGCACATACCTGTGGTCAACGTTATCAGTGATCCACTGTTCGAAAACTTTGGGGGAGAAAAACTATATATGCAAACAGACCAAATTTATGTTAAACTTCAAATGATATTTTGAAGAACATATTAAGGCGAAAGCAAATTTACTTTCTAACCACTCCGTCCATCGCCTTCCTATGTTGCGCTTTTGGTTCTCTCCTTCCTTCCTAAGTCTAAAATGTACTTTCATCTTAAAAACATCATCAACAACAACGACGACAACAAAAGCAGCAACAACCCGGTGATGAACTGGCAGTTACTTAAAGTTAGTGTCTTTTTGAATTATTTAGTTCTAGGTTTTCTTAATTAGGCAGAAATACAGAAGCTAAGATTGTGTACTTATTGTTTACTAAAAAAGGAAAGCGCTCTGTCTACATACAATATTCAGAAACATGTAAAACAATTGACTCATATAATGATGGATCTGAACTGGAGCCAAGAGCATAAACATTACAAAAAAAAGTCAATTGATGAACTAGAATTATTTTCTGATGTTATGTGGAGGTGAATTATTTCAGTTATAGTATGTCATCAATAAGGATAGGTAGATGTGAAGAAGGCTTCACACCCGTCTTTACAGGCAGTCTCCCGCGGAATGAGCGATAAACACATTCATTATGTAGGAAGCACTAGATAAAATCGGATAAGAAGGTGAAGTACAAAAAATCCTTACATGATAAAAAGAAGCATTTAAATAGCCAGTTGCCGTAACAGGCATGTTCCACAAAAAGGAAAACCATGTCATCAATAACACAAGAAAAGTGTGCACATACATCACACATGTGGGTGTTCCTTGTGTGTGTGTGTGGGGGGGGGGGGGTGCGTGGGGGTGAGTGGGGGGGGGTGCGTGGGGGTGAGTGGGTGGGTGTGCGGGGGGGAGGGGTGGGAGGGGTCGGTATATGTACGTAAATTTATGAGTGTATGCCTTCATCGTGATGAACAGTTTTTCGTGAATTTCGAAGTGTCCACGCGTGGATATATGGACACCCACTGGTGTTTGGAGTCATAAATTTTTACACCAAGCAGCAAAACAAGGATGTCCTTGACGACAGTTCACGTTTTGTGACAGAAATATTTTCCTGTACCCCCAGCGCCATATCATATGACTTAATATTCGTCTTATATTACGCAAGGGATCTTTTTTGGGGGTGAGGTCAACTTCCCGGGTTTCACAATTCATGAATCGTGTTTGGAGTTGATAAAGTTTGCAGGACTTTTGTGAAACAAATAATAGCTTTTTCCTTCTTCATGTTTTTTTTTCACGCTGCATTCTTCATATCGATAAGGAAAACTGCCCTTTAATATCACACAAAAAATATCATTATGGAATTATATCAATTAATTATCATAATGAAAGCCATGCAATTTGTCCATTTCGCGATTCTCCTTCAATTACCGGACGTTGAACCTTTCCAATTTCCGTTTGGGCGTCTTTGTTTAAAGGCTGTATTGCATCACCCTAAGCTTTATTTTTACCTCCCTGAAAGGAAAATTCTCAACTGGTTCTAAGTTACAGTACTCTTAGATTGCCAGCAAATTCGAAAGATGCAGAGCAGCTCGTATTACACAGCGTACACAGGGATCCATTGTTTTGATTACACATGTGGACTGAGGAATGTAAGACAGGCTGAGGGAGGGACTAGAGGTAGGTGGTTGGGAGAATTGAAACTGTCTGGGGTGATGCATAACAGCCTTTAAGTGAACCTTTTCACTTACTATTGACTCGAGGTTACGAGAATGACGCAACTAGGTTTTATAAGATACCTTTCATAATTTTGAAACAACGATTGCTCAAGAACACAATCCTTAAACAACAGAGTGAAGAAAGGAAGCAAAGTGGAATCATGTGACTACCAGTGTTATTTCTGACGCCATAGTTAGATTTGCTAAAGTTAGCGTCCTTTCTACGCAATGCAAGTTCCCGTGATTGATTTTTCAAACGAAAGACTTAGGTATTTTGTCAACACATTTCTATTTGATTACAGGTCTAGCGAGCGGCTTCGTTCACAATAACTGGAAGGGTAAACGAAGATTCTTCATGACGGCGATGAACCGTTTCGACGTCGGAAAACCGCACGGTCACGTGGCTACAACCGTCGAAGATGAAATCGGTCAAATGATAAAAGAAATAGCCAACCGAGGTGCGGAACACGATATCGCCGGTATGCTGATGATATTCACCGGTAACATCGTGGCAAGACTGACTCTCGGTATGCGGTTCGATTATTCAGACGAAGATATTCAAAAATGTTTTGACAAGGTCGTCGAGATGTTCGCCATATCCGATCCCGCAAACCCGACAGTCTTTTTCGAATGTGCGAAATATTTCCCTTGGACGAATAATCGTCGGTTTATCGATTACAACGAAGACCTACAAAATTACTTTAAAGTGTTGGTGAGAAAAGGGAGAGATTCTTTGAGGGACGGAAAACCAAACGATGAAGCTGACAATATGATGGGAATGTACTTGAAGAAATTTGGTAATGCCGAAACTGGTGAGTTACCCCACGATAAAGCGGACGAATTTTTCCATCTCTTTGCTGATTTAATGGCGGCGGGAACTGATACTACTGCCTCCAACACGCTGTGGCTGTTGCTATGCGTCATCAAATACCCGGATGTCCAACGAAAGATCCAGGCAGAACTAGAT
This sequence comes from Stichopus chloronotus, assembly GCA_021234535.1. NCBI lineage: Eukaryota > Metazoa > Echinodermata > Holothuroidea > Aspidochirotida > Stichopodidae > Stichopus > Stichopus chloronotus. The sequence goes on along the minus strand of CM037832.1, from coordinate 2,384,736 downwards.
TCGGCGGTGGGCTTCGACGGGATTCCAACTCTCAGCGATCGAGGAAACCTCCCTTACACGGAAGCGGTCGGCTGGGAATCTAGGAGGTTCTGCATTGCTGGTCCCTTCAGCGTGCCGCATGCATCGGTGGCAGATACCGAGATCAACGGCTATTTTATACCTAAGGATGCGATGGTCATAGCAAACGCTTGGGCAGTGTCGAGGGACCCGAAACTATTTCCAGATCCAGAATCTTTCAGACCAGAACGTTTTCTTGATGAAAATGGAAAGTTAGCCGTGACGGATAAAGTGCAAAACACTATTTTTGGATTTGGTGAGTAATAAGATGGCTTTAGTCCTTTTGTTGTTTACTTTGTTGTGAACTGAGGAAGTCAATTTTACACACTAGATAAAAGAAGTAATACCGGTGATGCTAATGGCTTGTTCATTTTATTTTCCACATTTTTTTTTTTAATTACAGGTAGAAGGACTTGTGCAGGGAGACCATTGGCTTTGAGTGAAATGTTCATTATTCTCAGCAGGATTCTCCATCGTTATAACCTTACAGTTAAGGGTGGACCAGAAACGGTCAACCTCCTACCAGAGAGGGGTTTAGCGACACGACCACATCCCTACAAGATCATCTTTGAACCCAGAAAACTGCGGTAGGCCTGAAACCAACGACGAGGCAAGAACTTGTCGCTGCACTTAGCAAGAAGTGATCTATATAGATCGTAACCACGGACTCGTTTCTTACTTGCCTTTTGCAAAACGTAAACATCGCCATCATTATTTGAGCATGACGATGTTTCTGGCTCAAAGTATCATTCCATGAAATGATTGAAACTATTCATGTGGGCATCTGTCGAATAACCTCCGTTATTTACACAAACGCAACCCTAAATCCTAAACGACACTCCAAGAACGGTCGCTGATTGTATAAAATCTCGGTCGTTCAAATATTTCGTTTTATTCGCAAGAATTTGTTCTAGAAAATATCCATAGTCCTCTGAAATACGTTCGCAAACGTTGTGGTTACATTGTCCCGTCCCACTAAGCATTGAGAGGAACCAGGAAACTCGAACTTGTCGGTCATAGTTTTCAAATTTACCTTTTCTCATTACTGCCCTCCATTTTTCCCAGTTTGTTTCCGTTATTTTGTACACTAGACATTATTACTACCAGAATACACAACAATGAAAACTGCACATTGATCGATCAAGCAGGGGGGGGGGGGGGGGAACAAAGCCATGGCTCCACCCAAAGGTATAAAGAAAACTAAGTGTTTAACTGAAGAAAACTTTATCACAATTGTACAATTTTGCTTTTCCAAATCGCATCTGAGGTCACTCAGTTATGTAGAATCCACTCCCTTCAGACCCCTGTATGCACTGCACCCGTTGTTCTGCCCCTCTCAAACAAATGACGTGGGTGAAAATCATGATGGCAAAGCAGTAATGACTAGTAAAGCCATTTCTCTCCGGAAACGATTGATATTTTAATTTTCCATAATGATAATGCCTTGGTGTTGTGGACATGTAACTTTAATTTCCTATATATGTTGACCGGTACATTCCTTTTTCGTTGGTAGTCGTATTGTAGATGTGTTATACATTCCTTATCATATGCTACCATGCCTATGACGATACCAAGTGGACGTCACATTACTCCATTGACTACAAGACCCCCACCCCTCTCCTCACCACCCCACCTCATCTTCATTGATGGCATATAATGCACTCTCATAGTGATCTTTATAATTTTATTTTCGTATAACATAAATAAAATCATGCACTGTAAACAATACGTTATCACCATACCTATCAGATTTGAGGTTGCTTGTTGTAGGAATACGGTACAGTGTATTCAACTGATGGACTTGAAGTGATAACTGAGAGAAATTTGCAATATTATGTCCGATTGAATGTTTATGTTATAACTAACAGGAGGATTAAAAAATCAAGGATCATATGCCTCGATAAATAGATAATTCAGGGATCTTAATTACGGTACCTCCGAACACATTTTCAAACGTCCATTTTATTCTTACTTTTTTCAAAGTTCTCAAACACAGAGCCCTTCCGACAGCTTATGTTGTAAAGTGGAAAATCTCAGTCCTGGAGCTCCAATTAACATGCTCTAAAAATAAAACTTAATGTGCAAATGAGGCAAGTGGTCACAGTGCTCATACTTTGTGAATAAGGCAAAGTGTTGTAAGTGATAGATTCACCATCGGCGAAGACAAATGTTGTATTTGTTTGAACTTTGAGACATTTTGAGAATTCAGAAATGTTTGATGCTAGAGATGCACGGACACCATCACTCGCACCATGTATATGACCTTTTCCATGACGGATTAAAAAGCAAAGACATGTTAATTTAGTGACACACGGTAATGACAAGTTTCTATGGCGAATGAAATTTGTTAGTTTGCTAAAAAAGTACTTTTCAAAGCTGTTAGTAGAATGTTTAGTAGTAGACCAGAACCTGTAAAACATATAGATAAAAATTATACCAATTTTTGTTTCTCCTAGGCATGGTACCTAATATGTAGTGCCGTCTTACTTATTTCGGTTTTCGCCAAACGGCTGATGAAATAAGCATAGTTTCTTTAAGTTTAACATTTGAAAACCCATAGTTAATAAACTAGCCAGCCGTGTAGCAATGAAATTGACAGTTTTGAGGTGGGAGCTGAATGCTGTCATAGGAGAAAGTATAGGCTTCCGTTTGAATCAATGTTGTAGAACTCGCATGCGCATACCTTGGATACAATTGATATAATATAAATACATATCTCGGTGATAAGTATCATAGACACGCAGACTTGATATGAATAGTAAGTTTATGTTAGATTGTCGTATATATATAATATATATATATATAAATATATGAAGAAATGCTCAAATTTTCAAGTAGCAATATTATTTTGGTGAAGGAAGCAAAACGTTTAGGTTGTGCAGACTGTTTCACAGAAAGGCTCTTCAGCGCTTGAAAGAAAAAACTTGTGCAAAAGATAGCACATGGCGAATTCAATAGGTATTCACTACCGGTATTCAGAAAGTTTGAATTTCTTCGTGTGTTTGCTCACCCTTGGAAAAAATCCTGCCTACACACTGCTTAATGTAATATTCCACCAATTTTCGCAAACAATATTTTGACCTACCAGAGAAGGAGTGACGTCATCCCCTCACATGGCTTAATAGTCCATTCTTTTATTTATTTATTATAGAGTTTGTTATTTTGACCTTGAAATTAATAGGTGGTCAGCCTAGGTACTGGTTATGTGAACTTCACAAAACTCTCTTATACAATCACATTATGATAGCACTATATATTGAGGTACTAAATTTGGCGAAAAGTATATTGCTTCATTAATATTTGGAGATGCATAACTCCTGGTTGCTTCAAGTTAACTGTCGGTATCAAATGTGGTAACTTCAACTGCTCATATCTCCGGAACCACATATGGGGATTGAGTGTAAGTTTCACTATAATGGTCGGATTAACTTATTCTGCAACATATCAAAGCTGTATTCGTGGCTAGACCATCCTTTTAAAGCAGAAAGGTGAATGCAAAATGTATATTGGAATATAGGCCATCAGCTGGGTCGGGGCGGGGACAACTGGGGTAAAGGTTCTGACAGGGAGAATTTTACATCGATGACCCCCACCAGTAACACGACCAACGTGGAGCTTTTGGATCAATATTAAAACCAAACTAAACGTTAGTACAATGTTTTACTACTACGCACTGTCAGTAGCACATACTAGATGTATACATAGGGCTATAGTTATATTCTCTGGGCTGTTTTTATTTCGGGGAGGACGATTAATATAATATAGTCAAATATATTGCCGAATGTGGCATGGAATTAAGAGCTTTACTGGCGGATTGATGGCAGGCTGAAAGGGGGTAACCAAAATCTTCTTTGAATCAGACCACTGTAAGTTAGGCCTACCTGTGCAACTGTCTCTTTTTTTGCCACTGGGGAGAAACAAAATATCGGAAATTTGAGGGGTGGGGGGGGGGCTCGGACTCTGGTGTGCCATTAAAAGGATGGTCTAGCCACAAATTTAGCTTGGATATGTTGAAGAGTAAGTTCATTCAACCATTCTAGTGAAACTTCGATTCAGTTCCCATGTGGGATTCTCAAGATATTACAAGTTGAAGTTACCCCCTTTTCTACCAATTGTAAACTTGAGGCAAGCAGGAGTGACATCATCTCCTAACATGGCTGAATAGTCTTTTGTTTCCTTTATTATTGAATTTTTTATTTCGACCTTGAAATCGATGGGTGGTCAGCCTAGGTACTGGTTATGTGACGGTCTCAAAACTCTCATACCCCTCATACATTCACATTGTGATAGCACTATAGATATTGAAATATTAAATTTTGTGTAAAGTTTAAAGAAAAATATAAAATGCTTTATCAATGTGGGGAGAGGACATCACTCCTGCTTGCTTCAAGTTAACTGTTGGTAACAAATGTGGTAACTTCAACTGCTCATATCTCCTGAACCACACATGGGAATTGAATGGAAGTTTCATTGTGGTGGTCAGATTAAGTTTCTCTTCAACATAGCAAAGCTATACTTGTGGCTAGACCATCCTTTTAAGTCCTTGACCAGTTATTTTTCGACAGCGGATGCAAACATCCGTTTTGGCAGATAAAATTAAGGAATCAGGCAGCAAATGGAAGCTATTGCGGGTCCTAGTGAGTTATGTATCTGTCCCCATCAAACACGTATATTTCCATACATAGATACTCAAACGCACACGCGTACAACCGTACACATACACTCACTTGCCCACACATGCCACATAACGAGGGACTGTACGTAGGCCTTGTCTTTTATTTGGTCAACCCCGCATGATGGGGTGTTTAGTTTCTACCTAAAACCACCTGCATAATTGCATTATCCCGTGCATTCGGTTGTACCTATAGCGTATACTTTTGCTCCTGTCAAACGTTATTACCATTCTTTCAACGGAAAACCGTGAGTCAGTCGCAGTGAGACACCGTCCTAATAGAGTACCATGCAATCTTCAACTGTCCACAGGAAATGTTCGCCAGTGTATGGGATTGTGCTGCAAACGCGCCGACTTTAACAGGATATGGTTCAATGCGTTGTTTGTTTGCTATTTTCGAGGAACATCAAACTTTGAGGACGAGAAGAAAAAAAAAAACAATAACAGAGAATAGTTCATAAATCGCTCATGCGTACTGACGCTCCCTAGACGGTGCATTAAACTAAATTCTCGTGAAGCCAGAGTGAATTGATAAGTGTCTGGAGATCCGGAGTCCAGAGAGTTCCATTAATACTAATAACAGCGTACAGAGTGAGATTCTGGAGTAAGTTTCTGAATGGAGGGTCGCCACGGTTGATCGAAAACAACAGCACTGCATTGAGCCCAGGCGGAGTCTATTGCGCTGCACGTGAAGGTTTGTAGTTTTTACACCAGTATAATAGGTATATGTATGCGTGTTTCCCTGTTCTGTAGACTGTATGTGTTTAATCGTGCCCACAGGCCTATTGACATTTACATTAGGTTGCAGGTTTATCTCACATCAACCCGTTGTTCACCTGCCATATCGCTACGAGTTTGGTTAGACAGAAATTCTAAGCTACTTAATATCACACTCATGAACTATGGCGTTAGCTCACAGAGTCAGGTAATGTTCGTACTTCACAAGAAAGATAAATCTACCTGCTTCCCTGCCTGGTCGGAGATAAGCCCAGGTGGAAGGCCTGAGTGCAATCAGGGGAGCTGGGTAAAAGTTTATTGGAGCAATTGCACACGTGCACAGTCCGGGGAGAGTTCATCTTCAAATCATCTTGAAAGCCCAGTATATCGTTTCATATATGGAAAACTTGATAGTATTTAACTCGTTACAGCAAAAAAAGTCAGAGTAAGCACACTGTATGTAGCATGTCAAAAGTTAAAGCTGTACTTCGACGAGAGACGAACCGTTTACTTTGATCAGGTACTTGAATTTTTTCGATTCGATCATGTCATGATCTCGTACATGAGAGCTGTAGACCGCATAGCATGTGACGTCACAGTGATACAATATGGGGCGCCCTAATTGTACTGTTCGTCTGTTTATTCTCAGGAAGGGCACCCTTCTTTGTTATGTGGCGTCAATGCAAGGGGTGGGGGGGGAGGGTTCAGCGGTTTCCCCTGACGTTTCTCTATTTTGATGGCCAGGCGTCTATTGTGCAACAATTACGGCTGAGGCCGTGTCGACCGACCGTGAACGCCATATCGATAACGCACTTTCTATGCATGTGCAGTGACCGTCAGTGACCGCTCTGTGCCAATTTGTGCCAACAAGTGCAATGATGTCACGTAAAAATCTTATTGAGCAGCTCACATGTGGTCAGATCTGCTCTTTGTTTGTACCTTGTGGGGTGTAACAATGCTACCGTACCTCTGTCTAAGAAGCATATATTGCGTGGCTGCAGTAACGGGGCCAGGTTCCACATAAGTGAGATTATAAATGAGTCACAGATAGAGGTGGAGCGGTGGAGCTAGCAGGGAGGGGCACGGGGGTGCGACAAGCAGTATAGCTTGGGAACTAAATCCAAAGAAAAATGTCGCAGACTGATAAAAAGTAAAAAATCAGGAAAGAAAAGCGTGCAAAGATTTGTAGGTACATATTCTTAGGTAAGTCTCGTGCACTTTGTGGCAAAAGTATGCAATCAAGTGCACGAAACTGTTTTCTGGTATTGTCTGAGGCAACTGATTTTTTTTTGCCGAAAAACCACACAACACAGGAATCCCGCTGAATGTGGGTCTTTTGTTGTGGAAAATGATGATTTTTGAAAATGAAGAGATCTATAGCTTAAACGTTTTTCGACAATAATTAAAGTAACCTCTCTGAAAAGTTTGGTGGAGGGGGGGGGGTGAATTATTATTAGTGAATTAATTTAATTATACGCAAATCTTTAAGGTGAGACCCTATTTTAAATTTTTGAATTAACCTTTTCAAGGTTTAAGCAACCCAAGTTTAAAGAAGCGCTCCACGAATCTTCGCCAGTAGCGGATGCCTTCAAATTACTTCTCCTGCAGAGGAAATATTCGAGAGAACTGACCATTAGAGTGATTTGGTCTTCAAGTTCACAGACTGTCACTTCCATGTGTTGGCAGTTGGACGATGTGTCATGCAAACCGTAGAGCAAATTATTACATTTAAGCACTAAAGGATAGGACTCACTGCACAAGTCAGATCATCCACAAATATCTTCTGTCCTTTGTTGAGATATCTTTATTTTTCTGCTATGTCGATGCGAGAACTGTGATTAGCAGGCTAGCTTTGGATGTACTGTAGGCTTCTCCTATTCTGATACCCACAGCACAACGAAAGAGGCAAGAGATTGTCTACCTGCATACTACTGTATTTATCACTACACCGGTGCATGTAGGCTGTGTGTAGGCCTACTCATACGATTCAGTTGCAAATGTGGATGTTTATGATTGCAAACATATTTGGTTTTGCAGAAAAGCAAATAGTCCGTATGGATGTTTCGTGACGCATCCAATTCGACAGCTCTTACAATTTGGTGACGTCATCTGTCTGCTAAACTTGTGAACCTTGTACGCACATGCATTCCGTGTGATGCTACCCTTGACATACAAGTCAGTTTAAATGTGGGTGGGGGTGGTGGAGGGGGTGGAGGTATCAGTTTGATCGTTTGCGCAAAGTTCTGAACACATAGCTCTAGCCTACATGTCACGGCCTCTCTGTAGTGTAAAGAGGCAAATATGAAAAACGCATTCAATTAATTGGAATAAACCGAATTTGGTCAATGACTTGTATATTCATTGCTATGCAAAACGACCTATGATATTTACAACGAGGGTTGTAGACAGATAGAGTTGTAATGATATGAGATTACAGTATGTCTAAGAGATACAGACTGCTCATTCCATTCGTTTAGTTAATCTACCGTAATACCTTTAGACAGTGTCAACCTGCAACAGTCTAATAAAGCAGTTGGCTTGACACATAGAAATTTAGACCTTTAATTTTCTTAATCACCAAATACTTCATGACAGTATTGTTTTTGTAAAGCGGACCACATTAAAGGAAACTTCAAAGTTTAAACATTTTTATACCTCCTATTGAGATAAGGTTTGTCACAATAGCACTTGTCAAGTCAGTTTCCATGCATAGTAACAATGTTGGCAGTGTTCATGTTTATGTCTTCTTTATCTCGCTGAGATTCCATAGTGATACGCGTTGTGTGATGTCTTTCTCCGAACTACGTACTTATTCATCCTTATTACGTATATGTTAGAGTACAGTCAGTGCCTTCTTTGTACACTGTAACTGTGCGGGAATCTGCAACATATTCACCGGCTTGACACTAACTTTTAAATGAAATGACAGCAGGTACAACGTGTACAAATAGAAGTATTAGGTAAATTAAATATGAGCACGAGCTGTTTTTAAACCAAATTGTGTACTGGCATATTTTTAACCGATGTGTTACTGAATGATTGATTAAATAAATTTAATTCATGCAGATGTCTTTTCTGTCGTTCCACTAGTAATGAGTTGGTGAAAAAAAGAAACTTACACCAAGTGGTTGTAAGTTAGAAAACTGATTGAGTAGGCCTTCTTGACTTTCCAGCAACGGACCTTTAGTCAGGAAAATTGAGTGTTTGTTTGCAACTTTTTGGTCAGCAGGAGACATATTGACCACATTGCAATAAACAACAACGTTGCGAAACGAGCAGAACCACACTCTTTACAGTAAGTTGCTACAGAGGTTACTGATGATACACCCTGCATGAAAAGTGAATGAACCTGTCTGCATATGCAATTGCTCATACGTGTCAGTCTATCAGCACTGTGAGTAAGTTGCGATTCAGTGTCGAGCTCAAATTGTACGAAAGCCTATTAGTGCCATCTATATAAATATTTTAATCTGTAATTACGTATTAATAATGTGTATTTCCAGATTAATCATCTGCATTTACAGCTTACTAATCTCTAATTACAGATTAATAATCTGTTATTACAGATTAAAAATATTTATGTAGATGGCACTAATAGGCTTTCGTAAAGTTGGAGTGAACCTTTTTGTGTTCGGAACTTCGCATAACGTATCCGGTCGATATTTGATATTAAATCCTATTGAGCTGGCGAGGGTGTCTGAAAATCTTAAAGAATCGCAGCTTTGAAATTACTATTCAGTTAGTGACTATTGTAGATAAACAATGCTTTTTGCTCATATATGCTACTTTTCCGTTTCGTTTATTCAGGCAACATATTTGGGGTCAAACGGATAAAAGCATAGGACGGGGATCTTACATTTTCTTCATTCGAACGTTTAACAAACCAATATCCTGATTTTAAATCGTAAATTTCTAAAACAAAAAGATTTCCTTGCTCCTCGGGAAAGGGGGTTGGATAGCACGGTGGTTTATGTAAGGCAGATGAAATCAGTTGGAAAGTATAGGAAGTACTGTACTAATCTTCCGTCAAATCACCGCGTTTTGCAAATATTATTTTTAGGTGACAATACCGCTCCGTGAGGAATGACCGCCATTTGATGGAAATGATTTTCTGCATTTTTTCCCCTGCATTTTTGGTAGGTTTGGATCCAGACTGTTAACGTAGTTGGACCAAGACAATGAAGATCGAGGGGGCTGTAGCCTTGGTAACCGGAGGTGCCATGGGCATCGGTAAGGAGTTCGTGGAAACTCTTCTACAGAAAGGAGTTAAGGTAAGAAACCCCACTTTCTTACCCTAGCATAATTATTGATTCTACCACACTGACCTCCCCCAGTCCATTTGACCAGACGACATGTGTATAAGTAAACGAAATCAATGCAGTGGCGATTTCAGGCTTGAATCTGCGTACAGGCACCCCAATGAAAAAAGAAGGATACTTCAAACGAGCCACCTGGATCAACATGTGTGACCTTTGACCTCACATTTTGTGAACACCACTTGACACAGTAAAGTAGGTCTAGATAATCATAACAGAATTTATCGTTCTTCTAAACGCTCAAAGGCCAAGTCGAATCCTACTGTTTCACATGAGGTATTGGAAACGTGCGGGTCAAAGGTAACCTGTGGGTACTTTCCGGGGGGCTATTTGTGAAAAAAATTATTTTACATCACCATTGAAAGTTCAATATTTCATTGAGACATGTGTTCTCTTCTGCCTCAGAAAGATGATAATATGTAACATTTGGGTCTGAATTTCAAAGTCACTCATCACCCCAAGCTACATTTTTGGCTAGGGGTAAGCAAAATTCTCCATTCGTTATGCTCTTGCATTGAGAGCAAATTCAAAAGATGCAGAGTAGCTCATATCACACTGCATACACAGGGGCCCGGTGTTTTGACCACATGGAGGACTTAGATCTAGACAAGCTGTGTAAGGGCTAGCAGTTAGTGGTTAGGCGAATTGGGAAATGCCTGGGAAGATGGGTGACTGCCTTTCACAAGAACAAGACAGCTATCTGTGTCAAGCTTTGACTGTGGTATAGACCTACCAACAAATTCCTCCGAGCAATGTTTTATTCTCACACCTCTTCTTTTCATCAATTTCGTCCCAGCTCTGCAATTTTCTAGATTTAAACGAAGACGTCGGGTCCTCGGTTGCAGAGGAGTTTCAAAAATCTTACGGAGCTGATAGAGTGAATTTTATCAAGTGTGACGTATCATCCAAAGAACAACTTGAAGGTATGTCCACTGGATCCACAATTGATTTAGTTTGTAATGAGGAATAAAATGAAAATCCAAATCCGACTAGCTGTCTGTGATTCTATGAAATTGAGATCTGAATGAGTCCTTGAACGCCTTGCGCCCTTCCCATTCAGCCACATCCAACTTAATCCAAATATTTAGTGAACTAAAAGTTGATCTGAAATGTCAAATCATTATTCATTTCACCAGCTGATTTATTTATTTCCACCTCTTCAACGGCATAGTGCCAAATCGTTTCAACGACCTAATTCCAGGTCTGTTATAGATCACATTAAACAAAAGGGTGGGCCTGCAGGAAATGTTAAAAACAAAAAGACAGAACATGATGTAACTAAGGACCCGGATCTGACTGAATCTGGGACCTGGCATATAGCATTTTTAAAGCAAAAGAGCAGAGTATTTTTCAGGTATTTTACACAAATGCAAGCAAACCACGTCTTTATCAATAATGTAATCCGGCAGTTTGAACATGGATTGGTTAGAGAGATGTTTAGCGTAAGTTGAGGGAGTCTCTTCTGGTCTCAATTCGGAATGATAATTATGCTTCGGGAGGGAAAGAATGTGTCACGTGCACCATGTAATTCCATTTCCTCGTAGAATAAGTCTTTGAAATGTTAATCCTGGCGTAAAATTCACTAAACCGGATTACTTTCATGATGTTACTCCGGTGCTGAAATGCTTAGCAGACCCTGTCCATCCTCCATTACACATGATTTGCCCATGGGCATGACAACTTATAACCCCCTGTCATGCAGCTCAAGAAAGCCAAGACACTGGATTGACACAGTTAAAGTACTCAACGCAAACGATGTTTAATTATCCATGTGGATCATCACAGCACGAGGTGATAAACCTGACCTAAGGCGATGGGGTTTTGCAACAAGCAAAGAAATGATGAGGTTGGAGGGACTAAAAGTTTAGTGTAGGAGATTCGTCATGTTATTCTGATTAAGCAGAAATCACAAGTTGTTGACTTTAATTCTTGCAGCTGTAAGAGAGGAGGGGTGGGGCTGTGATTTTGAGAAGGAGCCGGCGTTCGCCCACATCCACCCCTCCACTAACATCCTACGGTACTACATGCACTGTTCAATTCGGCAAGATAGCCTGATATCTGATCCGTCGTCCTATTGAATTATAGGTCTACAAATTTATATGAAGTAATATATACCGTATATCACTTTGCAACAAGGGTCAAATCATTTCGCATTCGATATTATACTGGTAGGAAACACTTACGGGGGGTCAATGCATTATTCTCCAATGTCCTTGTCTTTGTATCCGTCAATTGCACTGAAACAGGATATTGTTTGTATCAAAATTTTGTTCTGAGAGTTCAATTGTCCTTCTCTGCTTCGTATTTAAAGGGGTTGTGCAGTATACGGTAGCTTGAAAATACGTTGCATTTGAACTGACGGAAGATAAGCAATATTTCATCGTTGTTTCAACGATTTTCTCAAGTTTGACCTCATTTAAGTCTATGCACTGATAGACGTATACTTACCTTTTTCCCCACATTAATATCTGTTACCATGAGCCTTCACGTTTTCTCTACTGATTCTGCATATTGCCTTGGTCTATCGTTCAGAAATTAATGTTAGAGGGTTGATTGATAACTTCATGGAATAGTGGAGTGGAGTGTTTCCAGGGATACATTTATAGCATGGTAACACAGATGGCCTTTAAAGTATTTTCTTTTTTACTTGAGTTGTTTATTATAATAGCAACCGAACAATACTGACTAAGGGGGGGAGGTCTCAATGATTGGTTCGTGATGTAATTGAAGCGAGTGACCCCGAAAAATATGGAGACATTGTGTACACAATTTACAGTGTACTCAGGGCGCGTAGGCCTTCACTCACTATATCAAGAATAAGACAACTGTTGGCTTGACGTTACGGGTACATCAGAATAAAAAAAATAATGAATATAGGTCACGATTGTAGTCGTAGGAGATCTAGCAAAACGAATAAGTTTGGCTGAGTGTACATCGCCCAGAGCCATATGTTGAATCGAAGCTGCTAAAAATCTTGTTTCCATACCCCAAATAAGACAAAAGACAAGTGCGGTATACATTGTTACCAACCTCATAGCCTAAGGGTCATTTTTGTCACTTCGGGGTGATTCTGTCCTCCTCGGCTGGCAAACACCAAAATACCTGAGGTTTCTTGAGTTCCATGGATTTCATATCGTGGCAGGAGATATTAGTTATCATGCTCAAGGGGGCATAAAGTGTAATTGAGGTGGTGAAACGGTTTTATGACTATTACCAGTTTATTATGCATACTAGTGCCACTCATAGAATTCTGTATTAAGACACAGTTTCTGACTGCGTTTCGCAGTAAGGTGAATTAACTGTATGACGGGGATTCATGAATAAATCAAATAGCGAAATTGTGAAACTAACGAGAAGAACGAATGGCCAAAGAAAGTTTACTATGTACAGTTTCAAGGAAAATGCATTTTTTTCAAACATTTTTGTTAAAAACATTCTCTTTCGCTTTAAAGAGATAAGCCTATTTTGTTCTAATGTGTTTCTTTTCTTTCTCCATTTCACGCCTTCTTTTGGTTGTTTTGCACGAAGCTGCTTTCGAGAAGACCCGAGCTGCCCATGGTCGTCTAGATATCGTCTGCAATAACGCCGGGATAGAAGAAAGTGGGGGCGTGGAGAAGGTCATCCAAGTAAATTTGGTAAGGGTAGACCGCGCCCGACGCAGAGGGCATGGGGGGGGGGGGGAGGGAGAGTTTCTGTTAGTGAAATTGAAACTGACAGTACCGTACACAAATGTTGTTAGTTGCTGCTCTAAGTATGATCAAATTGTCTGAATGTAGGGCATACATGCCCAATATAATGTAAAATGTCCAGGTTCGTGACCCGGGCGCTGCAATCGCACCACCTAACGATTACGCACCCCTCCCCCACGCCGTTTTACGATTCCCCCTCCCCACTACTCCTCTATTTCATCATCGTCCCACCCGTGCCTCACCGGGCCAAATGTTATTTCATGTAAAGGAAGTCTCATGCATTAACTTAATATTGTTCTTCATCGTCGTATTTAGAACAAAACGGTCAGTCAAAACACGGGGTAGCAGTACTGCAATCTTTAACAGCAGTTCATGAGAGCGGTGGTGTTTCTTTGGAGAAATGTCGCGATGCATTGTCTTGTACAAGAGTGTAGGCTAATTTGCGATGAACTGTCACAGTGTGTGTGCATGCCAACCAATCCATACGTCAGGTCGAGCGGGTGGCGGTAACTTTTAGAACCCACGTACTTCACCACAAATTTCAGACTGGTGTAAAATCTCCGTCCTTCGTGTGTGTGTGTGTTGTTTTGAATTGTTTGTTATCATAAGGTCACAGTGCGTGACTTTGCGTCCTTGTCATGACAACTTATTTCCTACTATACGTAGCTTTATATGGGCCGTCGTTACAGACCGGATGAGGTTATTCAAGTGATCAACGACGAAAAGACCTCATTTTGTCCCATTGCTTCATCGATGACACAAATAAACGCAGCTGGTCTTTATTCGTCCAAACTCGGGAAGAGGACCAAGTACAGTACGTTTAACAGCGCATGACAGATACCATCTTTCGTGTACAACGTCATCATTATCAATTACGGATTCGTAAAGTCCACAGACTGCTGACAGCTCAGACACAGCACTTAAAATTCTAACGGGGAATGTACAAATATTGCACAAAAAAGAGAAAAGATATTTATATTAAGATGAAACACATGAATAGCATCTCTTGTATGTATGTGTCTTTATAGCTTCATATCACGTTGATAGTGTGGGCGATCTTCCCACATGTGATATTTCTTTGTACAGACCCCCTTGCGTCAACATCAAGTAACATTAGGGTTCCAATGTAGGGACCCTACATAACAACAAACAAGGGAGCTCCTTGAGGACAACAAATAGTATTTATGACTAGTCCATATGGTGTGAAAACATCGAATGGCAGAGACGGGTGTTGAATTAAGTAGATTGCCCTGAAGAGGGCGCTTCACTGTCTCACTGTGATGTCACATACAAGGGGGTCTATATTCAGGTGAAAGAAGTCGGTCGGTTTTCAACAAAACCCTTTTTCATTCCCTCTTTATTTTCTCTCATCTGCTATATATTAATCGTTTTTCTTCTTTTTCTTTCCCTATCAAGATTGGTTCAATGAACGGCACTGTGTTGGCCAAAGATATTATGATGAAAGAGAACAAACCACCAGGGGGTGTCATCGTCAATACCTCCTCCATGGCAGGTAAATATCATGATCATGTTTTTCTAAGGAAAATGCTGTTTTGTCATAGTCATCAGTATACTAGGATTTTGGAGGTCAAATCCATTTTCTTTTCAGTCCCTCTCTTCCTCCAACTAAAGCTCTGAAATAAATGTGAATTACTAGTGAATTAAAAACTATAACATCGTTTCTTTAAATTTTAGTACAGTCCTATAAAGTATTAACTAAAAATTATTAATTAAAATAGTATATTAATATATTGTTAACACTTGAAGAGTTAATTTGAGCATAAACTATCTGTTCGTGAAAACAGCAGACGCCCTCGTTTTCCAATGCACGTGTTGTTCGATCACACAACTACGGTGGTTTCTAAAGGACGTAGTAAGAAACATCTCAGAAAAGTGTAAAATTCGACTTATTGTTTTTGAAGTCGAGTCTGTTTTTTTAAGCGAAAATTCAAATTGAAGAAGTCGAAATTTCACCTTTATTAAATTGAAAGTCGAAATTCTAAGTTTATAGAGACATTTTTCGATTTTCTTTTTAAAGTCAAAATTTCCATTTTTCGAAATTTCGACCATGCATCTATTAACCCATCGTAAATAACGTACTTGCGCGTAATGCGGAATATTAGGTAATGGTGACGTTGGTATCATTGGACATGCAATAATGTCATGATTACGATGGACGTTAACAGAAAAGAAAAACATGTTACAACAAATTTGTATGTGTGCGTAGCATTTCAACAGAGCATGTTGCTGGTTCGTTAAGAAATAATTGGTCTTCTTAGCGATATTTCATGTGACGTCAGTCTGTTCTTGGTGACCCATTGCAAACGTCACCAATTTACAGTGACAAGTTGCATTGAAACATCAGTGGACCGTTTGTATGTATACCGCTTCTCTTTCTTAATAGTGTCATTTATTGTACGGTACAGTGCGTTGTAAGAGTAAGCGAAAACTACAACGTTTGCAGAGCGTTCTCAAGGAGAGAATGACGTCACATGTACGACCAATCACCTTTAAGTAAATGACACATCTTTAGTAATTATATGTTACTTTTTGTCATTTTTTGTTCGTTTGAGCAACATTGCATGTTTTCGATCGTTTTTGTTCGTATTGTGTTTGTTTTTAATGCGAGTTTTAACATTACTTTGATGTTTTGGCTCCACAGGTCTTTACCCAGCCTTCTATTCCCCGATATACTCTGCTTCAAAACACGGAGTGGTTGGTTTCACCCGTTCTCTGGTGTGTATGAATTGTGGAACTATTTAGCGACAGCATTTTGATGTTAATCGCTATATCTAAAGAGCGGCATGAGATGAGATTAACAAATTGTGGGGGATTTGCATCATATTTATCAGGGCAAGCAATTGAAAACTCTGATAACCACTGAAAAATAAAATCTAAGATAATACAGCAACAAGAAAGGAAAGGCAATGGAAGCCACAACAAGGAGCAAACCTACAAACAATGGAAAAACAGAACTGACTTAATAAAAAATAATAGTCTATGAAAATGTGGTGGCTATTCTCACGACCCAGTGCCGCTATTGTTTGGATTACGAATTGGCTAGTCGGAGGGTCAGTCATATGGTTCTTAGTGTTAGGAGTTAGGTTAGTGTTACGTTGCCTTGGGAACAGGAATTCAACTTCCTGCAGTGAAGTAGAGTAGAAGCACGGACACACTTAACGCGACTGCCCTGGTAATAGGCCCCACCCTATATACTGTAGAGACTTTAAACAGACTTTGTTTCTAATCATGTTGGAATCAACATGGATATGTAGGCTGTAATACATACACACTTTAACACATACACACTAGACTTACTTTGCTCTTGAGTTACTAACCTGTAAACCGATAGTATCCGTGAGCTTTGTTGAAATGTCGGCAAACGGAAAAACGCCCTCATTTTGTTTAATGGTTTTAGACGAGGTTGCGTGTGTGTGTGTGTGTGACGTCGTAACAGAAGGAGGAGAGGATGTAGTTTGATATGGAAGTAATGTATCATCGTTTCTCATCATCAGGCTATGCACCCATTTATCCAGAAGGCAAACATCAGACTTAATCTCATCTGTCCGGCGTTCGTGCAGACTGATATGGTGACTCGAGCTAGAGGAGGGGATCCGATATTACAGGGAATAATGAGCAAGGCAAATCTCTCTCCGTAAGTCAAAAAGATTGTGTGTGTGTTTGTGTGTGTGTTTGTGTGTGTTTGTACTTTGTTTTTATCGATTGCCTGCAATAAGGCCCGTATTCAGGGGGGGGGGGGTAGGGGGTTCGGACGGACACCCCCACAAGATATGGAGGTCCGCTCAGCTTATGATAGTAGGTCTACGTTAGCAATACATTTAACGAGTTTCAATTTGTTGGTCATAATTGTTGGGTAAAACGTTCCACCTGTGGTAAAATGAAATCCCCCCACTGAAACAGCTGCATACGGGCCTGAGAGTAGAGAGTCGATCTGTTTGTTCGAACCCTGTGTACTCCTTGAACGTATCGCCTTGTGCAGACTCTGCGTTACAATGGACTCCCTTATAAACTTTTCATCTGTTGTTTGAAGAAAGCCTTCGACCGGAATCTTAGTTTACACATTTGAAGTCTCGGCTGTGAGTTAGTTAACCGCGGTAGGAGCCTCCCCTTCCCATGAAAAAAGATAAAAAGTAAAAACGTCTTTGTTTAGAATTCGTTATAGTTTTATATAACTGAATCGTGCTGTTTATATACAAACGAAGGACGGTGCTTAACAGTGTGTAAATTCAGTAGCCCGTTCTATCGGTCAAGGACGTCTGTAGATTAACTTGAACGTTTAAGATCGCTATACCGTGAGTTTGAAAGAGATTTGCAGGAGCTTTTTACCCTTCAAACTTCTCATGCAGGACCTTCAGTGTATCGAGCCGTAGTGAAAACGCATTGAATGATTACTGCGAGGAAAAAATATTATCCAAGGTAAAAGGGGGGGGGGGAGGGGGAGAGTGGGGGAATTACCGGTATGAAGAATTGACTGGGAAATGAAAGAATTAACGAGAACATATTTGATGTTCTATCTGACATTTATTTGACGATGACCTAAGGAAAGCGACAGAAAGGTAGTTCGGCATTGGAAGTTTATAGCCTGCTGTATACAGGTATCACAACTGCGTAACCGACTCGTGTTAAAAAAAAAAAAAAAAAAACAGATGCAGGCGTCACAAATAAGCGTGCGCTTTTGTGCTTCATATCATGGCTTTTACCTGTAATATAAAACTACTTTATTGGTGAGCATATAGCATTGCATCGTCGAGGAGTAAAATGCACTTAAGTAAATGACATCGTTGAGTAGAGTGACTCAACTTAATGACATTACAGTATTGTGTGTGTTCTTTATTTTTTGGATTTTTATGCATGGACACACCTCGAGTTTCTCGTCGAGGCAGTAAACCGCGATCATGCGGACCAATATCAATCCCAGCAGCATGTGACTTTTAAAAGCAAGGCAAAGCAAGGGGAAGCAATTTCATAGGAGGTATTTGGAAGATCGTCTGAGAAAAGAAACTTATTCAATTCGTTATTGACACTGTAACAAATTACACAGTTTTATGTTGACATGGTTGTGCTAATGATATCATATGCTCTGTAAACTGTTCCGGTTTTGTCGACAGCATGTCCGATGTACTGAAGGCGTTCCTTATGGCGATTGAAGACGATTCCTTGAACGGGCAGGCCATCCGAGTGACACCAGGAGGAGGGGTCGATTTGCAGAAATTCGAACCGATGCAAGATATCGCAAAACTGAAAATGCTCAATCACTGAATCTGTTTGTTTGAATACAAATATTTACAAATAAATTATATTTATTTATTTTTGACTATTCCTTTATCTTAAATTCAGGAAAAAAAAGAAGAAAACTCCAAAGAGGTTAAGAGAGTCATCACAGAACCTGCAGTCGTGACTGCTGTTAGCAAAATAGTGAAATCGTCGTGTCATTAAGAGATCTAATCAGCTTGACTTGAATATGTTTAAATTTCAAATAGTAAATGTTCCCGTCTGATTTTGTCAGCGATTTTGAATGACAGAAAAAAAAAATGTGTTCTCCAATTTTCATCACACAGAACACGCAACCAGTCCAATGATTTTAGGAAAAAATGACTTAATAGTGCATGAAAAGAAATTTAAAAAATGTGATAATGATTAATGTAACGGTTGTACTCATTAAGAGGATGGCTTTTGTAATTTATTTATCAAACGGAATTTATTATTCGTATTTCGGAGCAAAGAAAGCAATAAGAGGGGCACATCTAAGTAGATTAGAGGCTTTCAAACGGTTTTCAAATTTTCGTACCTAAGTTTTGTTCGATCTTCATTTTTGGAAGGACTATGATAACAATTTGCAGAAAAGAAAACACGAAGTAAGTTGCTTACAAGTGTCGTGAGGTCATTCATTACCATAGTTACACTATAGCATACACCGACGCTGGAGAGAACTTTCGTCACAAATAACAAAAAAAACTTTGTTGCATTTCGGACAAGAGACATGAGCCGTTGTTAACTATATGTCGCCTCTCTGTGGTTACAACAATCATGTACAAAAAATTGAGCTGTAACTGATCGAGACAATGTTTTTTTAAAGCTCGCCAATCACGCCCCGGTCTTCCTTTCAGGGTTTTCAACATTAGGTCTGTGTTGTTGTGATTTTTCTTTGTTTTCTTCTCGTCTCTAGTTTCTTTGTTTACGTTGGTGTTTTCTTGATTGCACTTTTTATTTCGTTTTTTTTTTAATTCATTTTTATAAGAAGATTAACCCACCAAACTTGAACATTACTGCACAATCTTAGTTTCTGGCGTCCTTTGCAATAAATCGTTCCTCCAGTTTTTCGGTATTTTGAGAGCATTTAACTAAATCGGTTCTTGTCGCCTAGTCATATAGTTTCCTTTTGTAGTAGGCCTATGTAAGCATAAGATCTACACAGCTTGTCAGCAATATGATTGAATTCACTTTTCATCTACTGTGTGGTCAGTGGATCCTGCAAACATCCCCTGCATACACGACCTGAGTCAGGGAGTTTGACCTCAGTCCAGTTGTAGTTCCTCTTTTAGATTGTGTGGTGCACCGAAATTAGGATCGGGTCAGTAGGACCCGTTCAAGTGCTCGGGAGTTATCGGTACGTGCAACTATCATCAAATGGCTCCGAAAACTGCCGTGGACCAGGAGGCCCTGAAGACAATCACTGCATAACCACAAGCGGCCAGTGTACCCTGATTCTAGTACCAACAGATCCCGTTGTATTTGTCACTTTTGCGACAGTTCGCTGCACGCAAGTGACATTTACGTCAGATTTGTGGCACTGACGTATCCTCAATTAATGTTAACAGGAAGTAATTGTTGATTTTGTCTGTCGTATTATTTGTCGTTTATTACATTCACATTGTAAACTGTCATTGACATAATCATATCGTTTTTTCTCTTCCTTTTCTTTTTTACAATTTCTGAATGACTAGGAGTGTGCTCAGTGGGGTGTATACAGACCGACCAGGAGAAGTGACGGTGGACTTTGTTATTTCCGAAATTTGCTTGCTTTTTATAATAAGCTTATTACAGATCATTGAGATTTATTAAACTAATTTACCGAGAGGAGTTTCTATCTTTCTTACAAAGCTGTTGCAAATTTAAAAATGTTGAGAAGAACAGGGCTTGATAAAAGCTCAGGCAGGAGCACGAAATCGTAGACATGATGTTAATCACACTAAACCGAGAATCGTATCGTTCGGTTGCATTGTAATCCTCGACGACGAACATTTTCCTCCTATATATTTGCGTGACCTTTTTGTTTTGGTATGATGACAATGGAAAAATTGGCTTTTCAAAAAAAAAAAAAAAAAATTAGTGTTTCAAGATCATGGTAAGGATTAAAGTTCAGGTTAGGGATATGTAGACTGGGAAAAGTTGACCCGTTCGATTATAGTCGGCTGTCAAAATTCCGGAATATGGGGTGTGGCTAATTTCCAAGAATGTGGTTCGTCTATGAACGTGATTCTTCCATTCGAATCCTTCAAAGAAATCGCAGCCCGTAGACACTTATCGTTATAGTTCAGTATCATACTTTGAGATGACGTTTTTGTTCTTCCGTATTCTTGTTTGGTAACACTAGAGACTGTTATTTTGTCATTCCGTTATTTGTACGTTACAATGGGATTTTGACTTCAACCTCAGTCTTCTTTTGTTCTACTGAGGTTCAACTTCTTGTAAATTGCCATGGCCTTAGGTCAGTTTTACCACCCCGTGCTGTGATAATCCACATGGTCAATTAAACATCGTTCTTCTAAGGTAATTCAGGTGTGTCAATCCAATGTCTAGGCTTTCTTGAGCTGCCTGGCAAGGGGTATTAGGTGTCATGTTTATCGTAATACATGTGTAATCGAGCATGAAAGAGGGTCTGTTGAAAGCTTTAGCATGGTTTTAGCACGAATATAACGCCACGTTCATAGCAAATGCACATACATGTAGGTAGCTACTTATTTTTACAGAGTACACGAAGTGCAAACACGGTACAAGTAGACGATAGGTCTATACGTATCTTTTCTAAATTATTTATTTTGAACAAATGCAAATGCATTTCTTTCAAAACTTTTTAAACCTATATACATATATATGTATAAAAAAAGACATGGTTAGTGATGTCGTCTGATGCATTCAACGCAACGTTAGTTACAGGGTCAGTTCAGTTTTTCATAGTATTACAAGTTTTCATGTATTATAAGTTTCAACCTATCAAGTCATGCAGAAACGTTATCCACTTTGAAATGCATTACAAAGCACTACGACATCTGTATGTTAATTGGATGACCGTTATTAGAACTAGTAGTTCTGTATGTCATATGGTAGGACAATCGAAAGGGTTTAATAATGAGAGAAAACAATATACACCGAAAGGTACTGGTACTTTGTACTGAAGAAGAAACACATTGTATTACAATGCATATACGGTTACAAACAGGTAAGGTTTAATGATGCGTAATTTTGGCTATCACAGAACATTCCTCAAACATTGTTGCAATCGAGCGATATAGCACATGTGGTAGGAGAGCATATAGGATACCAGGTTAGGATGCTTACAACATGTATACAACTCAATCAATCCCTTTCATACATATACCCACTGAACCGTTCCTCGACAGATATATTAGCTACGCAATGCCTTGATAAGTCAAGGAATAAATCAAAGAAACAGTATCGATTATTTTGTGAAAGGGTCATCTCTTAACTTTTACTTGTTTTGGAAAATACTAGGCATTATGGAAGGAGAAATAAGTGCTGACAGTAGCTGAGACTTAGTGGCTTAATTGGTATGTTTTGAAACTTTATCGCTCTGTCGTGTAATCCAAAAATTAAAGGAACCTAAAATGATTCTTTGTTATTGTATTTAGTAACATGCGTGCATTTTTAAAGTGTCCACATGAGAGCTTGCTGCTGCGTGTTCCTTCTGGTAACTTCAGCAATATACACTAAAAATGTCAATTGTCCGCAAGGACTCCAGAAATCAGAATTACCGATGCAAGCAGAATAATGGTAAAAGCAAACAGAGACTGAGGTACGTAGGAAGACTACCGACTAAAGATCTACAAAGTGGTTTTACGAGGTCACTTAATAACAGCTTCCTGGGAGAACCAACAGCCCAATGAGGAATATTCAGCCGCAGGCTTTCAAGTAGTCCCTGAAATGACAACCCCCCTTTAAACAACTAACCTAAGAGTCGTGACACATTAGCGGGCTTTGTGTTCTTGAACTATGGTGTAGGAAATGTTTAATAAGAGAAATGTAAATAAACAAAATGCAAGATGATAAGGCATTTAAAACAATGCAGCTGTAAATAGCACTCATATTTCCAGTACACAATAGTACAATATTCCTTGTTGTACCTCATTTCTTGGGGGAATTCTATCATACCCCCAACCCCCGAAAATTTTCAGAGTGGGCGACGATAGTCGGAAATCTGGACCAACAGTTTGAACTTTTGACACCTCAGTCTAGCACATTTTATGACACAAAAAGATGAAAAGATACCAAATGGTTTACCAGATTATGTCTGAAGTTACCAGGCAATTGAAAAATTTCTCAATTAATCTGAAATACGATCTTAATATCTCAAATTTCAGTTTAGAGCGACGCCTATTGTTGAAAAATCTGCAATATTTTGGAATTTTTCACCCCCCAGTCTAGCACATTTTATGACTTCAAAGGACGCTAATGATTGCACTAAATTGCATCTAAGCTTACCTAGTACGTAATTTCTTTCTCAGATTAGGGAACGAGGACACCCCCTTCCTTATAATCCTCTCCCAGGCCAACCATCACATTCCTGCTTTCACCACCTACCAAAATACTATTGTATGACATATTTATCATCAAGGTGGTCATCATTTACAAAAGTTATCAGTTCAAGAACTAGATCTACTTTTTCATGCAACAATCTTGCAACAAGCAAAGTAAAACTTAAATAAAACTGTAATCGCCAGAGGATAAAGTTGTTGGAGTAACATTTCTGGAACCATAATTTCTCGGGAAAATTTTTTTTATATGGAGTAAATGCATAATATCGCTCCATAGTTTGTCTATGGTCACCTGCTAGTTGAAACTTTCTCGAAAAAAAAAAAAAAAAACTGTTATGGTTAGAAAGTGAAAACTGTTGAACTGAATTAACTTTTCTGGAAACTACAATAGCAGAAATGTTCTAGTTTAGAGCAATCCAAATAATTACCAGTTTGCATAGAATTATGTCTTCTCATTAACTGAGAAACTGCTCATATTAGATCCCTATTGCAAGGCTGGGCACATTCAGCCCAGGACACATGTAAAGTGCTTTTCCACCGCATCTGGGAGGTTCAGTAAAGTCAAAACTAACGGTGGCGTTCCACTTACACACCCCACGCCCTGCTCGCAAAAGACCTACGCTCTGACACGTAACATCGATCAGGGAGGTTGATGGCATGGATGTCAATTGCGAAGAGGTCAAGGGTCACGAAAACGAAGTCCTTACTATGCCGGTGACAGGTAAGGGACTGCATGTATTAGTGCCATGTAACAAGCTTCCCAACAAATCCGAACCTGAGTTTCTTATACATGGTCCTTGCTATTGTTATATGTAACATACATCTGCTATCGATGATTCTCATATAAAACGTTCACATATGTGGCGCTGTGATTGGTTGCTCGGATGCTCCGACTGTAATGAGATGGCTTTTCGATGTCATCGTAATACGAGTCCCTAGCGACTGTGTCATAACGAGAAAAATTAGTAGGTTCGTATAACTGAGTAGATATAGACCAAATATGGCGGCGGCTCTTAGGATCTGCAGGGGGAGTTCGATGACTTTTGGCAACAGACGGAAGCGGTGGGATTGGAAAGTTGCCTCTTCTTTTGAACTTATAAAGAGAGAGACCAATCACGACGAGGATGATAATGATACAGAAGATGATAGAGCCCGTGACCACACCTAAGGGATTATTTACCATCTCGTCCAGGTAGGAATCTGTAGTCTCATTAACACGTACTGAAAGAAAGAAAGACGAACCTTGCTTAGAATCACACCTATATGGTGTCAAGCTAAAACAATGCATAATGTATTTCGGTCCAATGCGGTGTGCCAGATCGGGGGTCCCCTTTGGCTGCTTGGCAATTTTTGCCTCTGAGCAGCTGCATATTGGAGGTAGTACACACTTACGTTGTATGCATCACGTGATCGAGTACGTCATATGATTAAAGGGGACTTATTCCAATTGAAAACATTCACATTTTGAAAAAAAAAATATATATATACATATACTCCTGACTTTGTTGTTATTACTACATTTTTTTTTTCACGCCAGTCATTTTAATGTCATCGAAAACAAATTTAAATGAAAAAAGTATTGTACTCTTATTAGGCTGAAAATGGTTTGTCGACGGAATTTTCAGATGTGGACTTCTCTTTCATTGATAATTTTTTTTTTGTCCCTTTACATAAGGAGCAAGAAAGATCTAGTTGGAAATGCGAGGCGTAGGACGTGACCCATAAAGAATGGCATTGAAAAAGAACTCATTTAAGATAATGAGTTCTCAGACGTTTTCTGTTGAGTAAACAGTTGACTCGATTGTGTGTGTGTTTTTATGCTCCCCTTCTTTCGCAAACTTTGGCTCTTTTGTTATTGTAAATCCTGTTTCGGTTTCTCCCCTTTCCAATTTGTGTCTTAGCTGTATTATTTTTGTTATCGCATAAATCGAAGAAAACAAAACACTCAAATTAATGTTGTCGTGACATTGAAAAATTGACCTATGCTGAATTTTAAACCATACAGAAATTTTTTGAAAAAGAAGAAACAAATCTTGCCATGAGAATAATTGGTTGTTTGAAAATTGGCAAACGTATTATTTAATTGATTAATTAATACCTCATTCAATCAATGTTCTTACCCAAGTCGTACCTTCTGACCATATTTTTGTACCAAAATTGTAGCCATAAATAATTACAACTTTTCATTCAAGTACGTTATTCCAAATAGTAGAACTCTTTCACTGTCGAGGTCATTGAACGCTTTTACTAATATTAAATACAGATTCAATTTCTTCTTCCATTTCTTTCCTTTCTTTATAATTTGTTTAAGCATATTCTTTTGTCTTATTTTGATACAATTTCCAACTTAAACAAGCTTTATAGAAACTTCTGTTGTTACTCTTTCTCTTTCTGATTTAAGTAATATTTGTCAAGGGATTTTCTCATTGTTTCAGATACGTTTGAAATTGAACTAAAAATATATGAAGTGCAGAAAAAAAAAAGAATATCATTATCAAAATGTGACTATAATGTATTGTTTACTCTGTTCAGCCTTGCGGTTTTCAAGTTTAATCATATTGTGTGAGATAAAGCTGAAAGCACGGTTTTGTGCATATTGTATACAGCTCTGCGTCTGAGGCCAATCGCATTTTTGCTCCTCACTGAGACAGAGTACATATACCAACTACTGTGCATAACTGTTTCTCGGGTTTACGTGTAAACAAAACTTTTTCCACGAACAGAACGTCACGACAAGGACGAAACAGAAAAATCCGAAAAAAAAAACATGTTGACATCTGTGTTCATTGTTCAGAAAACAAGCAAAATGGTTTCTAATGAAAGAGCCGAGACTTTCTGATCGTCGAACATCGTGTAAAGCTGCATTTCTCATTACGTCGATATCATCAAACAGATGACACTTCCTACGCTACAGGTAATCATCGTAAATTAGTTCAAGTGGTTTCAAAACCCATGGCAGCTATCCTCACTGCCTGATTCTGGAGGGTTTGGAGTGGCAACAGGGACAACGGATCCCACTTAAGGCGGGACAAAGAGTGCTTTTTTTTAATGAATAAACTGTATCAGTGAGACTGCATCATAGAATAAATAGTCCTAGAATAAATAGTCCAGACTTTGAATGTGGCTAACTAAAGGACCAGGCGTACGCCGGGTCGGTCATTAGCTAAATATAGAATGAAAAGTATCTAAGGGCAGTTAAAGTTGATTTATTGCGTAGTAATCCTCTTCTACAGTCTTAAATGACGGAAAATTAAAAAATACGGATAATTAACTTCACAATTGTACCCTTTTGTTGCAGCAAATCCGAGGGTAATTCATTTATCCCCTCTCCTTATCCCTCCCCCAAATTAACTGTAACAGTTTGATCGATTCCAAACAGAACGACTTGGGTCCAGTGGCCAGTGCCAGTAAATTGCCGTATATAGAGTATACATTATGCACAGACCTCTCCAAACAGAGGTACTCACCTGAAATAAATACCAAGAAACTGCATTCGGCGGAATTTCCTGCTCTGTCCTCCCATACATAGGTAACGCTTGTGTTTCCTACCGAAAATGTATCACCATGGAGATGATGAGACTGGAAACTGAGAGTGACGTCCTCTAAATCATCCACTGCTCTTGGTGGCGTCCAACTCACATAAATGACATCATCAAGAGATGAACATTCTCTCAAAATATCCTTAGGACAGTCGTATATCACTGGTGGATCTTCTTCTACATCTGAAAATAACAGTTTAAACTTTCAATGTCGCGAGGCCTTGTGTGCACCATGCATCCCCTGTTTGATTTTCTTCCTTTCATTTACTATAATCAATATTGAAATAATATCATATGAAAGTTGAAATAATAATATAAGAAAGTGGCAAAGGTAGGTGGTTCACCTACATCTGCATTAAAATGAAATTGCGAGGATACCTTTTCATTATTTGTTCTAGAATGTTGAGTCTCTCCAATCAAAATTCACTCTTGGAAGAACGTAAAGACGTAAAGATGCTCCCGTCTTTATGATGCCTTGAAAAACAGTTTGAGCAAAAGGGACCGAACCGAACCATGTCACTGCACGAATAACGTTTTGAGATATTTTGCATCCACATATATACCAATTCTGATTCATCCATACGAAGAACCGCGGTTTTAGCGGGTTTCAGCTGGGTCATGTTACAGTTGTACATTTCGTACATACGACACAGAGAATAAGGTATACTTACAAAATATGTGAAAGACACAATTGTTGGCAAAATGCCCGAATATATCGACAGCTGAATATGTTACTTCGATTGTTCCGTCGTTCGGCGTGAAAACCAACGAACTCTCTGGATGAGAGGATGTGACATTTACAGGAACACCGGATGGAGAAAAAGCCGTCGGTTTTGTCCACTTAACCAGAGGTAATCCCTTTGTTGTGATGAATATATTGTTTGGACAGTTACGGAAGATTGGAGACGCTGGTGGAATCAAAATCAAGGAGGTCGAATTAAATTTGAACAAATTAAGGTATGTATTCCCAGTCAGCGATATCTAGTGGACCGCCGGTGGAGACCATCGGAGGTCAGCTGGAACAAAATTTTGGTTTTTAACCAATCAGCGACGTGGAGCCACCGGACATTTCACCGCGCGGACCGTAGATAGTGTCCACCAGAGGTCCAACGTCGGGCCGACCAAATTTTGCTATCAGGGTTATCCTATAATGGTAAGACTGAATTGAGTTTTTGCAGACCTGTAACTATCACATCTATTTTGACGTATACTGTGATGAATCTTAAGATATTTGTTAAAAATGAACGACAATCACAAGTTCTTGGAATGTCGAACTGTTCATTGAAACTCAAAATGGCATGGAGGTAATTTTAAAAGCCTGACTCACACTACAAGTAAGAACAGACATGTACAATTTTGGCATGGAAATAATGTGACCATTGGGTATATTATTATCCATGTTAAGCAAACTTCCTAGGAGGAAGTTGTGTTGGAAGGTATTATAACCATTTTTCTTTTTACAAAATTGTCATACTAAGAAGCGGCAGCAGATTAACTGCAACATTGATCTAGATTACTACAGTAGGTAACAGACGGACGTATTCTGACCGCAAGTAGGCACTGATTCAATGCCCCTGTTCTTTGGCGTCGGGGATTACGTAAAGTTTACAACTATTCCGTCTTTCGATTGATGGGGAAATAACTCACCAGATACACATGAAAACCCAAATGGACGGGATAGGCAGAGCTCTCGACAGTGGTCGGTGTTTCCTTGAAGGGAACAGTCATTTACTTCTGAAAGTGAAAATCGGTAAAAATGTAGATCTTTGGCTTTTAATCCCAACTGAAAAAATTACCAAAGGTTAATGTTATTGTGATGTAAATCCATCACGGTAACATTCGGATCGACCCTGATTGCATTTAACTTCTACTTCTACTTGTTATTCCTGTTAATCCTTCGTTTTTAGACTCACGCACAAGCGAAACTTTTTTTGATCAAATAAATTTCGCTGCTTTTTAGACTTCGTTTTAATTTAATCTTCTTGTCTATACGTGCACACGCCAAGCATACAACCCCAAGTACCTTTTAACAGGTCGCAACTTCTAAGTCTACAACTTGCTTCTACAGCAGGTAAAAATGCATGCTCTTGTAATTACCTACTGCAGGATCAGCCGTTGAATGGAACGCAAGGTCTCGAAAGCATTTCGAGACACCAGCTTCAAGCAACTGCGAAGTATCTGTATCAAATTCACTGTCTCCCACATTGATGCCTGGAGAACTCCGGCTAATCCAGAAAAGAGCATTATCCCGAAATATCAGTCCGACAGGACTCACGTGGTCATCAAATTGTTTGACTAGTTCTCTCAATGAGCCGTCCAAATTACTCCTCTCAATTTTTCGTAAGACTGTGTCCGTCCAGTAAAGCTTCCCTCCTGACAAGATGACGAGTTAGATTGAAAACGATAGAAAAGTTACAAGATCCAGCCAAGATGACCGGAAAGGCAAAAAACAAACAAACGAAGTTAGAAATTAAGATTTATGATGTCATTGGGGAACGTTGGTAGGCCTGTAATTAGATGTTTCATCGTTTATCTGATTATCTTAGTCTGCAAACCTGCATTGGGCATATCGTGTACTAACCTGCCATATCAATGGCGATTGCATTTGCACAGATAAGATTGGAGTTAATCAACACTGTTCTGTCCGACCCATCTCCGTTCATCCTCTCAATCTTTCCCCAGAGTCTCTGAAGGGGCCAAAAGGGCAAGTCAGTTGCTATTTCTCCCCGGTCGGACCAATATACGTACCTGCCAAATTGAAAGAAAGGTTATTGTTACTTCCTGGTCTTATGGTATGAAAAAGTACAGTTGCATTTTGAAAACAAAAGTAATGCAATGGAGTAAAATATATAATTGATATCTGCAATTGTATTTCTACTGAAAAGGATGATCGCAATAAACATAAGTAGAGGTAAAATTGCCAAACATGAAGGTTAAAATAGATATCTTTATGAACTCGCTAAAATATTTAATTTCGTAAGTTTTTTTCCAGTGTTTCCTTAGAGATCTATATAAAAGACAATTTGGGAAGGACCTGTGGGAGGAGTTTCAAATCTTCCCACTCTCTCTTTGTCTTCGTCTCGGCCTAGGTTCTTTCGCTCATTGTCTGTGAATACTAAATGTTCAAATACCCTAGATTCGGCTGTACAACGACATCACCGGGTGATATGATGTTCGTCTTCACCAAAATCTTTCTAAAAGACCCATCCAGCCTGGCAACGAACAAAACCGGAGACAACCCAGATACTTCATCGGTCCAGTAAACTACTCTCGAAACGGAGTCCACGGCAATTCCCCGCGGTTCTGTAAATAAAAGTGTAAACCAAGAGAAATCTTCATAATAATAGACAAAATTATAGCACCCTGCCCGGAGTACATATCATTCACCTGTTCATAATGAAGAAAATCATGAAATTTAAAATAAAAACTATATATACCTGTCACAAAGGATGAGATAATAATCTCTTGCTCTGAGCCATCTAAGTTACCCCGAACGATCACATTTCTTCCTGCGTCTGCTATGTAGACTTTATCATCAACAGGGTCGTAGTCTATGGCAACAGGTCGTGATAGACCAAAGAACGGTATTTCTTTCGAGTCAACTCCAAATCTGTTCTGCTGATAGATTTTCCCGCCGACAGCTTCTGCTACAATAAACGTCTCTTTTCTTGGTTCAACTTGACAAAAACAGTAGAATAAAACAGTCTTTTTTAAAACTCTAATAAAGCATAAAAAAATATAACAGACATGTAAAGAGATAGTTAAAACAAGAAGGCTTCCTTTTAAATGCACAATCGTGTTGATTCAATAGTCGCTATACGAGAGAAGCACTTGCCATCATTGTTTTGGTATGAATTTAAAATACTTTTATACTTAGTGAATGAAGTATTTCTTTTCGCAGGTAAAGGGGGGGGGGGGAACACAAAAGGTCTGTACTGAAATGATTTGCTCATGGACCATCACATCAGATGGGCAGGTATAAGGCACACGGGGTAAGGGAGAGCAAAGTGAAGGTAGACGGAATAAAAAGTAACGAAAAATAGGATACATCCCTTGTGAGAGAACTTGTTTCTAAACTTTTTCAGTGAAAACTGTAAAAGACTTTCTATATTGTTAAGGAGAACAGATTTCCATGAAAGAAAAAAATGACAGCACTATTTCCAGGAGCTTACTTGCTAAGCCTGGGAAGGTCGATTTCTGGCGAGAGTATTTTTCTACAAAAAAGTTGCCGGTACTCTCCGCTGCAGCCGCCATTGGTTGGATAGTCTACCCACAATTCACCTCCATCCCTACTTTAGTTCCTCTAAATTCAGCCCTCCCCCCGCTTTGAAACTTCTTTATCCGCGTCTGAACACATTGTATTTTACGATCGATGTAGAATAGCCCCAGTGCATTGCTTTGCATTGTACTACATTGTAATAAATAAGCATGAGTATTAAACATTCGTGATATATACAAGAAGGTTCCCCCCCAACAAAAAAGGGAAACCCTTTGGAGTATACTACAAGAGTGCCTAAGGAATTCATTCATCATAAAAGTTTCTTTTTCCTTGTCCTGTTTTGAATTAATGTATCCCAAAGTCGGCCTACCTTGCGTGTAAGTAGCTCTAAAACCAGATGAACTAAATGAACTGTCGGTCTTGAACACTAACGTCATGATACTCCCAGAGGAGAGAAGAGTAGTTGGATGAGCTGGCCACGGAATCGACGATCCGCAGGATGGTCCCAGGAGCATCACCGTGGATGCACTCTCTATCCCATCATAAACCTTCGATTATTGGAAAGAGACATACAAATTTACGTGAAAAAAAATTACTCCAGTTATTATAATTCCACTTTTCAGGAATTCATTTCTATATATCAAAAGATCTGCGAAGCACAAAACTTGTAATAAAAATGATTGAAAACACGACAATTCTCAGTGATAACATTTATTCTGTACACAAATGCGACAAAGAAAGAACGACTTTCATCATCAGGCGACAAAGCTAGAATAAAGACTTGATAACAACTGCTTGTTGAAGGCAGTGAGTAGTCTGAAGAGCATTTCTATATATATATATATATAGGTCAAGGCTTATATTTCCATAGAGGTCAAGTTGACATATCTATTAACCTTTCCGTCTTTCATATCAGTTTTATCATGTAAACCACTTTGCTGCAAATGAGAAACACTTGAATAGACGACTAGTCCCAGCTCTCTGTCCACCTCCTCCTCCCCCCCCCCCCCCCCTCTTTCTCTCTCTCTCTCTCTCTTCCGACCACAAATTATTGTTTTTTCTCCTTTGTTTGCGATACCCGTCTTCAGCTGTGTCTGCAATTTTCCTAAAACTGTTTCACTTGAGATATCATTCCGTGAAGAAAGATTTTAATCTTCTGATTTCTTATTATGGTTAAATGATACTGTTGAGATCAGATCAGCTTACGTGTAGTAATCAACTGTTTCATCATTAGCGCGTCGATTTGCCGGCACAAGCTATCGAAATCCAACCATCTGAACTATGTTAAAATAATCATGCGGTATAGACTGAGTGTAGTTACATAATTATGAAGCTTAGAATATAAAAAGCTTCATTTTTGTGTGACACACTTCAAAAACAAATGTCAAACATCACCTCACAACAAACTGTCACTGATTGTACTGTTTTTTTTTTTTAGTCTTTTTATTTCAATGTTATTCTTTTCCTTGTCCTTGCTTTGTTTTTTTTTCCCTTTCAATTTTCGCATGGTTTCGTTTCTGTTCTATTTTCGTTCAAAGGGATGGGAACGTTTATGGGCCGTCGGGAGCTTCTTGTCGCTACCCCTATGTTTCTTTCTTCTATCAGTTTATCTTTTTCTAAAATATCTTTGTCTATTAACTTGGTTATTTCTATGAAAGAGATTGAAATGAAGATGGATGGAACTGAAGCTGAAAAAAACTTACCGCTAACGAATCGGAGGAACAAGATGCAGAATATTTCAGATCAAAGGTTTCGATATGTAATTCGATGATCATATTAAGAGAAGCCTCAATCCTCCAGGAGCAGTTTAGTGAGTTTGGATAATTACGGGGGTAGCCCGGTGATTGGATAACCCCGGTAGTAGAAGACAAAGTAGAGCCGCAATCTTGACCTGGGTAAATATAATAAATCAATGTTTATATGCACTCAGCTACCTAAAGGCAAATGAGTCGTTTGTTTTTCACTATTGAAGAACATAATATTTTAAAACCAGCATTCATGGACACAGATTGATAGATGATTCAAACCAAGGAAGGACAGTCGGTAACCTTCATTTATGAAATAAGTTTCGCACCGATAGAAATTCGGTTACACTTTAATTACATCCGAACTTTCAGAAATTCAAATGATGCATCTCATAACTCATCTGGTAAAACATTTTCTTTTCATTTTATTTTATTTTGGAGGCCATGAAATTTGCAATCGTTTAATCATGAGACTTAATGGTTTTTCAATGACAACACGTTTCTTTTTTTCTTCTTAGTACTGTGTGCCACATCAGTGCATTTTAAACGCATGATTTAATTAACGTACAATGAGAACACATATACTGTAGGTCATCATCGTCGCCAGAGTAACAGCCTACGACGATGTTCTACTACTCTCAGGTGGTGTCAAAAAACTAAATGTATATGGATGGTAGTTATTATAATAATGTTACAAAGATTACGAAAAAGGGAAATGGAATATGGATTATACGGAAGCGTATTGTTGTCCCGTAAAAAATTTAACTTTTCGAACGTTCGAAAATCTTTTCGTATGTTAAAAAATGATAGATCGCTGGAACATGCCCAAGTTTTTTTTTTCTCGAACTTACAAAAAGTTTCTTATATATCCTCATACTAACCATGGTTATTCAGTTGTTACAGTATCAGTACATTTTCCACGTCATTTGTGTATATTTTGTCACTACCACTTTCGTTTTACTCACTTTTAAGTGTATTTGATTAACAAAACATATATACAGAGGAAACCCGGCTAACATCTCTTGCTTTGTTTATGTGCGACGTTGTTCTCTCAAAACAGAAAAGAGAACCATGTCCCTACGTTAAGCAGTATTTTGATAAAACTGTGCATTCAGATTTAAGTACACCGACAAGGAAGGGAAACATTTTCTATCACAGTACTTTTACATCCCAGTAAAACAAATATGTGATCACTCCATTTCAGGGACCGTTCTTGATTACTTCTGCCCCGCCACAAATGTTGGAAAATGTTACATTCTCATTATCAAAAGGAACATAACATTTCATGTTTTGAACTAGTAGAAACAAAGGATTAAAATGTTGTTATGCATCTTAAGCTATGTAAACCGGGCCATATACCAGAAGGGACTAATTAAGCTTGGCTAAACATTAAACAAGGCAAATCTGGAAAATTCTATTACAGTCACGTTTCTTTCAGGAGGAATTTCATTAATTATAGTGGTAGTATACGGTGCAAAGAAGAGTAGTTTATTATTTTTCTATTTTTGACTAATACGTTAGCGGAACCGGGCCTTGTCGTAACTGTGCGGCACCTCACGAACATTCACAACGAAACGCTTATCTGCATATGTATTTCTTTTGGCTACAATTTTAGGCTATTAGACAAATAGACCACCGTGCTGTAGTTGTTATAGCACTTTACAATTATAAGATGTATAGCCAATCTATAAGTGCAGGAAGTTGGGCACATCCTGCTTTATTTGATGCCATAATTTCTCTCTGAAAGCAGATATCTTTTAAATGTACTTGGTGACAAACCGGAAACTAATGATAGCTTGTCTGTCATGATATCTTCCTGTGTTATTTTAAGATGAAGAAATGACTCATCTTCGTTTTTGTGTGTGCCTCCAATACATGATTATGTTCCACTTTGGTTTTATTGATGCACCTTTTAACACGTCCCTTTCTTCTAGTTTGTCACATGTGGTGTACACAGCTACTTAGGATTTACCTCCGTCCTCTGCCATTTTCCCATGGTACAAAAAACAAATGAAATTTTGTTTTTCTGTTTTTCAATCCTATCCTCTATGCGTATATCGCGTCTGCTTTGATTCTCGTGGGTTTGTTTTTTTTTTTTTTGGTCTCTGTTACCGCTTTAAAAATGTCCGACAAATGTGCCACACCCGAGGTCTTACCTGATAAACAAACACACCGATATGAAAGAGAAGTACCAGTCTGGATTTTCCAGGTTGGGTTCCCCTCAATGATGATTAATTGCAAATGATCGCAAATGTTTGAAATTTAACTTTCAGTGATTTTGCCGCT
Source organism: Stichopus chloronotus (assembly GCA_021234535.1). Classification (NCBI taxonomy): domain Eukaryota; kingdom Metazoa; phylum Echinodermata; class Holothuroidea; order Aspidochirotida; family Stichopodidae; genus Stichopus; species Stichopus chloronotus. Next base: position 2,349,702 of record CM037832.1, on the reverse strand, counting down.
CGTTCACAACATTACGTAGATGTATAGATCTGTGAAGTTCGCCTTGAGAGAGGGATCACTAAGGTCGACGGTGGTCTGGAATTGAAGGGGGTGGGAACATGGAAATGCAAACAGGTATGCTACTGAAATTCAAAATTATTGTGCAACTTTAATTATGTTAAACACACATATGACGTCACTGCAGACTATGCAAGAAGGGATGTACTACCAGTCTGCCACAGATGGGATTGATTCAGACTTGACATTCTCAGGGAAACAATTGAGTAAGCATTATCTTAGAGATTGGAATACAAGGAAGAGAAAGGTAACTCGATTTCGATGACCGCAGCACGGGGGTGGTATAATAACATTGACTCGATGGCCGAACAAATGGGGGCGATAAGTATCTTCATTTTGTGGTGAACTCACAACCTCTATGAGCACTGGAAACATTGACTTTAGATGGACGCAGTAAATAAAAAGGTTAGGGATAACAAAGATACCAAAGGAGTGACTATTTGGGCCAAGTGCCCTAAGATAAACTGAAATAAAGAAAAATATACCATACCCGGGTTTGTGTGTGAGACAAGTTCAATGACGTTTATTAATCTGACCTTTTCTGCTAACACTTAGGTAACGAGGAATAATCTAGAAGCAGTAGCCAGGACCTTTAACTTATTTAGTAATTTTTCCCACCTTGTAAGTGCCAGAGTGACTGTTCTTAATTTCATCTTTAAAGTCTCAACCAGATACTCAAACTAAAATAAAAACGAAGACGTAAAATATCTGTGTAGGAGTTTCTCTCATGTACTCTGACTAGTTTAGCAGGAAGTATACTAGCGTTTGCACTGGGTTCAAATTTCGGACTCCATACTCAGTCTGGAGATTGAGGTGTATTTTTGTAAGGTACGATGTACGTTAGTGAAAATTTGGATCTGATTCCTAACATCCTTTGTCGGATACCCTCTGAAACCACTTGCGTGTACCAAATGAGTACCAAATGTGTACTAAATGAGAAACAAAGAGACGGAGTCGAACGATATATCGTCACATAAATTGCAGTGTGTGGTATGCCTGCATATGACAATGGTTAAGGGAACTTACATGCTGGGCTTACTCCAACTGCAATTTGATTGAGCACAGCATTGCAATATTAATTCCTACTTGCAAAGAATACGTTACTTGAAAATAAAAACTATTCTACCACACATATTTTTTTTTTTTCGCCATCGACTCCAGATTCCATGTTAAGCGGGATGCTTCACAACTGGTACCGTATTGCATGGAGACTCTGCCAATCCAGTGTTCTGTATTGGCCCTGGCCATGACCAAGTTGCTTAATGAATGATAGATTCAAGTTTGCGATCACGTGATATAGGACTATAACTTGTTAAAATGGGATAGGACTCTTACTACGTAAGCCTACCACCTTTTTAATGATTTGAACATGTGCTATGTAAACAGTAAATTCAATCCGGCCTTCCGGACAAATACGGTATTTTCTTTTACAAAAAAAAAGTAAATAAAAGGTCAGTACACTTTGTGACAAGGGATGAGTCTCTTACAGATATATAGAAGTTTAGGTATTTGTTGCTCCCAGTCAAGAATTATTTGTTGACCCACATCACTCCTCTCATTCATGAATATCTGGGGAGATCGAGATGAAGCTTTTGCTGATTTAAATTAGTGGGACATGAAACGATTCAACAATGGCTTTATTTTTTTTTCTTTGTATGCTATGTTGCTGCCTTTTAAATGCAATTTTCCATATAAGGAAGGACTTAGTAGTTTCGGTGTCGCTTGTTCAGTCTTAAGTGCTTATCTTTTTGTCAGTATGGAACAGTTCAAAGAAGTAACGAATTTAGATAAAAAATTTTCCATCTTAGCACAAATGTCTTACGTCTAAAGTACTGACCTTATTGTGTTTAACCTTAACACAGATAATTCTTTATTGACACTGTATGAAACGATGCTTTAATGAACAGAGGTTCAGCCAGCACTTACATTTTTTGTTAAAATAGAGGGAGGGAGCAAGATGATTTTTTTTGGGGGGGGTCAGGGGGTGGTGGTGGTGGTCAAAGGGCCATAGAGTTTTGTTAATGTTATAAGTTTATTGATTGTCTGTATTTTCGGTGACCTAACCGTTGATAAGCAGTTGGTCACTCTCTGTCATTTCATTCAAATCTATCAAAATATCTAACCTTGTTAAATTATTTGTTACAAATCGAGAATAAAATAGTGTCAAATTCGGTAGTCGTATCTCACGTACATATTTACATCGTGTATAGTGCTTCAGCGTTATATAATGTATGTACGTTATGTACCGGTACCAAATATGTCAAATTCTTCATTTTTTAATTTATGAGAAATCTTAGCAAACTACAACTGTGTATCAATGGGACATCTCAATTGCGATACCGTGCCGTACGGGACATTACGTTGTCGTAACGATTTACATGTAATAGCGCTAGTACCTGCACGCAAGGCGTGTACGGCAAAGAATCGCAAAGACGAATATCGTAGGAACAAGAAAAACGTTTAGTTGGAACAAAGAAAAAATCGAATAAACTTTGAAGTAAGCAAGAGAAAACTCCAAGAAGAAGAAGAGATGCTGGTTTAGTTAAGTTGTAAGTAGTTACAGTTGCTGTCAGTAAAAACAGAATTTGTGACGAAGTTGCTTACCTTGTACTTCTTTTGTGATTAATTCCAGCAGAGTCAACAGAATGGAGCCAACAGAAATATATACATCCATCTTCTAAAAAGCATTGATTGGTTGATTTTTCATTGAAATAGATTTTACAAAAGCGAGAAAGAATCCTAATCTATGTCTGATCCGTCATGGGTTATGATAACAAATGAACCAAAACTCATTAAATTCCTCATGTGAAAAGAAAGACTTAAAATGTCTTTACTTTCACTTTAGCAACGTAAACGAGCCTATTTTTGGTGACATCACTCAGTCCGCACCATTGCTAACGTCGATAAATTGGGGATTTTCCCAGCTTTTGTAAACGCAGGTAACGCAGAATTAAAAGTAAAAAAAAAAACGTCAAAACAGACATGCATGTTTTTTATTTGGATAAGTTTATTTGCTAGTAACCTCTATAGTGAAATTTTGACATTGGTGTAAGGAAAGATATACTGTCAGATAAAGTTCTCTTCTGTCTGAACTTTGGACATATAATTTTGGAAAGGACTCAAGGATTCAATTTATTAATCAGTCAATGTACAATAAAATACATCGAAAATTTAAACGTTCCTCAAGCTCTGTTCAAAACAACAACATAAAAACATAAATAAATATAAACTAATTTATATAGGCTAGTCCTTACTAAGTTATAAACATAAATAAATATAAACTAATAAAACTAATAAAACGACACAATCAACCAACAAAGTAACTAAAATTAAACAATTTTACAGCTGTTGGGTAAAAACTATCCGTAAAACGCCTATTACCCTTAAAAGTACGAAGACGTCGATTTGAAGGTAAGAAATTAAAAAAAAACTAAAAGCAGGGTGAGTGGGATCCTTCATGATTTTTACTGTTTACTTTGTAGTTCTTTCCAAGTAGATCGAAGCAGACAAGGGTTGGGGGAGGCATCAAGGCCGGAAGGTGGGCAACTTCGTTTTGTTAAAGAGAGCTTGTTAAGGTTTACTCGCTAGTGATTTCAATACCTTTTGTCACTGAATGACTGAGCATCTCAACATTAAGATTAAAAGTAAAACATTAAAAAAGATCACATATAGCTGACCCTTTAGTCACTTCCCACTCATATTTAGTTACCATCATCTCAAAGGTTTCCGCAGGGTAGGAGCAAGGATTTTGAGAAAGGGAGGTCGCACGCACCGTCGACTAGCGAGCCACTTAAAGGGGTGTAAGGGTCCCCTACGAAAATCTGAATTCTAGATGCACTTAGATGCGATTTCCCTGCATCTAGGCAGTAAATTCTCCATATCTATTTGCTGATTTTAATACCAAAAAAAAAAAAAAATTATTGGTCGTCGCCAGGTGAACCCCTCTCTGGACCCTCACCTCTTTCCATCGATCCTCGCCTTTAATGTTAATATATTTGGAGTGTCATTTTTTGTCTGAATCCTGACTTCAGTAGCTATTGCAAACGACAAAGAAACCCCCATTTGTCTTCCCTCAGAGTATAACATTCTTGATGAAATAGCCCAAAAGGAATCGTCTGGGAATCACAAAAATGTAACAAATTGTTATTAATGAATATAATTTTTCAAATGGATGATCGAATCTGCTTGTTAACGTGACTGATGAACTTCCCTTTGACTGTTTCGATCCACGATCCTGTTTACATCAGCTTGTTTCAAACTTGGACGAACTTCAAGTATTTATCCAACGAATCATTTAAGTTGGCGAGAAAATACTGCAAAAAGAAGTATACAAAACGGCAATAATAAACTTTAATCTTTAAGAAAATAAACCCGAAATGACTTAATTATGACAAGAAAGACCGACAAGTGAAATGTATCGATAGGAAATTGACACAATTGAAAAGTTGGAGAGCGTTCAAAAGGGAAGAAATATTGAAGTCGGATAAAAATAACTCTAAAAGGGAGAACGATTTGTCGGCAGGAAATAAAAGGTATAGTCACAAAATCCCACAGTCTGAATATCAGAGGAAGTCGAAGGTTAAAGCTAGCTGTGTCAGAGAATGTAAGACGTTGTTACAAAACGAACTGTCGGAAGAGATTTATTCGTTTCCTATGGCATATGCAATTTCTATATAGTAGCAAAGGTCACCTACTATTCCAAACTAAACGGAGTATCAGCTGATGCATTTGATTAAGCAGATGAAAGGGCGTTAATGCAGTGGCTTAGTTTAAATTCGTAGCTTTATCGTAAGCTCGTTCCCCGAATAATTGTCCAGTGGTAGTATGACACACGAAGAGCCCATATATCATGCCCCCACTGAGATGCTACGTGAATCAGTACAAAAGTTTGTTGCTGGGCAATTGATATGGCTTCATTAAAATCCGTGTTCTCTCTGGTAGGCAAATAAGCAATTCCCCCGCCTTGTACTTTCTTTGAAGCGTTCAATATAGCTTTCTACAACACCCTTTTGACATTTACTTGATCCGAGTCAAAACCAGACTCCGACGTGTATATCTCGTTTTTTTTGTTAATATGCATGTAGTACCATTAGAATTTTTCTAATCGTTGGATTCACTCGGGCTGCGCCTTTGTGCATATTTGCATTACTCCCGGATCGTACATTATCTTACCCTTCATTGACAGGTCACAAAGTGTTTAAACTAGTACATATAGAAATAAGTACATATAAAAAAATAACAACAAAAGAAAATTTGGTTTCTTATTACCGGCGTATTTGTTTAAAGTAAATCATCAGAACTTATGTAAACAAGATTTTCAAGGCCAGCATTGTTTTGTTTAAGAGAGCAGGCCACAAAACGCTGCTGGGCCGTTTTAATTTTATTCATTGGTCAGCGATTTTACTTTAACATTGGCAGACAGGTGTTTTATCCATAAGGTAGCACCCTATGCAAAATAGGAGATTTCTCCGCATTTTGTGCACATGTCTCAGTGAAAATCCCTATATCGACATTTGGACAACCCTTTCGGTATTTTATTCTTTGGGAGTGGTTTTCTTGTGGTCTGAATATTGAAGTAAGCGATTTGAGTTGTATATGGTGTGAAAATGGTGCCAATTGAAGCATTAATGAAAAGTTATGGGCTTTTAGCCTGCGGAACAATATCATTCGACGCTAGGTGTGATTAGTCCCAGTGACCGGGTATGCTAACTTCTATGGCATCTAGGAGAAAAACGAACCACCTAAAAGTTGTACATAAAAGTCCCCCCCCAAAAAAGAAAAAAAAAAGAAAAAATGAAAGTGCAACGAATGTCCAATATATCAGCATTCCAGAGAGTGGTATAGCTTATATCTCTTGAAAACTTCTGCAAAGGCTTTAATATTACTTTTGGGATTTAGTGTGTAAGTCAATGGGACAATTAATCGGGGTATGCTATCATCAGATGCAGGGTCACCTGAATGGAATAAGAGTAGACTTTTCTTCCCAAATATGAATGAAGTTTCAATAAGGCTTCAGATAACAAGTTAAGGATGCCCAGTTGCCAGTTTGGTTAAACAAAAGCAGGTAGCAAGGCATGTGACATTGTACTTCTTGATGAGCTTCCCATTAAGTTTAGGTAATTTTTCACTACTTCAAGGCACCTGGGTAACTGAATTGAATGAATGAATGAAACAATTTGTTTCCAGCGAAGTATCAATTATATACATTACGCACAAATGAAACAAGAAGTAAATGCCAGAAAAGGAGAAGACAGAAGTACCATACTTACCTATAACAGAAAAAAGAGAAAATAAAGAAATAAATGAAAAGAAAACTGAAAACAACTAATATTACACGAGGCAATTGCGTAATACCGTAATAGTTAATAATCGTAACAATATTCCGAAATAGGCGTTATGAATCGAAATAAGTCATACAAAATAAAACAGTAATTTAAGTAGACAATAATTGTTGTTTGTAAGTATACTGTCAGGCGATTTTCCAGTTTATCATCAAGTGAGTTCCAAAGTTTGGCTCCTGCAGTTGATAAACAAAGTTGTTTTTTTCTAATTCTTACATAATTTTGTTTAAAGTTTTGTGTTCCGTTTGGTGTCATATCTGTCATTATCTGCTGGAGCAAAATTGTATTGAAGGTGCGCTGGTAATAAATTATGGTAAGCCTTAAACATAAAAATACCTGTCGTAAAGTTAGTAAGTTGTTGAATGTTAAGAATTTTCAGACCTTTGAAAAGTTGAGCAGAGTGGGATAAGTAATTAGCATTACAAACTATATGTATTACCTGCTTTTGTAACAAGAAAATAGAACTTGTAGTACAATTATATGTATTTCCCCATACTTAGTTAAGATACGGAAGGAAGCTGGCACAATATAGAATATATAGTGCCTCAGTATGTAATACATGGTTGGCCTTACGTGTTATTACAATACTCTTGGATAGTTTTTTCGATAAATTTACATCGTGCTCTTTCCAGTTCAAATTACAATCAATTAGCACACCTAAAAATTTTGTAATATACACTCTTTCAATATTTATGCCATCTATGGTAATATTTAAGTTGGCAGGCACACGACGATTATCAACAAGCATATAGTTGGTTTTGGTGACATTGAGAGAAAACTTATTTACTGCAAACCACACACTTAAATTTTCTAGCTCATCATTTATAAGTTTGCACAGTGTAGGAATATTATCACAAGAACAAAAAGTATTAGTATCGTCAGCAAAAAGAACAAAGTTTAATAAAGATAATACATTGCAAATATCATTCATAAAAAAAAATAAAGAACTTGGGTCCAAGGATAGATCTTTGAGGTACGCTACAGCGTACTTCTTGACAGTCACAAGTAAATTTTTAAATTGTACATACTGTTTCATCCTACACAGGTAGCTGTTTATCCAATTGTGAAGTATGCCACAGATTCCATAGTGATCTAGTTAACGAAGTAACAGATGGTGATCAATTGTGTCAAAGGCTTTTTTAAGATCAATTAATACCCCAATTGTTGCCTGTTTATTGTCTAATGCAGTAGTGATATTTTCAATTAGATCTAACAGGGCCACGGATGTAGACCTACCAGATCTAAAACCAAACTGACTCTCAGAGAGGAGATTTTACTTGACAATAAAACTTTCTAGTCTTTCATTAAAAAACTTTTCAAGTATTTTGGAAAAAAGCGGTAGCAGAAATACTGGTCTGTAATTAGTAAACAATTATTTCTTACCAGATTTATATACTGGTGTTACTTTTGCAATTTTCATACTATCAGGACAAATACCATCAGAGAATGATTTGTTACATATACAAGTAAGGGCTTGTATGATACATGAAATATTCTTCACTAATGCCATACAAATATCGTTAAAATCACGAGACTGTTTGCTACCAAAATTTCGAACAATATTTAGTATTTCGTTCTCATCAGTATTTCTTAGAAACATAGAATGAACATTCTTTTTCCTTAAATAATCATCAATGGTTCAAGTTTGCTTTCTTATCTTTGCAGCTACCGCAGATCCAACAGTAGTGAAAAAACTATTAAAACCATCTGCGGCATCTTTTCCTTTCAATTTCCTATTATTGTCTGCAAAAGTGTCAGGAAAGTCACTACTATTATTGAACTTTGCTTGATAATGCCGTTTAACACATTTCACGTTTCTCTGGTGTTATACTTCTGTCTAATTAGTAGGTCTGTGTAATACTGTTCCTCACGGCATCTTAAGATTGATGTCAGCGTGTGTTTATATCTCTTATACCTCTGTGTAGTTTCTGATGATCTGTTGCTAATGAACTTCAAATAAAGATGATTTTTCTTTTTACAAGCATTTCTTAATCCATCGGTCATCCATGGTTTATCTGTGTTTTTCCTGCTGATGGATACTTTTTTTTTACAGGAAAGCAATCATCATAAAGCATAGATACAATACTTATGGAATTATCATAAGACTCATTCACATCAGTAGCAACATACACATTATCCCAGCTTTCCTCATGTAACTTTTGTTTAAACAATGATAAAAATGCATCATCCTGTCTCCTTATTATGTTTTTTAACATTGTAATCAATGATAGTAAAAACTGGAAGATGATCAATAATATCGCTTATGAGTAACCCGCTATTTGTGCTTCTGTTCATGACATTCGTGAATACATTGTCAATCAACGAGGTAGAACACTGTGTAGTAATTCGAGTTGGTCTATCAATTGACCGAAATAGACCCAAGCTAAACATAGCATCTGTGAAGTCTCTTGTGATGTTACTCGTTTCATAATTAATTAAATTTACGTTAAAATCTCCACACACCTAATATCCGATTTTTTATCTTCATACATTTTTTTTAAGAATTTCGGTCATTATTCGTACAGATGAACCAGTCTGCCTGTACAAACAGGTAATAATAGTATTATGATTCCTATGCAAACAAATTTCTATTGAAATGCATTCCAGTACATCATCCACCACAACGAGTTTATCTACAACCTTGCGCTTGATACGAAAATTGACATATAAAGCCAGTCCTCCCCTTCTTTTACTTTGACGATCTTTATGACATAAATCATATCCAGGAATGTGATACAAAGCAGAGTTTGAAGTTGAACTAAATCATGTCTCACTAACTGCTATCACGTCAAAGTTGTAATTTAATGCATGCAAATAATCCTCCAGTTTGGAAAAATTTGCACCCTGCAGTTGATGTGAAGAATAGACAAACCTTTGTCAGTACGAAATTTATGTTTAAACCCATCATCAGTATAATATCTACAATTAAAATCAATTTGATTGAAAAAAAATTATTATCTGCTTCGATATCATGTTCAAAGTCATGAAAATCTTAATCAGTATAATGAAAAGTCTCAATATTAAAATCACGACAATTGTTATATGCATCACGTAAACTGTCATCTATATCACTAAGACTCGGGGTCCTTGTGAAAGAGTCCTCTTCGTATGTACTTTCGTTCACAGAATTCTCAGCCATACTTGCAATTATAATTGTTCGATGTTATGTAAATCCTAGAGTAAGCACTTGTTTTGCATGTGTGTGCAAAGCGTAAAACAGAATTTGTGGTACTGTGTACATGCCTCAATAAAAAAAAAGTTCCAACATATAAAGGAAGAACAAACAGGAATAAGAATAATAAGAAAAATAAGAAGAAGAAAAATAAATGAAAATTAACCAGAAAAATCAAAAGATGCGTATGGAATTTTGAGTCATTTAGTTAGGAGTAATAATCACTCCAGTTCAATACTGTGTAAAATACCACGAATTAATATGTTTTCAAGAGATCTGAAGAAAAGTTTACAGTTACTTTGATGTCTTCTTGGCCAGGTTTTTTTTCACTAAGGCAATGACTCGTCCATCCAAAGTCCAACAGTTAGTAAACTTTTCATGTTCTGCGTTTGCATGAGTAGTTTGTTGTTGGTTTGAGTTATGTCTTTCTTGATGACAATTCCTGTCTACGTCTGGCCTGAATAACTTTCTGCTTGTGTTGATAGGAAGTAAACTTTACAAGGATGGCACGATTGCTCCAGGCGAGATTTTCCCAACACGATGACATCTATCTATACAGTTGCCATCCAAATCCATTGATAATTTATCCTTTGCCAGATGCTGGACCATCTGAGATGGGATTTAACCTTGATTTTCTTTGATCCAAAGATGCGAATGCTATTCCTCCGGGCAATACTGTTCCATGTTGTTCACTGAATCATGGATTTTTGTGGTGTCAATAGTCCAAACTTGTGATCTTCTGTTTTTAGGCCGCATTTACCTTAGTGACTTCAATAACTTTTTCTTCCATGTCGAAACATCTGGATTCAAATTTCTGTAGGATGGTATGAATACTATCAAGTTTATTCTCATTCGCTTTTGGTACGCTCTTCTCAATTACATTTCTTTAAGGTATCGTTGGACAACAATTCAGATGCAACCATAGATGCAATCTCTTCCATTGCTTGCTAGTCTAGCTTTTGTTTGGCGAGCATTTTTGCATTTTTTTGCTTTGTCGCTGTAACTCACAGTTGGGGCTAGCAAAGCGTTATGTAGAATTACGTTCATCATTTTACTCTCCATTTAACATTCTTTCAGTTATAATTCGACGAGTAATATACATGAAGAAAATCTTGTCTGGTAGCTGTTGTACTTTTATATCCTGGCTTGACGCCCAATAAAATATATCTATGAAAGTGTTACAGTACTTTGGTGGCACCCGTCAAACTAGGATCTACGCAGTATATGCCCCACCCATATTCCCATATTTGCCTCTTTCATAGAGATGTAAATTTTGTTGCGTTAAAAAAACAAAAACAACATCATCAAATAAAAATGAAACGTAATGCAAAGTCGTTCATTTTCGTTACTTTTACGTTTTTCATGCACAATTTCAGATCATAAACTTTACACATCTTTTCCAGCTAGATATGTATGTAATGAAAGAATACCGGATATGCATGCATCGATATAATTGAATATTAAATGTGTTAAATAGATTAAATATTATTACACCTTGCTACACATGTGCTCAGCATTGCGACAACGCAATTGCATTAAGGTATATTCGTGACCGCATACATGGTGTTTTCTATTAGAAAGATGCGCTATAAAAACACTAATAGTTAAAATTGAGTCATTTTCCTCTAGATCTTTTATTGGGTAAAGTTAAAATTCCTCATGAATTTCGAGAGTTCTGTTTCTCGTACGTCCTCATTCGATAAGAATGAATCACGCGTGAGTGTGTAGAATCACAGCGTACCTCACATTACACGATCATTTGCAAGATTGGAATTCCATAATCACAAGTCAGGCAAATTAGATACAAATCAAATACAGGTTAATCAAAGTGTAATTTGTTGGTCAAGTCATTGAGAAGTATAGCTGGGCCAAAAATTCCTACATTACACAACATAAGGCATGATTTTAATTTCCACATTTAGTTCTCTTATCGTTAAGCATCAAAGAGAAATTGGGGCAGGAATGTACAAGGAAATTGTTAGCGTAAGAGGGAGAGCGAGCGTACCGTAGTGGGTATTTTAATTTCAACCTACACTTAGTGCATCTTTCTACATACAGTCACGACAGTAATGGTTTTATTTTCGTAATAACTTCTTTCTAAATAAAACTTCAAACTTTCCGCCGTTGTTGTACAGCACATCGCCATTTTGGTAATGTATGACGTACCACATGCACCGACAGTACTGCGTGACATGTGCAGGTGCAAGTGTGACGTCACGAACACGTAATTTCGCAACTACATGGCGACTTGCGAGTGAATAACTTGTATATTCACAATAACTTTATACTTTCTTGGACGTGAATTGATTGTACTACCGAATGGTCTCTTATTGTTTAAATACCTCTATTTTACGTATCAGGACCATCTGGGAGGCTATACAACGGTTTTCCTTTAAGCAAACATTTCAAAGCATGCATAAATACACTGGTATTCGTCCCCACCACTACATGTGTGATTGTCACTCTTGGTCAAAAATGTAAACAGGCTAGCATTGCGACTAGACGACGTGTTGCAAAATAAAATCTCCTAATAAATATCTATAAAGACTGTCCTTAAATCACTCATTGTGACATATTGGTTAATCACTTTACCAATTGATAGCTGATGAGTTATGAATCTGAAATGAAGAAAGATCACCCATGTCTTTACAATTAAACTCTGCGGTTGGAGACAACAGAATGAAAATGGAAAGGTGAAGGTCTCTGTGTGTGTGTATCATATTACTTACTCTAACCTGGGTGAGTATTATGAAACGGTGTCTGTAATTGTACTTTACAAAATACAAAGGTCAACAGTTTGAGAAAAGTAATGGTCCTTAAGCAGCAAACTTTCAAAAACTTTGTTTCAAGTTTATGGTGGAAATAGTAAATATCTAAATGTAAGTTATGCTTATACTTTCCCTGTGTATATTTACTTCTGTCTCAATTTCTCTCAATTTTGGAGAATCCAGGGTTTATTTGCCCCTTAAATTATGCGATGTCTTTGCCTATTTTGCAATTGACGTTCCGTTTATTGAATACGTTTTGGTTCTGACAACACCAACATATGTAGGTACCAGAACTGTCTAAAACTGTCTGAAACTGGCATTTGGTTTTACGTTATACAATAAAAGTAGGAAGGTTTTGCAATACATTTGTAACGTTAGTAATTCTGACTTCTACCGCGGCAGTTCTACAGAAACAAGTAGCAGACTTCCGTTGTGTACGAACTATCCGAACAGCCAGACGCGAAGGTGATGTTGATTTTGAGGCAAAATTGCTTCTCTCAAGTATCAGCACTGAGATTTCACTGGATTTGCCGTTACATTAGTATTATGTTGAACAATGTGTTCTCAGGTAAGTCCGTACAAAAGATATGGAGGGAATACAAATGAAGGGGCAAATTTTGCTTTTATAAGAAAAATCAGCAAATTTCACTGGATTTACCATAACAATAATAAGGTATTGAACATTGTGTTCTCAGGTGAGTTCTTACAAAGCTTTAAGTTAATTGGTCTAATAGCCTAGGTATCAAGATATGCTGGAAATACACATTTTGGGGCAGAATTTGTTTTTTTTTTCTAAAAAATCAACAAATTTCACCTTCTTTTCTTTTAAACTGACATACCTCGAATATTACATTCTCAGATAAGTCCTTGCAAAATTTGTCAATAAATGCTTCATTAGTTCCCAAGACATGCGGAAATACAAATTTTGCGGAAATTATGCAAAAAAAAGTCAAATTGGCTTTTCCCCTTCAAAAATCCACATATTTTACTAAATTTACCGTGCTGCCAATAGATCTTGGACATATTGGCATCATGCGGAACCTTACCAAGAATAAGCTTTATCGCTCATACACTTTTCAAAGTATTCTGAAAAAAAAAAACAAAACACAATTTTGACAGGTGTGCACGCACACACACCCAGCTTTGTTTTCCATTCATTCCGAGGACCTCATGGTGCTTTCTTTTGTTTTTTTTTCTCTCTCAACTCTGACCTTAACAATACACTGTCTATTGTTAATCTTGAAAGGACCGGAGAAATCTATTGAATTTTCTACAGAGGACCTAAAATCTATTGTTTCGGTCCTCGATCTCACCTGAAAACTTGGGCGCACGCACACACCCACACGCATGCACACACGCACGCAAACATATCGGCACGGACACGTTTTCATTTATACCACCCGACAGGACGCGGCTGTACCCGTGGTCACCCTACCATGAGGGTGTCGCTACGCATCCACTCCAAGCGTTTACATCGCAACCATTCTCCCATGGGTGCACAGTACAATTTATAGCTCCACTAGCCAAGTGACTACAATATCTCATCTATCCCCTATAGGGCGATGTGGTAAAAATAAGATAGTGAGTAAGTATGTTTTGCTTTGAAAACTCAGAAACGATAACCCGATTCCTTACCCTTTCCCATTTCCTTACGTTGCCCTCTGACTTTCAATATATTAATAACAAGCAGGTGGCTAAGGAATTTAAGAATGTAAACTGATGTTCATTTTTTTTTTGAATCACTGTTGCAGAGTTCTCCCTATAAGGTAATCTTTCACCAATTCGAGGCACATTTGTATCTGATTTAACTTAGCAGCAAAGCATAATGTAGAACTAGTTTTACCACTTTGTTGTTCTTTAGACATGCTTTAGATCCTACTTCTAGAAGCAAACTGTCAAAATTTTCGTCTGTCGGTGACATCAGATATAAAGAAATCCTATGCGGTAGCTTTTGTGTATTGGTAAGGCCACCATGGCTTGACGACCACTTTAACATTTCTATGACAGTATTGCAGTATTTCGGTTGTACCAACTATACCACCTACTCAGAACATATCCAACGCATTCTCCCATACCATCATCATTAAAAGACACGTAGATCGAGCAGCAAGGGAAAAGAGAACAGTCAGAGAAAAATGAAACGTAATTCAAAGTTGTGCATTTTTGCCACTTATATGTCGTTCATTCACAGTTCCAGATTGCGAACTTGCTGTATACATCTTTTCCAATTACATATGGATGTAATGACGTAATCCCGGATATTCATGCATCGGTATACTTGAATATGATATGTGTTAACTAGCATCACTATTAGCTGCTTATCTAATTATTCTTTCATCAGTGATTTGAAGAAAAATATTACATATATAGATATTATAGATTGTAGATATTATATTTTCATGCTAAGACTGGCGGAATTAAACTATCATGACTTGTTACTTTTCAAACTTGAAAGAAATAACATAATTTAGTACTCCCATGCAGGTGGAAATTAAACAGCACAGGGCGATCGTAGAAATTATATTACTTATTTTTTCCCATCACGTTTGAATATCGAGGATAATTTAAACACATATCGTTAGTGTCATTAAAGCTTGATTGATAACTAATAGTTCTGGTCATAAATGCTAAAGTATTAGACGACTTATTAGAAAATGTGATTCTCGATATCCATATTCCTTTAAATTGCTTCCTGAGACTAAAGTGACGAATCACTATGAAATTTGGTAGATACATTGTTTTGAATCTGAACTAGAACTCTCCCCCATCGAGACCCCACACTGTGGTTGGAAAGAAAGTAACAAAAATTGAGTGATCAATGTGACTGAATGTTTCTACTATATTACTTCCAGCACTATAGTAGTTTTTCTAAGTTTACATTTTTTTTTTTTGTCATATGTAGTTCACAGTTTTATGCTCAACGACTGACAGACTTCCAAGAAATAACTGTAAGAAATGATGTATAGAATGTCTAAAAAAGGGTAGTGTAATTTAGAAAAGGATCTGTCTAGTTGTCTAGAATACAACAACTGATATGTTCCGCTAAGTTTAAGAATGGCTCTGACATACCTAGCGTACAGATAAAACAACCATCATGCTAAATTCCTTTTTTTTTTTACTTCTGATGTACTAAGCCGTTACCCTTCAATAAAAGCTGATTCTGTTTTCAATAAAATTCCAAGCAATTTTGACTCTTCGTATGGTCTCCATTACAAAGACTCTTAAATTGATTAATTACATTGATTAAAATTTAAACTTTCATACTGAAAATGATATGTTGCCACAAAAAAAGCCAAAGATATTAAATTTCAAGGACAAAAAAGGCGATATGAAAATCAACTAAATTTACAGGCAATAACAGTATAAAAAAGATATCCAGCGAGAAATCTAACTTTTGATGGTTTGCCCTTTTTCATTTTAAGTGGATTGGGAGGGGATTAAAAGCACATATCGAGAATCACTTCAACCTGTCGTGAGGGTGTAATATTCAGATTTCTTATATGCAACTAAACTAACATTAATCTGACTAAGCATCAAGTATGTGATTTTACTTTTATAAAATCCAGTCTGCACTGTGTCGTATAGTTTGCCCTCAGAAGACCTTGTGGTACAACGATGTAACATTAACCTACCTATCCTATCTCTTAATTCGGAGGAACAGATGGAGGACACTGGGGCTTTTCATTAGGAAACGTTATCGTGTGGCTGTAGAGATGTGTGTCATTGATTTCGTAATATTGTAAGCTTGAAAGAGTACTTTCACGATAAGGAGGAAGAGGAGTAACTTGGGCCCTACTCGTCGATTGAGGCATAAATGATAATTGATTTAGTGGATTTTCGTCCCCTTGAGATGAACGACTTGGTATGTACTGAGGAGGCCGTCGGCTGTCATGGTGTTCGTTTAGATTCTTGCACAAACAAGTCTTGCACTTACAAATGACGGCAACACAGACGAGAGAGAGAGACATAGAAGAAAAGCACCACCAAGGATTCCTAGAAAGAAGCTAGTGGATACACCATCCTTCCTATCTTCTGAAATTGAATGAAAACAAATCTGGTTATCAAAGAGGGTGACGCGTTTTCACGATGTTTTGTATATCAGTCTTAGAGTAAAGGACAACTTACAAGTTTCTGTATATTTTCTATTCCAACCAAACAGGACTGATACGTCTTGTTGAATAGATCACACAGTTTGCCTCAAAATGTTTACAAGAATTTCGTCTTTCCAAAGAAATACGTTTTTATCAAATAGTTTGTTATGTCAATCTAGGAATGCTCTGTTCTCCCAGAATTAAGTTTCCTCTCAAGCGAGGGACTTAGATCCAGTATTATTACATAAAGGTATCTGGGAGTTAGCATGTTTTGTGATCTTGCAACTGTTTAAAGTGCATAATACTCAGACATCTACTCATAGGCCTGTAGGTCCCATCTGCTGAAGAGGGGGGGGGGGGGGGGGCAAAAGCGAATGTGCCCGAAACATAATATGACATTTGTCAGAATTTCCGCAATTGATGACACATGTACAAATAACAAAACGATCGAAATGATATGGATGTATGTATGTATGTATTCGTATTGACCAACAGCATATCAGATAAACTAGATTGTCATTTATTATCATCAAGCTACATACCCCTTAAGTTACTTGCATATAAATTCTAAGCACCATCTTTCCTGTTACCCAGCATGTACATAATTAGCAAAAGGTTAGCCAAATTAGGAAGCTCACTTTGGTTAGGTACAGTATTGAGTTTTACCTGGTGTGACAATTTTTTCAAGTCAGATTACTACATATTGAAGAAGAGAAAAGCAATAAACGATGGAAGGAAAATCAAAATATGGGCGGGGGGTATTGAGTGCAGGATTATCTTAGTGCAGCGCCATCATTTCATGGCGCTGAACGTACAAGAAAGTTCTTGGTTTTATGAACTTTTACATGACCCAAAACCTTACTTTCTGGATATTGAAATGTGCATGCACCCAGCCTAGAATGTGCATGGGTTTCCACAGGTAAAAACAGAATCAAGAAAAAGCACTTATCAATTGATCAGATCAGAGGGATTTTGTTCCAAGGAAGAATTTTGATGTAGTGACATAAGAGGAGTGAATGAAGGGTAGGGCTTAAATGAGGAACAAACCGTAACTACAGTTCTAAAGAAAAGCGCCACTCTTGCTCAGCGGGTATAGTACTGTGAACATTTCCAGATAATAAGCGTGCATGAAATTTCAGTTCTCTGTCTCTTTGGCGTTGCAAATTTTAGTTTTAATTGTGACCTTTAACTTGTCAATCAATCAACGCTCTTGAAATTACTAATTTCCCCATGAAAAGCAATTTATTCAGCTTTTTCCTCTTCACTTCTCTGTCTCTTTGGCGTTGCACACTTTAGTTTCAATTGTGACCTTTAATTGTGAACTTGTCAATCAATATACGCTCTTGAAATTACTAATTTCCCCATGAAAAGCAATTTATTCAGCTTTTGCTGCTGATCATATTACCATAAAATTTTCACCCTTCATAAAAAATACGAAAGAACTGTGACCTTCAGTGTAAGCAGGCACCCATGATCAGGTCAGTCGTCCCTACCGTCAAATGGAGCCTAACTGCGTAAGGCACTTTGTAGCAAATGCTGTAGTACAAAAGGTATGGAAATTTTGAACTCTCTAATAAAACACTTTTAAGTGCCGTATAGTTGGTTTGCTAACGACCATTTTCTATATTCTAAATTCTTTTCACGCACAGATTTTCATTTCTTTATTAAATCCTTCCCTTTTTTGCATGTGAAGAGAACCATGTATACTTGGAAAAACTACGAGACGTCTATCTCTAACATTCAAGTCATATGCGGTCCCCTGGTAATGCGCGGGTAGTCTGTAATAAGAAATGGGATGCAGAGTGATTACCTATGAAAACAAGAGCAAAGTCCACGTAGTTAGATATTTCATTGCTCGCATGCATTGATTTGAATAAAGAGGCCTACAAGGCCTACGCATGGTGATTTGTAATAGTTTACTGCAACTACATGTCACAGAGATTAGCGGAAGAACAGAATGCCTGTTGTCGATATGGTTCTGCCTGAAGCAATATACCATGTCATAAAATCTGTTGAGTAAAATATTATATAATAGGTAAGCAGCAGAACCGAACATAAAATTGTAATATTGATATCTACTGAACGTGGCATGCCTAGCCTAGTACCATTAATCTCCTTACCTAAAGGATTACATCACCTCGATTTCACTGTGACTTCGCCGCGAAGGGATCCCTTCAACGCAAGACCTTTCAATCCTTCACTTTTCCAGCGACTTCACCAAAATTCGCAACAGAGGGAATATTACTTCACAGGGAGGGCTCTTGCTTGAGACTAGTCGCCGCTCAGTCACAGCAAGGAAACAATTAGTTTCAAGAATGGGTTAAGACGACCCATTTATTGCGACTGATCACGAATACTTCACAGTAAAGAAATATTGCTTCGCGAGAAGATTGTCTTTTGCGACTATAGTTTTGAGGACCTCATCAGAACTTCCCACCTTTTTACAACGGACCTTCACCAACTTTCATTTTGCATTCTTGTGATTTGATACTCCAGTGGGAGGCAGATTTGAAATTCCCACAGTAGCTTTCTGAATGCATGTCAGTTTCATACAGACAGTCTTCACAAGTAGGCATGTAGCTATGCAGTTGGTCTGTACAACTGCATATACTGCAAGGACTGACGACATATCCAGTAGTTTGGATTAATTGGACATATTTTCACCACTTATCATTACAGGAGAAACTGTACATGGTAAGCTATTAGTTTTCATAGCTGAACTTTTTAATCAGGGAATTTTCAAATTTCAGAGAGGAAATCATGGAATTCTAAATTGCATAGATATGCTAGATTTGCGTAGAATGCTCACATAGCTCAGCACGACAAGGTAGAAACTTCCCTTTTTTCACAATCATCAACTTTTTCTGGATTAATCATCACAGTGATATTAGGTCGAACAATGTGTCCTCAGGTAAGTCTTTACACAGTGATAAGTTAATTGATCTAACAGTCCACATAATGTGCTAATATGGTGGCAAAACTAGCTTGTTCTTTCTAAAAAAAATCAGTAAATTTCACTCAATTTACTATAAAAGTGATATATATTGATTATTATATTCATAGGTAGGTCCTTGAATCATTCAGCTTATAATGCTGAAACAAGATATGGGGGAAATCCAAATTTCGGGGCAAAAGTGGCCTTTTTTCATAAACAAATCAACACATTTCACTGGATTTACCACAACAGTGATACCATATTGAACAATGTCGTCTCAGGTAAGTCCTTAAAAGATGTAGGTAAATTGGTCTAATAGTTTTCAAGATTGGCTAGAAAATCAAAAGTTGGGCAAAACTGGCTTTTTTTACCTTAAAAATCAGCACATTTCCCTGGATTTACCATGACAGTCATATTATGTTGAACAATGTGTTCTCAGGTAAGTCTTTACAAAGGTGCAGGTGAATAGAACAAATAGTTCTCAAGATATGGTGGAATATGTGCTGGTAATACTATGTTGAACAATGTGTTCTTATGTAAGTCCTTGAAAACGCCTGAGTTAATTGGTCTAATACTTCTTAAAGTGTGCGGGAAATTTTAATTTGGAATAATATGACTTTTTTGTCCTGAAAAAAATCAGTAAATTTCACTCTGTTTACTGTTAAAGTGAAATAAGTTGAATATTTCATTCTCAAATAGGTCCGTGCAAAAATTTTGCGTCAATTGCTCAAATTAGTCTCAAGATATGCTGGAAATACCAATTTTGCAACAAAATTGGCCTTTTCCCAAAAAAAAATCAGCAAATGTGACTCAATTTACCCCCAAACAATACATCTTTGACATTTGGCACCATGCATAGCCTAACCAACTTTAAACGTAATCGCTCATATACTTTCCAAAGGCATTCTGACGAAACATAACTTGAACAAGTGCGGACGCTTGCAGACACACACGTACAGCACATACCCGTGCTCATTGCCTTATCGGGACACAGGAAAGTTCCTGCAATGAAGTGACGGCACTTGACTTTTTAGAGTGGCGAAACTGAAGAGGGCGGGCTCTGGGTTTTCATTTGAGAGACCTCCAAGCAGCGACTGAATTTTCGGGCAGTTACAGTTACACCAGTTTCGAGCTTCTCGTGAGAACGGACATGAGAAGCTCTCGCTCTAGTCGGCGAATGCGATCGGATAAAGCAGCGTGCGTAACTGTTTCGAGTAAGTTGGACTATCAGACCGTTGGTACCACCAACACCAATATTAAGACATACTGTTTAGTTAGTACTTGTTATTTCGTCGCCCCATTGCCCGCACCGGTAGCCACCTGCACAATAGTGAGCTATCTGTCAGTTCTGCATATTCATTACAAAGTCTAAAAAGAGACATCTGTACGAAAACAAATCATTATGTAAAATATCTCATCTTAATAACAAGTAATAACTAAATAGTATGTCATAATATTGGTTTTGGTGGTACCAACGGTCTGATAGTCCAACTTACTCGAAACAGTTACCACAAAACTGCATTTTGCTGAATTTCCAGAAGGGTCTTCCCAAGTGCCGTTAACGGTTGTGTTACCTACCAGAAATACACCACCATTAAGATCATGAGATTGAAATGTGAGAGTGACCGTCCCTGAATCGTCGACAGCTTTGGGCTTCTCCCAAGTCATTCTGACGAGGTCATCTTGGAATGAAACTTCTCTCTGAATATTGGATGGACAGTCCGAGATTACAGGTGGGACCTCGTCAGGATCTGGAAATAACCACATTGCTTCTTTTATATTTAAATACTTTAACATGTACTCATATGTCAGTTTGTACTGGTCATCACTTAATTTGGTGTATATAATACAACTTACACGAATTAGAACTTTCAATACATAGCTATATGGTTATGATGATCGATACCACGGAATTGAACTACTTTATGGAAATTTACAGCAACGAAGGGCGTTCAGATTACCTATCGAAACAGCCAAAAGGAAAGTCAAACAAACATAAAGATGTCAGTGGTAGCAACCATCTGATTTCAATATTGCAACTCATCCGAAACAGTTACCACAAAATTGCAGTCGGCTGAATTTCCAGAACCGTCTTCCCAAGAATAGGTAACCGATGTACTGCCTACAGGAAAAACACCACCATTAAGATCATGCGACTGAAATGTTAGAGTGAGTTCTCCTGAAACATTGACCACTTTTGGCTCCTCCCAATTCACGGTGACAACGTCATTTTGGGATAACACTTCTCTTGAAATATTAGATGGACACCCAGAGATGGTAGGTTGAACCTCGTTAGCGTCTGGAAGATATCAATATTTTGTGATTTTATAACATTTGAAAGTGCGCATTACTTGTGCTGATCAAATGACGCTAAAACATTGCACGCTATCTTGCCTAACATTTTCTTTTGATTATCACTCTCTGGAACTAAATATCCCTTTAGACAAGTATTGAACCAGAAATAATGGAACCAATGAAACCTCAGTGCATAATAAAATACAGAAGTATAGTGCTGCATGCAACAAAGGTCAAGTAAGCTCTCCAAAGTGTTCTCAGCTGCTTTGCTTTACCTTGTAGCAAATATTATCCAGACCTAACATTTATTTATCTATCATATGTAATTCACCGAATAAATCTTTCAACCTCAAGACAAAAAGGATTTGTTGCTTCGATGATGTAACCTACTGTAGCCTAGCTGCTAACATTAACTACTAAATACAGAATGAGAATCTTACAAGCACATAGCCAAATGGATTTCTGAGCACTTTAAATCTGGAAAGAATTCACATATCGACAAAGTCAGAAGCAAATCTGCAATTGGCACTAGCAAATGTGATCAAAACTAGAATCCCAAATTATTGATTTAGTGGTTGACCAGTACTTATTGATGAAGCTACAACGTAGAATAAAAAAGAAATTACCCATCAGCCTTGAGAAAACAGACTTGAACAAGTAGTCTGAAGGCCGAAGGAGCAATTTGCTAATCCTTTGGTTTCCTTTAATTTTGTCACAATTTCCAGTATTTGGGTCCATTTTAGTTAATGATTCAGTCAGTGTGTTGCGGGCAATGCAGTAGCTTCGGTCATATCCTTAAGGGGGTATGAAGGTCCCAAATTCCTTTTGGATGAATGTCGTTTTTCAACTGAGGGGGGGGGGGGAGGCGCTCTAACTGTTTTCGAGCAGTACAAAGTCTTTATCAAAGAGAGGTTGCAGTCTTCTTGAAAAGAGCATGATCGTAGTCGTCGAAACACACACACACAACCAAACCTCAGTTTCTTGAAGGGGGGGGGGGGGGATGCTGAGAAAAGGCAGGACTATCTAAGAGAGGCGTCACTATTGGTTCGTGCTTAGCGTATACGAAAATTATGGCTTTCCGAACGGTCTAGGTGGCGGAAACAGCACTTTCGGGGTGTACTCAAAATGCGTGTTTCCATCCTTGAAATAGGGGTCTCATGGTTGAAATTCCTCAGTTCATGTTAAAACAAGAGCAGTATGAAAAATGATAATAAATACAAGGTGGGTTAACACATACAAGAATGAAAATGAATTACGCATCTTCTTTCATTTCTTTCTTCGAATATTTGCCAAATATTTTGTGGCTGAACACATAGGCATACGGGTCACTAGAAATTTGGGAACAGAGATATTTTGTCCGAATATTGTTTGTTACAATTAAAACGGGATTGCTATCTAAGCGGAAAGGGGCCACGACCCGAGCATAACGTCCAAGAAATTTACAAACCCCACAGTTATTCAGAAACGATATTTTCCAAGTTTTCTAGTCATGAACGTAGTCTTAAAATAACTATATCAAGACTGCAATTTGAAATAAAATAATCTATTAAAATGGTAATGAATACAGTTAGTATTTCCAGAGATCCCAAATCCAGTGCTCCAAAATCCTGAAGGAATTTGCGAAAAATAGAAATTTCCTTAGAAACAGAATGCTTTTAGTTGGTCAGAAGGACAGTGTGCCTAAATATCATTAATATGAATTATCAGACGCCTACTCAAAGATTTGGGGAGCGTATCGAAAAATTCTAGGTTAAAACCCCTCCTAGTTTCGTATTTTCGTCATGTCCACTGGGGTTGTGATGGAAAAGGGGAGAGGCAATTCATGAGGTGGGTGACCGTCAGCCTAGTCAAGTGGGTCCTTATTTTCTGAGAAATTTGTAAACTACCCCGTAAACATAGACAATATCCAATGCAGAATGCACAAATTCCAAGTCGACAAAATTACCCATTAGTATTCCAACCCTCGTAATCATCGTTGTTGCTATCTGAGAAATGTCTCGTGATGTCATTCATACCAAATTAAATATCGAAGATGTTCTATTCTTTACGTCGCAACACTCTTGAATGTCTTGTCTGGTCTTGTCTTCAAAATTACTTGTTAACACTAGGAAGTGTCACTTTTGCACCATTTTCTTCATGTGTGGCATAGATACTGCTGGTGTGCAGGTACACCGTGAGTGGCTTCTGTAGGAGAACCTCTTGCGCCTAGACTAAGTTCCAGACTGAGTAAGAACGCTGATCTGAGCAAGGGCTTCATTGCAATTAACTGATCTGAAGTTCTTAAGATGATCCAAAGGGGTATTGTAATATTTAAGTTTGAAATTTAAGATTTAATTCAATTTGAAAGCATTTAATTTATTGTGTACTTTTGTATTCAATTTTGTATTTTTATTAGTTTTCACAAAGGCAAACAAAGAGATTAATCACAGAGAAAGGCCTTCCGTAGAGACTCAGACTCATACAGGTTGTTTACTGCTACAGTTACACTAGTTTTCAGAAAAGTTTCTCCAACCATTTTACTCTCTAGCGATTACACAATTTTTAATTTTTACGACAGTTGTCGATGATTTTATAACAAAGTGGAGCTAGTCTTACTACCCCAAACTTTTATAAATGAAAGCCATTTTGATGGATAAACATGATAGCATACTTGGTGTTTTGATAAGTGGATGAAAGCATAAGCTGAGTGATGGTTGGCTGGAGGCGTGGATTTGGTGTAAGGGACTGGTGTAACCCTCCCCTTTTGAGTGATATTCCAACTTCCAGTTCACCTTAGACGCCATCTAATAGCAATAGTGCCATTTGTTGCTTCTTTATAAGTCATATTTTTTTCTCAAACGAAAAGATAATTGAACAATTTTTACTTTCTAACAGTAACAGATTTTGTCTTGTTGGGACATTTCAACTACCAGGTAAAATCAGAAAAAAATCTGATGCAATATTTTCCATCTATTAAAATGTGCTAAACTTACATATGAAAAATTCCAACTGGCGTTTCAGATTGTCGGACTATCATGTCTCCTAGACTGAAACATGAGAAACTGGTATTTCAAATTTATTGGTTTATTTCTTCAAATACCAGGAAAGCGTAGACACAATCTTGAGAGCAATGCTTGGCATTTTTGATGGCATAAAATGTACTATAGACGTGGACAGGAACAACTCAAACTGGTATCAGAACTGTCTTCTATATTAAATGGAGAATCCTAACCTTTACATAGGCATACCTTTATGAACCCTTTATTGGACATAACAGGTGGAAACAAATGTACGTTAAAGGCACATTTTTATTAAGTAGACATGCAGTGCACGTAACCAGCTTTATAATTACCATTTCCTATTGACCGGCACAACAGACGTGTATCACTCATGCACCAACACTGAATACATTCGTCATAACAACGTCCGAGAACTATCTCTTTCATTATGACCCATTATATAGGCCATTAAAATCCATGTACACTCGGAAACACTCAGTACTTCTTTTCCATAGTCATGCATGCTTTTTGAGCCAATCATGAATACGTAAAGACAGACACATAAATATAAAAACTTTTGGTTTTAGATGAGACAAATTTCTTGGTACAACGTTGTGGGCACGTCATACAAGTATTTCGAGTACTCCAAGTTCCAGTTCAGGGCGTTCCTGAATATTGTTAAGGTATTTTTTGACAATTACTTCCCTACATGAATATAAACATATGTAAATTACGTCTTTCGCCCTAAGTCAGAGTGAGATTTTTCTATAGAGTGTCCATCAAAAGTGTAATTCAGGGTCGTGTTACTTACATGTTACAGAGATGTTAAAAACACAGTCTTTTGCTGAATTTCCAAACTCGTCTACAGCTGAATATATAACGTGGATTGTGTGGTCGTTAGGTGAGACGTTCAGACGGTTGGATGGATGTGATGACGTAACAGTGACTGGCACACCGGATGGTGAATGAACTGTCGGTTCTGTCCAACTAACGGGCGTGACCACCCTCGTAGTGATGAACATGTCATTTGGACAGTTAGTGAAGGTAGGAGAGACTGTAAACAAGAAGACCATGTGAGAAACACTCGGATTTAAATTCTTGACTAACAAAGCTGATATCGTCAAACTGTTCCAGCTTTTTTGGTAGTTAAGTTGATGGTGAGCAAACACTGTCAGAGCAAATACTGCACTTTGCCTTCAAGTGCACCTGCCCAGTCATATCCAGAACTATGTTTTCCAGCACATGCATTTTACCCGTGCTGTAATACGGATGCTACGCTCGTGTTTTGTACTAGTTTTCACACGACTGGTTTGCCTCAAGATGGGTCGCGATGGCCATTTGTAGTCTTCGCGTGTGACAGGTGCTGTAAGGGGTAAGCATGTAGTAGACTTCTGTGACATAGTCTCTAAATTATCAGCAAACATGGGGAAATAAAGGAGACTGACCTGGTTAAACACGGAGAAGTTTGGCCAAATAATTTTAGTTGATATAAAACACAGTTCAGTTTCAAGCTTAATGAAGCCAGTAACAAATTAATAGGCCAGAGAATCGTAGTTCGACCGTCTTTATCTCGTTGACCTCTCATCAGTTAATGATACGGCACGCGTGGATCTTTTTCTGGCTCCAGCCTCTAGCATTAGCATAATGTTAGCCTAGGAGAATACTCAAGGGGGCTTTTACCAGATTCGCTCTTCAAGTTCCTATTCTCGTAAAACAAACCAAATACGAAGTACACTAAACAAATGTGATATTCGGTCCTGCAGAATCGGGAATATCAACTTGGCAGAACAGCAAGTTTAATTGCAATATAAATAGCTGTCAATATATCATAGACGTTGTCGAGTTGTACAGTCGCAAGTTGGTGCTATATACCAGTGGCATAGCTACTTGGAGAAGGGGAGGTTTCACCCTAGGCCTCGAGGTATTATAATCTTAGATAGATATTACTTTTATGCAATAAACTTCACCATAAAGTTAACTGTCAAAATAAAACAAATTTGTGTTGTGCAAAGGTCAAAATTATTCTGTTGGATCTCATTAGAAATAGTGCTTGTTCAAGTTAACATGGATCTCTCAAATTCAGTGCATGATCATGAAGGCGACATATTTAACAGTTGCATCAAGTCGTAGCTGACGTTCTGATCGCAGTAAACTAAAACGCACGATAAATTTTAGTTAGTATCTAGAATAAAATTTTATAAATTTTATCTGGCTTGTAATTATAAAACATTTTACTTATCAGGGCTAACATATCTTTAATTATATCTGGCTTCATGTGTGCATATAAAACTTTATTTGAATATCTGGACAAGCGTTTCATCAACAATTGTATGACTTGATCTAACAGTTTAGAACTCTTTTACATATGTGAGTCGGCATTTCATCAGTTTAAATCTGGCTCGATATAGCCAAAGAAAACTTAATTTGCGTATCAGGATTGGCATTTCATTGAGTTGTAGTGTTTGATATTGAAATGCATATAAACTTTATATACATATCAGGACTGTTGTTTCATCAAGTTATATATGGATTGATAAGGCCATATAAAACTTTATTTGCATATTTGGACTGGCATTTCATCAACATTTGTCTAGATGTCGTCTTATAAAACTTAATTCACATATTTGGACTGACAATTCCATCAAGTTATGTCTGGCTTCAGGTGGCCATATAGAACTTGATTTGCATTAAGATCAGCACAGTTTAGGCTGCTAGATAAACAAATGTTTTCTAATCCTTCCCCTTAGATCCCGACCCCAGGACCACGATCGGTAATCAGCTCCATCACACCAGAAGTCACCTCTATGTATAAAATTAGATCGGCTTACTTTCTATTAATGTCAGCCCACACTTTCAAATTAAAATCAAACTGACGCCTATGTTTCAGAGTTTTCAGTTAAATAGCATTCACGGGGCAAATCATACAAGTCAACTAATCTTTAAACAAGTAGTTGGCTCAGAACAATGATTTGTTGTGAAATTTTGCAGAGGCCACCATTTCACTGGAGAGCAAGTAGCACTAATTGGAAAGGCTGTTTCATTGAATTAACTGAATACATAAAGCTTTTACGTTTATGAGAAAAGAGCTGATAACTGGAAGTAACCTAGGTTTTTACATCGAAGACTATATATGAAGTTTACCAAGGTCTCCTGAAATAGCAAGATGCATATTATTTTTCATTTTTTGACATACAACTAAAGTGATACGAGGTACTGCGATACGCCACACCTAGCGACACACAATCAGTGTAATTATTCTTCCCCTGACCTCTGGCAACACAGTACTATAAAGTTCAGGTCCCGATGTAACTAAAGCAGACGACAAATGCCAAATTGTGGTTACTCTAGAATCCAATGTTAGCCTAACAGAACTGTCAAAAAAGACACAAAGTACAACTCACCGTGCGACCTTGGAGGTGCAAACTTTTCACAAAAGTGTCCTGTCCCCATGTAAATAGCAACTCCCTGGTAAGACGAAAGTTATATCTACACCATACCAGGCTTAACTTTGATTGCTTTATGTTCTGAATGTGTAGCTCTCCTGACTGAAATATATTGGGGCAACCAGACTATGTGACCAGACCTCAACAGGCAACAGGCTTTAAACTATGAAAAAAATTGTAAACACGTTATCGAAAGGATGTAAGCTTGAACAGTTCCCATATCTAGTATGTAGGTGTGCCACATAGACTAGACGAATCCTATTGTTTTTGGTGGCGGTCAAAGGTCATTTGGGGTCAACAGGAGTCAAAGTGTGAACACCTTGTAAACGGGTTATCTCAAGAAGGGAAACGTAGACAGTTCTCACCTGGACTATGTAGGCGTACCACATTAAGTAAAGGAGCTCTGTTGCTTTTGAGGTAGGTCAAAGGTCAATTAGAGTCAACAGGGGCAAGTTGCTAAAACCTTGTAAACATGATATCTCAAGAAGGAAAACTAGGACAGATCTCATATTTAGTATGTAGGTGTACCGCAATGAGTAAAAAACTTTGTTTTTTGTGGAGGTCAAAGGTCATTTGGGATCAAAAGGGGTCGAAAGGGGTCTAGCTGTGACAGCTTACTAAACATGATATCTCAAGGAGGGAAGCTTGAAACTATAATCTCATATGTTATGTGTAGCTGTTGCATCACTGTAACTGTAATATGCGGTTGTGCTTGTTGAGACGTATATCAGTCATCATATATCAGATTGATAAAAGTCCGAAACCGCAATGCATTTATGCATTCTGCTTTTTTTTTGTGTATCACCAGAGGAATCAAACCTTCAACCTTCATAGGAATCAAAATGAATTGTAACGTTGTGTGTTTAACGATTGGATCCTTGAGGTACTGCTTGCCCTAAGACCTCTTGTAACCAAAATCTAAATGAATAAAGAGATAAAATTTACAACTTTACAAAATGATGACACGTATGTAAAGGTTGAATTGCCTTTGTCACTCAAATGTCAATCAGTGTAAACTGAAGCAATGCAAGTGTCTGACTTAGGTCTATAACACAAAAGTAATAACGTGTTTGTCTCTATATATGGAAAATGATCAGTAGACCAGCCATCCTTACATGATATCAAACATGTTTATGAATTCTCGAGAGGAACATATCGTAACCATTATCGTATATCCGGATATCACGCCATGTTCTTTCATGCATGAAAGGTCTTCTCGAGACATGATTTTAGCAAATTATATGTATTTTGTGAGAACTAGGTGAATATTGAATATTCATGACACAGATTTTTGGTTTGCTGTTCAAAGGGGAACAGAATCGTGTTTTACAGACAAATTGATATATTTAAAAACGATACTTGTGAAGACAGAAAGAGATATTATTAAAAATAAGGAAAGAGGCTGGCCGTCTCTTCAAGAAATAGGTTTCTCACAGATAAAACTTAAATTGCTTGTTGCTCGTAATGTTGTCCTAACAAACTTTCAAAAATTCAAGTGATTCATCTTCCATAACTCATCTCATGAACAATTTGTGTTCAAATGAAGCTTTTGCAGCTGTTTTATCGGTGAACCTTGACCTTGAACCAACAATGAATACGTTTATTTTCTTGAATGTCATGTGATCGCCGGCGTTTAAAGCGCCTTATTTTCTTTTAAAGGGAAAGGAAAATGTTTTTGTTTTTGGTGTTGCTTCGATTAATAGAATAGACATACTTATGTAATGGTCTCTTCGTATCCTTTAGTGTATGCTATGGAAATTCCCAATTCATGTAGTGGATAGTATGCCACAGGCAGACATTTGTCAAGGAAGGGTGAAGTCTCTTTAAGGCTAACGAAGGGAAAATTTTGTCACAAAATACTTAAAAAGTACAGTACTTCCCAGGTGCATGAAATTGAATAAACACTGCAAAGTTTGCACACAAAAAAAAGCAATTAAAAGTAACAAAATTGTGTTGGGGTCTTTCGTTTATGACTTCCCTCTGAGCAAAGAGCCTAGTGATATGCAATGGTTAAATGCATCAAGGGACCATTTGGATGTTTAAATGGTTACACATACCAACACATGCAAATGAACCTGAACTAAAATTCCAGTTACGTCGGTATGATGTAAAGCAGCAAATGATCTAATGATAATTAAATGTTTTGTTTGTTTTCCATACACCAGGTCTAAATGCTTTTACAAAAAATCAACATGCGACAACATCATTTGATTATTGCTATATTTTATTTTCATCGAGCAATTCAAAGTAAACAATGTGAAGTCCTTAAAATAGTAATACGCTATTGAAAGTCTTGTACTTCATTGTGTCATTACATCACATAATTTAATTCAAGAATTGTTTAAGTTGGTATTCATTCCATGTGAAATTGCAATATATAAGCCACAAGCTTTCTCCACATTTGTGTGGTCGCTTAGATTCGAAAACTAAGTGCCCTTCAAGACCTGATTTTAAAAAGAAATATGACATGTAATTAGGTAACAGTTCTTTCATACCACTTTTTTAAATATATTATTTAAAATATTGAAAGGTGTTTTCAATTAGCTTGAAAGAAAACTTCATAAAAAACCAACCTTCACGTTGATAAAACTAAACATTTCATATTTTTCGAACATCTGAACTCAGATTCCTTTTAAATAACTTTGAATGTTATTAATTGATATGTTATTCGCTTAGATTCGAAACTAAGTGCCCTTCAAGACCTGATTTTAAAAAGAAATATGACATGTAAGTAGATAACAGTTCTTTCATACCACTTCTTTAAATATATTATTTAAAATATTGAAAGATGTTTTCAATTAGCTTGAAAGAAAACTTCATAAAAAACCAACCTTCACGTTGATAAAACTAAACATTTCATATTTTTCGAACATCTGAACTCAGATTCCTTTTAAATAACTTTGAATGTTATGAATTTGATATGTTATTCCAGTAAAATAGCATTGAACTATTTTCTGTGCGAGTTTATCTATTTTTCAATGTGTATGTCTGCCTGTCTGTCTGTATCTCTGCAAGAGGGTGTCTCTATATCCTATCTCTTATCTCCTTACTGTTATGCTTTTCGTTTTTCCATCTACTGGTCAGTCTTTTAATCGCAAATACTTACCATAAACGGGACTGTCGAATAATGCCAGAATCACCACAATGAAAATGGCGGAACAATATGCCTCCATCTTTAAAAAATATCAATGCTTTACAGTCAGACAGTAAATACAAAGAGATTCGTCATTATTCAAAGAGAGAGAGAGAGAGTCCACAGCCTACACGGGAAGAGGACGAAGTATATAGTTCGAGTAAATCAAGGAGGGCTGTTCAAAAATGATTTTCCTTGTATTAAATGAAGCAACATCTAATCGTGTCTACAGCTCTGCCGGCACAGAGATATTCTTCTCTAAAAAAAATAATCGAATAACGCCAGTGACTGACGTG
The DNA here is from genome assembly GCA_021234535.1 of Stichopus chloronotus. Lineage (NCBI taxonomy): Eukaryota > Metazoa > Echinodermata > Holothuroidea > Aspidochirotida > Stichopodidae > Stichopus > Stichopus chloronotus. Next base: position 2,318,193 of record CM037832.1, on the reverse strand, counting down.
ATAGGGAAATACCCTGTAGTTCACCATGATGAGTATCTCAGCATGGTAATGTTTGCATTTTCTGTTGGTTATAAAGTATTTTCTGTTTGCTATAATAAAAAAATCTGAATCGGTTCTTATTGCTATTCCGCTACGTGACTACATACAGAGCAGACCAAAGTTTAAGTCTAGTTTTAGTCTAATAGCACAGCAGTCTAAGCCACATGTGACCAGATTTTAGGAAAACGCTAAACACTTTTTCTTTAAAACATTTCAATATTAAAGTTTACCCTGGAGCGTCTTTCATGTCAATTATCAGTAACCTGGATGACTTAAAGGCAGGAAAATGTTTCCTATTCCAATTTCATCTTTAAAATTAACATTAAATGAAGAAAACCATCACAATCGTCAAAATATTTCCAAAACTTTTCGGAATAGTTTTAGTGTATTATTGTGGCACAAACTCTTCACCTTTAGATCACCATAAGTATGTTCAGCCAACAGAGTTCCTTTATTTTTAAGAAGCGTGCCGACACGCTGGACGCCTTGTAATAGTTCACAGATGCGCGTCATGATTATGTGCGTATGCCATTTCTTTTCCGGCTCAAACGTACTGTACACCTAATTTGTTGTCTAGTGTATACACGACAGTAGAAACATACTAAGTACTAGAGAGGGTATTGACAAAAGGATGTAAAATGACGTTTTGAGATATGATCGTTCATCTCAAACATGGTAGCATCGGTTGAAACATTAAATCGCATTTCAAGGAAAAGAAAAGATCTGATAAGTTACCTTGACACGCTGCACTAACAGAACCTATTATGTGTTGTATTACACGCTGCGACCTTGCTCTGACCGCATATTGTAGCTACCAAACGACTAGGCTTGGAACTGTTAGACGTTCTGTCTAGCAAGATATCGCTGGACACTTTTTCCAAACATTTTACCTATTTGAGATTTGATTCCTGACATTTGAACTCTGACCTTACATTTTGTTTACAGACAGCTTATTGATATAACCTCACACCATCGGTCACCTATCTACCACCTTTGACCCAGACACTGCGGTCCTTGAAGTCTTTGACTTGTGGACGCAAACTCTTCAGTGTCAAATTATACATTTTGTCATACAAAATTTCAATACAAGTCATATATTTGAAGGTCCCATGAAAATAACTTTTTGATAAAAATTTACAGTAAAATAAAATTGTCACTCATTTGTCTCCCGGCCTTTGAAGTCTGACCTTAAATTTTGAAAAGAGACGCAACTTCATACCATAGGTCACCTTCCTTCTAACTTTGACTGTCATGGACGAGTTGAGGACGCAAACTTTTCAGTTTCAAATTTCACATCTTACCTTTGACCTTTGACTTCCAAACACATACAGAAATGATTCGTAGATACCCGATACGTTATCAATCCAGTAAACTACTCTCGAAACCTGCGTCTGCCATGTAGAGTTCATCATCAAGAGGGTGGTAGTCTATGGCAACAGGTATTTCTTTCGCGTCAACTCCAAATCTGGTCTGGTGATAGATTTTCCAGCCGACAACATGAACGTCTCTTTTCTTACTTCAACTTGACAAAGAAAGTAGGATAAACAGTTTTTTATACTAAAATTAATCATAGAAAAACGTAACAGACCTAAAAAGGGATAATTAAAACAAGGCAGCTTCCTTTTACATGCAAACTATTACATTAGCAATGGGAGAGGCCAATTGGAGTTATAAACAAAGTTCTCAATGATATTGGAACACCTCAGAAGGCTCAGATCCAACGGAGAGGGTCTTTCAGATCACCAAAGGAGGGACTGTTCCAGATTCACCCTTTCTTTGATAGGGTGAATGCTTATAACATGCTTACGATTTTAATTGGACTCGAGTGAAGTGTCAGAATGTTCGTCCGTCGGTGACATCAGATAGAAAGAAAAAACTGATCTGGTATAGCTGTTGAACCTGTACACTCTGGCATCATACACAATTCCAAGTAACAAACTTTGTACATCTTATCCAACTAGATATTTCTGTGATAAAAGAATTCTGGATATGCATGCTTCGATGGAATTGAATATGATATGCGTTAACTAGCATTAATGTTACCTGCTTATTTAATTTATTCTCTCATCAGTTATTCAAAAAAAAAATCAAACAAATAGTATAGTTTCATACTGCAACTGACGGAATTAAGCCATCGTGGCCAGGATTTGTTACCTTTCAACGTAGAAAAGAATGACATGATTTTATCCAAACAAACAGAACAAGGAAATAGTTGAAAGATATCTTTTTCAATTTTCACCAGCTTTCACTGAACACAAATATTTACAAATATAGTCCATTTGGTTTGTTATGCAATGATGCTTAGCTGTAGCACAATGTGGTTGAGCTTTTACGTGGCTGTCGGTGAGGTTCTTGTATTTGCGGCTTTGGTCCTCATTCCGAACAACCGAATCCGAAGGTGATGTTTTTATGGAGAGTAATTTCTACCATCGCAATATGATCAAGTTTTAACCAATTTAAACCCAATGTTTGTTTACAAAGTGTCGCATTACTGAGTCGGATTTTAATATTATCTGATTAGCTTACTACACAATGTACGCAGCATTGTTACAAGGCAATAGAAGTGGGCAATATTCGTGACTGCATACTTTGTCGTTTTCTCTAAGAACGATACACTAAAAACACTAATAGGTAAATTTAATCATTTTCATTTTGATCAGATCGAAGTATCATGTATGCATGTACCCAGTCTTGAAATATGAATATCATGTCTGCAATTCATCAATCCGTGAGGAAAACAAAATCAATTTATTAAAATTTGTAATACAAATCAGCGTTTCTAAGGTGATACAAGAATCATGATAAGCTATGCATCCTCTTTCATTTTACTTTTTTGAGTTTTTGACAAATATTTTTGATGACTCCAATGACGCACCGGAGCCTAGAAAATGAGCGGCAGCAGAGATTGTTTAAAATAATTATGTTAAGCTTTGTTAAAAAATAGGGGGTGCAATCTAAGCTGAGCTTCACCAGGATCGTGCAAGAAAATTTTGGCTTTTCAAAAACTCAGAGGGCAGGAAACGGCAAATCGTGGGTGTAATTGATTTTTTTTGGGGGGGGTGGGCTGGATCGGAAGGGGACGGTCGTGACGGCCCTGTATGTGCTCATTCGATTAGAATGAGTCCCATTTGATGAGTCGTATCACAATATTAGCTATAGCAATATATTGTAACTTTCGTGCATGGTAATAGGTCATCATTGGGATGACAGACGTCCAAAAAATAACTGCATAAAAGACGAGTAAGATATGTCAATATTTTGATATATTTTTTTTCTCTTATGTATCGAAGGTCTGAATTATATAAAAATGTCTGTGTAATTATGTCAATACATTGTGTATATATTCGTTATTAAACTTACAACAACAACACACCACTAAGTTTGATAACCATGGCTCTGATATACCCAGCGTTGAGGTAACACAACTATCAAACTAAAGATGCCATGTTTCTTTATTTTATGGTGTAGCCTACTAAGCAGTTATCTTACAATCAAAGCTGTTACCTCTTGCAATGAAAACGTAAGCAATTCTGACTCCTCGTATGGTCGTTATTACATCCACATTTACATAAATTTAATACACTTGAATGAAGTGTTAACTTTCATTGTAAAAATTCAATGCGAATGACAAAGGTATTTAATTCCAAGGACAAATAAGCAAAGATGAAAAGAGAAGTAAATTTACAGGCATTAACAAATATTGAATAAGAGATATCAAATGTGAAATATTAAATTTAATGTTTTACATTTTTGTTTTCGTGACGAGTGGATTCGGGGGGGGGGGTAAGAAAGTAATATCAATTAAATATATTGCACTTCACGAAAGTGTCGTGATAGTGTAATATTTCGATTCCTTATACTATATTGAACTTGTATAAAACTAAGCATCAAGTGTGTGGTTTAATCGTCCAAAAGGTCCAGCCTGCACTTTGTCGTATAGTTAGCTGTCAGACGGTATTGTGGTATAACGAGCAAATATTAGCCTACATATGATTTCTCGTGGGCGGGAGTGATGGAGGACACTTAAACTGTTCATCAGCAGATGGCATCGTGTGGCAGTAGTGATCCGTGTCGTTGATTTCGGTATATTGTGAATTTGCAAAGGCAGTTTCACTATAACGAGGAGGAGGAGGAATTTGAGGACGGCTCGACGGATGAGACATAAACGATATTTGAACTTGTGGCTGTTGACCTCCTTGAGATGAATGTCCTGGTGGGCACGGAGGAGGTATAGGGTGGTCATCTGGTACTCTTGGATTCTTGCACAAGTCGCTTTTGCCTTTACACATGACGACACCAATAACAGAGAGTAGGAGACATAGCATAAAAACACCACTGAGGATTCCTAGAAGGAGACTAGTGGGTATACCATCCTTGTGATTATCTAAAAGTGAATCAAACCAAATCTGGTTATCAAAGGTGGTGAGGTATTTTGTGCGAGTTTCTTTTCAGTTTCGACCCAACGAAACAAGACTCGTACGTCTTGTTGAAAGGATCATTTGCCAGTAGACCACAAAATGTTCACTAGAAATTCTGCTATTAACATGAATATAGTTTTTTGTCAGTTTGCGATGTCAATTTAGCAATGATGTGTGAGGGTCTTAGATTCAGTATTATTATATCAAGTAATCTGGATGCAAATTGCTCAGACATCTGCTCATAGGGCAGAAAAAGGCCAACGGCCACCTTTCGTACAACCCATGTAACTTGCAAAGGGTTAGCCAACTTAGTAAGGTCACTGTGGTTAGGTACAGTAGTCAGTTTTTCCTCTGCTCAAAATTGTGTCTCATCAGACGCGACAGGAGACGGGGATGGAGTTGAGTATAGTACTCCCTAAGCGCAGCGCCATCACGAATTGGCGAGGAGCGCACAAGAACATTTTTGGCTTTGGAATCCCTAGATGACCGGAAACGTCACTCCCCAGGTGTTGTTCCCCCAGTGAAGAACGTTGATGTAGTGACAAAACCAACTTGTACCATCAAAGGGAGGGCTGAATGAAGCGTAGGGTTTGACTGGGGGACCAACAGTGATAGCACTATCTAATTAAAGTCGCACTATTAGTTGGTGGGTATCGTAATGGGAAAAGTTACACCTCATAATGCCCTCAGAGTGCGGGAATTGCACTTTCCTGTTTCTATGCCCTAGTAAATTTTAGTTTTAGATTTGATGTAAGTTGTTTATGAATTTACGCTCTTGGAATTCCTATTTTTTCCCATGAACAATAATTTTTCAGCTTTCCGCTCTTCATCGCTGTTCGTAAAAAGATTGATGATGGGTGATGGGCTCCAGGCCGATACGTCTATTCTTCTACTAATCATGTTACCATAAAATATTAAATGTTAGGTCTAATTGACAACATTTCTTTCCTATGCCATCGCACTTTCACACTAAAAAGCCCTCAGACAATACTTAATGGCAGAACCAGCAATCATCGAACGAATAAAAACCGTCTGTGCATAATAAAATACAGAAGATTCATGCTGACGTGCAATGGAAGCAGGCCCCAAAGATCATTGAAGTTAGTTATCCCTAACGTCAAATGGACCCAAACTGCTTAAGGCATCTTCACTTTTTAGCACATACTGTAGTACCAAAGGTATCTAAATAAGTACTTGCGAGTACGATTGGTTTGCTAACCACCATTTCCTTGGCTGAACTAAATTTTAACACACATTTATAAACGAAGAAGATATCAAATATTCTAAAGAGAAGCTCGCCCCAAAATCATCGTATGCACAGATTTTCAAGTTTTCTTTACTTTTTCCTTTCTTTGCTTGTACATAGTTCACGTCTCTGACATTCAAGTGATATGTGGCAATTTTGAGTCCTCTGTAAGTCTGTAATAACAAATGAGGTGCAGTGTCATTACCTATAAAAACAAGCAGTAACTAAGCAGTATGCTATGAAATTGTTGTTGGTGGAAGCAACGGTCTGGTATCCATTTCCAACTTACCCGAAACAGTTATCACAAAACTGCATTCAGTTGAATTTCCATAACTGTCTTCCCAAGAGTAGGTACGGTCGTGCTATGAAAAGCATATGAGCGATTAATTTGAAATTTGGTAAGGTTGTGCATGATGCCAATATGTGCAAGATGTATTAGTTGTATGGCAAATCGAGTCAAATTTGCTGATTTTTTAGAAGAAAGCCAATTTTGCCCCAAAATTGGTATTTCCAGCATATCGTGAGAAGTATTTGAGCATTTAATGCAAAATTTTGCAAAAAAAAACTTACCTGGGAATGAAATATTCAAGGTATATCACTTTTGTAGTAAAGAGGTTTTAATTTGCTGATTTTTGAGAGAAAAAGCCAATTTTGCCCCAAAATTTGTATTTCCAGAATATCTTGAGAACTATTAGACCAATTAACTTAAAGTTTTGTTAGGACTTACCTGAGTACACATTGTTCAACATAATATTACTGTGATGGTAAATCCAGTGAAATTTGCTGATTTTGGAGGGAACAAAGCCAATTTTGTCCCAAAATTGGTATTTCCAGCATATCATGAGATGTATTTGAGCATTTAATGCAAAATTTTGCAAGGACTTACTTGAGAATGTAATATTCAAGGTGTATCACTTTTGTATTAAAGAGAGTGAAATTTGCTGATTTTTTTAGAAAAAAGTCAATTGAAACCCAAAATTTCTATTTCCACCATATCTTGAGAGCTATAGTTAAGCATTATATGCAAAATTTTGCAAGACCGTTGCTATGAGCACTATCCTGAAGATACAGTATATTACTCTTATAGTAAACTGGTGAAATTGTATGATTGTTTGGTAACAAACTTAGAGCCAGCATTTGGGGCAATAGACACCACCTTTTTAACCCTTAGCCAAAACATCTTTAGCAGAACTGGCCCCAGTGGATAATGTATTTTATGAAAGTATTATTTCTCAGTCAAACAATAATTTTAGCAGAACCAGGTCCTGCACAGGTAAATAGGAGACGTATGTGCAAATACCCATAGAGGGATGCTCTTATATCCTTCCCCTAACTCTAACCACTAAGCCTAACCTACATGGAATAATCCAATGTTATAATTGTGTTATGTAGCGTAATATGCACAGATACTTTTGAGCCATTAGTTATCCTTACTTGAGCCTAGTTGCCCCGGGCTATAAGCTTAAGTTTGCTACCTTACAGTAGATATCAGTATTGAGATGCTTACCACCATTTTATGCTTGAAGAATGTTTGCCACTCATTTACAACCAGTTCCCCGAACTAGGTCTCTGTGAGATATGGTTGCAGTAAACGATAACAAATCCACGTGTGCATGCCCTGTATTTAAATCAATGCATGTTGGCGATGAGATACGCAACTCCGTGGATTGCCCTTTTGTTTGTGTTGGTTTGCCTTACTAGCGACAGTGGATGTTAATCTTGGCACTAAAAGATTTCAGTCTCACAAGAAATCGTACGATTTCACAAGTTGTATTGTTCTCTGCATGCAGCATGCCCAGTGTACTGAAGCAATTTCTATTCAGTTGGGTAGCAAGTATAACAGAGTACTCCAGTCGATCAAGGATACCAAAACCATTTGCCTGGTATGTGTAAAAAAACCTTAAACCAACAACCTGCAATATATTCACAAACTTTCCATTTAAGGTTGTCTCCTACGTGATGTTTTTCTTGACAATGGCTTGGGACTTTCCCTGTTACCTACCATACATACGTACACACTAAGGAACCAGCCTGCAGCACTGCAGAGCAACAAGCCTAAGATTCCAAACATTATTTTATCCAAAGTGTTAAAAATTGTTGTGTAATGTATTTCTATGCCTTAGATGATTTCATATGAACACAGGAAAACAATAAAAAAATACGATTACAGTAATTCATCAACCGTACACAAAACTGTAACGTTTGAATACCAATAAGAAATGTTGCTCACCCTTCGATAAAGAAATTACTTCATTTGTCGTCGCAATTCAAAAATCATTCCACACTTTTCTAGTAATTTTATGGTAAACATGCATAGGTCCAACTCATTTAAACCTGTATTATTAAGTAACTGACACCGTTTCTATGACACCGTAGGAAAGACCATCCATATATATATATATATATATATATATATATATATATATATATATATATATATATGTCATATATATATATGTCATATATATATATGTCATATATATATATGTCATATATATATATGTCATATATATATATGTCATATATATATATGTCATATATATATATATAATATATATGTATATATCATATATATATCATTTATATACCATATATATATATATACCATATATATATACCATATATATAAAACATATTAATAATTGTGCGTTCTAAAGCAAATACGCACACTGAAAATAAAATGTTATTTACTTAGTAACACGTGAACCCTTGTCGTTATCACTTCTGAAGGCTTACTGTACATAACAATCGAGACACCGTACGACTGCACTTACGACTAGGACAAGAACATTCCAATTTACGATTCTGTAGAAATGCAAAGAATAACCTGCAAGACAACATCTGCAAAGGACTTTGTAGATGTGGAACACTCATTTTGAATTCCACAGCACTGTGATAATATATATAAGAAGGCCAAAAATAGTGATTGCTGTGATTCGTAAATAGCTTTAACTAAAAAGTATAACTGAATACAGCAAACCTGTGATTAATTTCTCGTCATTCTCTCAAAGACATAACGTATACAACAAAATCTTACACTTCACAGGCTCAGGTTGCTCTTTTTCCTACAGTATCCAATAGTGCAACAATTCTATTACCATTGTTATTGCTACCCTTAAGCGGAGACTGAGAAATAAAAAAAATCAAATTCGGCTTCAATATAAAATTTGTTAACGATGTCATGAAAGCACTCGTCCTTATCCGTTGACTCTAAGACACTTCACGTTCAAGTTACTACGAAGAATCATTTCTCCCAGCAGGAAGGGGTGGAGGTCGTTGCTTGGATTCATCCTAAGGAGACTGGATTCCGTGGCTGTAGCAATTATTACCGTCGAGTTCCAGGTAATAAGGGGTTTCGTTTTTTGGTGGAGGAGCATGATCAGATATTGACCAAACTTTACTTGCGCTTGGAGCAGACGGTGGGGCGTATGGAGGAGGTACGAAATTCTCGTCTCTCACGTTTGTTGTTTTGCACGAACAGGTTGTACACTTCCAAATTACGGCAACGACAATGATGAGTACGAAACACAGAATGAAAGAACCACCAAGGCCATAAAGAAGACTTGATAAATCGCGATCGCCCACGTCATCATCTTCAAAAATGACAAAAAAAGAAAAGAAAATAGATAAGGACATATTCCGAATGCAATTATTGTTATAAGTTTAAAAAAATGTCTATAGTCATGGAAACAAAGTGACCTCATACAATTGTTATATCTGCAATATACACGCAGCGCTAATCTGTTCTTTTAAATGCCCAGAAAGAAGGGCGTTTATATATGATGACGTCTGCGACGGCTGTATATCAAAAATGTAATGACCATCTACGTTCTTACATAGCAACAGCAGAAGAAGTCGACGTTCTTCTACATAGTTTTTTCAACTTACCAACGACATTTACTACTACAAAAAAATTGCACTCGGATGACTTTCCAACACTATCCTCCCAGATGTAAGTAACTGGAGTGCTCCCTACAGGAAACACACCCCTAGAGTGAGACTGGGACCGAAGAGTCACCTCACCAATTTCAGATTCTGCTCTGGGCTCCTCCCAACTGACAAAAATGACATCATCCTTGGTGGAAACTTCTTCTATGATATCTTCCGGACATCCAATGACCACTGGTGGTGGATATTCTTCAACTGAAAAGATGAGGTTTCTTGCTCTATTCAATTGAAACTTTTAATAAATTGACATATGACTCAGATGATCGATACCACTGTGAAGTGTAGTGTTTCATGAAATTCCGAGGAGATCACAACAACGAAAACATAAATTCCTGAATTTGCATGGGTCTACAGATAGACCCCACACGGAAATGCAATTTCGCCTTCTGGAATAATTTGGAAATTCTGTAACATTCACAAGATTACTGATCTATTGACAGCAATGTTTTTGGTTCAATGAAACATTAATAAAGTTCGCGTCAACAAATATCCCACAGAATCATAAATCATCACTTAAGAAAGCAATTAGGCCCAACCTCAACTTAATGTGGGACCTTCTGCGATTACACTGCTTCCGAACCTCCCCTTACTGCTGCAGACATCTTCAGTTTGTAACACATACGCTATTATCAAAAATGATGATAACCCTTATAGTTTGTGGAAACAACTTCAGTGAACGATTTGTTTAAATTAATGTTAAGAAAACTTTTTTGCTTGTAATAGGCAATGTTTCGTTCTGTAAAAGTTTAAGAAGGAAAATAAGGGGACTTATTGCTGAATAATTTCAGATGACGTATGGAATAATATCATTCTGCCTTCAAATGTTTCAAAACTGTGCCAGGTTTTCCTAATTATTTGACTATTTTCATCCTTCGTCCACCTCACGATCACTATGACAACTGGGATTTTTTACATTGAAATATTCAGTCTTACATGTAACATAAATGTTAAAGCTACATTCCCTCGAGTTTCCAATCTCATCGATAGCGGAATATGTAACCTGGATTGTGCCGTCATTCGGGGAGACGTTCAAATTGCTGGACGGATGTGATGACGTAACAGTGACTGGCACAGCGGATGGCGAATAAACCGTAGGTTCTGTCCAAGTAACAGTAGTGACAACCCTTGTCGAAATGAACATATTGTTCGGACAATTTTGAAAGATGGGAGACACTGTGAAAAGACAATCGATCCTATAACATATGAGATTTAATTTTAACTGTGAACAAAATCATATAACAATGAAGTGTTTCTGAAATGTGTGCCCACCATAACTTTGTGTGTGTTACAAACAAATCGTTTCCTCCTGACAAATTATTCTGTTACGTTAGTTTTCATCAATGATATCGATAATATATACTACAAGGTTCCTACGCCAGCTTTTTCTTCATAAAAAATGTTGCATCAGATTTTTAAGTAGATTTGTTTTGGCAATTGCACTTATAATTTAAATATAAAATAAAACGATAGCATCGTTTATCCATGATATTCACAATATTGATGTTATCACCAATATATTCAACAGAAAGTCTACATATAGCAGAGTCCAGAGCAAGCCAAATTCATGACATAAATTACATAAAGGTGGGCAACACAAATCAGATCAAATGGGACAGTCTTTAGAAGATCCTTATTTACACCTACTTTCTACCCAGAAAACCATCCATCAACCATCTTTCTCAATTGATATCACGTACAATCAATAAATTGATCAATTGATATCACGTACAATATGTTTATATTTGATCACATATCTATGTACACTTTCAGCTTCCCAGCCTGATTACCGTTTAGCCAAGTTGAAAAAGTTAGAGATTGAAGCTGAAGTCCAGCTCTTTTGTGTGATTCCATACACTCACCAGCCACACAGGACGTCCCCGATGGTACTGACAGACAAAGTTCTTCACATCCTCCCATTTGACCTTGAAAGGAACAATCGTTCACAACTGAAACGAAACGTGTGTAAAGAAACATATTAGATATGTTATTTTCTCACGAAGGGTAACAACCAGTTGCAGCCTTGCAGCAAGCGATAATGAGCATATGTACTTTCTTTGCTTGGGGAAGGAGCTGCAAGTCTGACGACAATAGAGGAAGAGAGAGATCGAGACACGGGGATAATGGTGGATTTGCAATTCAACCTGCAAATTAATGAAAAACGTCATCGTTCTGTCAAGGGTTCTTAAAAATAGAGTCCATCTTTTATTAAAGATCTCAATGATCCCACCAACAAAACTCCGTTTGGGACTTATATCAAAAACAAGATTATATTCTTACTTATGGGAGGATCAGCTGTTGAATGAAAGGCAAGACCGTGAAAGCGAGTAGGTACACCAGCTACATGCAAGGTCGAAGGTTCTGCTTGAATGTCTCTGTCAGCCACATCGATTCCTTCAGAAACCCCGTCAGTCCAGAAGAGAGTATTGTCGTGATATATTAATCCAAAAGGATGGATGTCGTCATTAAACTGTCTGATCACTTCTCTCAAAAAGCCATCCAAGTTACTTCTCTCAATTTTGTTTAAAAATGCGTCTGCCCAGTAAAGTTTCCTACCTGGTGAAAAAAAAAATTGATATCTACGAGATAAAGGCTCAACAAGAATGTAACTCGCCACAGCATTAAGCTAAACGAATGCTTAACAAGAAACAACTTTTACTATGCCACCTGATTTAAAAGGACACAACAAACGCTAACCCAGAGACAAAATAAACATTACTCATTTAATTTTAAATATGGATAGGAAGGCAAACCTCTCATCTATAACCAATCCTTAGTAGTTAGTTCTCAATCGACATTAGTCCCTTGTATATACACTATTCTATTTTGAGGAGAGCAAATCTTCGTTTCTTTTTTTATATTGAGATTTGAAAAGTACGTTTCCTTTGACCTCGTTGAGTTAAGGTGGGATTCATAGTTAAGACTCTCTTTGATGTGATCTTGTTATGGAATTACTGTCAGAATGACATCATTCTACATTATTTGGTTAACAAAATTACTACTTCAAGTGAATTCATTCATGGAAACGTCCGAATCAAGTTTACGATCATATGCTATACCTAGGCTATGGGTTTTTCCATATAAGTATAGTAGAAGCTCCATATCGTCGAATCACAGTGCAACAGGTTCGGAGGAAAAATGAAATTCCCCTAGTTGTTTAAACAGTGTGGCAATTCCACGTTAACGGAAGGACATTGTGACTCTAAATATTCAGAATTAAAACAGGTATATTATAAGTATTAGCGTGAAAAACATCAAGCTAATATTATCCTTACAGACCTTTGACTTGCTTTAAATCATAATTTTCATTTCATTTATCCTGCTATATTTCCTAGAAAGAAGGAAAAACATGTATTTTGGTAACGGAAAGACTTTTTTAGTAAACTAAGTACTAAAAGTTATTAAATCAACAAAAATGACCAAAACAGCAAAAACATGATACGATCAATTTTTCGTGATCTATACTTTTACATGATAGTGACTAATATCAATTGCATACTTGTTATCAAGTTCGATTTGTGAATAGTTTGTAATCACTTTTTGCTATATTTTCTGAACAATGTAAACAATAATTAATCACGTTTTTGTACCTCAAATGTAGGAAAATTATACTTACAAACCTAGCTCATGAAAATATACACTTTCAGCTTTCATTTGACATCAAATTCATTTCTATCAAATACTTTTGATTTTTTTGGGAAAATGTTCTCACAGCCGTGGAATTGCCTAATGTCAAACCATAAAATTCTGTGATGCTTTGTGTGGCATACTCTTAGCAATATTGCTGAAAGTAACAATTTCCAAATTTATGAAAACCATGTCAGGAAATGTCAAGTGTAAAAATATTGAGTCTGCTTACTTTCAGTAAAAATCTACTACCTTGTATGAACAGTGAGCTTAGTATGGTTCTACGCACTATGAAGTTGTTGCGACTGTAAAATCTATTAAGCAATTAGAGTCACAAAATGTGAAAATGCCTTGGGCAAACAGACATCCAAAGATTACCACCCCGGGAATGACGATAAAAAGACAAAAGCTGAACATTTGAAAGTATCACCAATTTACTACTTCCATTTCTTTGGAGTGAGTAAGACATAAGCTTATTAGCAAGAGATTGTAACTCGAACGCAACAAAATGCACTCTTACTTGTGCCACGTTAATACTTACCGACAGTGTCAATGGCGATTCCATTTGGCCATCCAAGTTCAGAGTTGACCAAAACTGTCCTACCGGTTCCATCTCCATTCATTCTTTCTATCTTTGCAACAGAACCCCAGTCAGACCAATACACATACCTAGAAAGAGAAAGATATTAGAAGGTTCAATACCTCGACAATCGATATAGCCATTTTGGTTTCAATTAAATCGTACCCTTTGTAGTCACAATTGCGTATGTGTGCGTGTGTGGGTTGGGGGCTTGTTTATGTGTGAAGGTGTGCTTGTGATGCCTTGTTTGTAAACACTATATCTGGAAGGCAAGAATCTAATATTTGGTATCTAGGTGTACTAGATTACAAAGTGCAAATGCCCTGTTGCTTTGGTTGTGTCTATTGTGTGTGTGTGTGTGTCAAAGATCATTACGGTAATCAACAGTGACAAAATTGCAAAAACCTGGTGAACACGATAGAAGGAATATTTGGACAAATCTCATATTTTGTATGTAAGTGTATCATATTTAGTACAGGAACCGTATTGTTTTGATGGGGTCAAAGGTCACTTGGGTATTTAAACAGAGTTCAAATAATGAAAACCTTGAAACATACTAAACACATCTCCTAAAGAAAAGCTTGAACGGGTTTGTTTTATTCCTGATTTACTAAATATAGTTCAACATTGTGATTTTGTCTATTTCCTAACTACGGTTTTAAACAAAGAACAGTTGAGAGGCTGGTACGGACATCCACCTAGACAATAGTGCAAACTACAACGCATTGCAGCTAATGGTTATACAATCACTATGCCGCTCTTCTGCAATACAACGCAGCGCACTAAATACAACTCTGTGTAACGATGTATATCGATATAGCAAGAAAAGTAAAGCTTCTGAGGCCGTGTGCATGCCACAGGAGCTGGCACTAGTGCATGTTGTTAAAGAGAAATTTACAAGTAAGTAGTCGGTTGTTGCTTTGGAGACGAAATATGCAACATTCGATTGGAATAGGCTATTCGGAATTTCTCACTACATTATCATTATTGTTTTATCTTTTCTTCTTCCTGATAGGTACTTTTGGTTGTTTTCATTTCAAAAGTGCATACTATGTAATATTTTTATTTTATATCACACGTGTTACGTTTCGTGGAGTATTTAAGTTTTGAAGCAATGTCATTGAATTTTGTGGAATTGAATTTCCATCACTTGGCGAAAATCAATGTGTGCCGAAAATTGGGGTATACCAAAAATATGCTATCAATACAATAGACCCAGAAATTCCACCGTCTTGGAAACCATTGAAACAATCGTACTAATGGAATTATTGTGCTAGTTTTTTCGTTGATGCCAAAAAGTCAATATCTCCCAATAATCATAACAATATCATCAAGAAGTGAAGGGAACAAAAGGAACACCACGACAGCACCAATATGCCGTTAGTCGTGGTATGGTGGTATACATATGCGATAGGCCTATTAGTACAGTGCGTACGACTACTGTGACTTATGCGTCAGCTGACTGTCAGCACCAGTTTGAAGCTAGCATGAACAGAGTGCTGCTAGGTAAGTGGAAACGACTTGAAGCAATCAAGCAATCCCCTATTTTTCCTGAGAGAAAGTCAGTAATATTCGAAAGGTACACGGTGTTACACACTAGGATAAAATGCAAAGGGTCTTGCAAGCAGGCTAAAATGGCGATTAGAACTTTATAAAACAAAAGAAATGTCTGCGTGACTGTTCACCTTCACAGTAAATCTGCACTTGACATGTGCGCGCAAGAACGTATTACGCAACTATTCGTAGGCACCATCGTGGTTTGATTAACAAACCCTGTAACTTATGTTAACGTACAGCAATTACAGGAGAAGGCAGCAACAAAAATGACCATGAACGGCCTAATTCAATGGTTAAAATCACTGAAACGTTGTGTGACTAGTGTACATAGAGTTAAATCACCTCTCCTGTGAATGAATAAACAAAACAGTTAAGGTGACTAATCAGGTAAAGGTGTAGCAATAAACAGAGTTTCAGCTTCCTTTAATCATGACAATATATGATAATCACAAACGTTCTCAAAGCCGTTGTATCTTCGGATTTACTTTAGAAAGGCGCGAAAGTTTTATAGTACACAAAACATTTTGCAGTTGCGACGCTATTGTTCAAGTCCAAATCCTTAATCCAAATGTAAATTGAGGAGGAAGACTTGAATGACTCATCAAAACGACAAGGTATACTTGTTTATCGTCGTCCTCGCGTTGACCATTGCTAACTCAACTGTCAATCAATGAAAAACATCGTGATGACAAACGGTTTCTGATACGAGCTTAGTATCGAAGAAATGATTATGCCGGTGTTGACAGTAGCAATTACATGTTAGCAAGATACCTCGACAAAATTGGCAGTCAGATAATTACAACTTCCCCTTTTCATTGGCATTTACATTGTTGAAAGTATTGAATGCGTAAATTGCGGAAACCCTTAGTATTCGCGCGGAATAGGTAAAGGGAGTACCGGGAAACTTGTACTGCTGTGGACACCAAGGCAATTATGGTGGGAAATATCACCCATTCCCTTGAACCCTCAAGCTGACATATTCCCCGGACCAAACCAGGGGGATTAACTGACCATGTTGTCTAGTAAGAAAACCGAATTGATTAAAATCATTTGGAATGTATCCATTGTATAATGCACGCTGAACCAAAATATACTTATCACAAGACTCAATACTTCACCCAGAAAAAATGGTAGAATCTCAGAACTCCCAGGGCCTTCCACTGACCCCACGTGAGGTTCCCCCACCAGTGCCTCAAATACATGCCCCTCGATCCCACATGCTTAAGCTCATCTACACCCTAGACACCCGTAACACTTTCTTTACCTCCATTTGTCCTTTCACTGCTACATTCTAAAATCCTTTTACCGCCACTGGATGTACAGCATGACGGTCGAACACAAGAGTGGTAACTCAATTGACACATTTGGGTGACCTTTCAAATCCAGAGGGTCCTCTGCTGTGATTAAATGACTCTCAGTGGTGTAGCTAGGAGTTGGGGCATGAGGGTCCCCAGGTAGGAAAAATATGAAAGGCCCCTTCATTGATGCCACAGGCTCCCCTGAATGTATGATTTAATTGTATTCATGATTAAATTTATGAACCCCCTGATAACTCACTATGGCCCTTTCCAAGAATGTGAAAGTAACTCGCAAATTTTTGCAACATCCATTTGTCGCTTTCAAAAGGCCATCGCCCAGATTGTGATCATATGTTGAGGCTTGTGGCCGCCTCCGCTTATGTGCCAAATAATTATTCTTGTGCAAATCTGTCCTGAACAACACACTTTCTCTCACACAAGTCGTGCGAGCAGATTAGAAATAGGAAATATACAGCAAATTTCATGGCATGAAGCAACTTCTCTTATGGTTACACTGTCAGAGTTATTACGTCTCAATGTACTGCATCTCCATACCCTCGATTCGTCTGTACAACGATGTCACGTGGTGATTCGATGTCTGTCGAGACCAGTATTCTTCTAAAAGATCCATCCAATCTCGCAACGCTGACTGTCGGATATGATTGTGTGCCTACATCTGTCCAGTACACTACCCTACATACAGGGTCAACCGCAAGTCCGTCGGGGTCTGAAAGCGAAAAATAGAGAGATGTGGTTCCAGATGTGTCATTACAAAATAGAATTTTTAAACAGTCTTGAGAAAACTAAATTCAGGCACATATTTGAGTGTGTTGATCTGCATATTTCAAGATTTATCTACACTTACGTTAATAAAGGCATATTACCAAAGTTAAAGGGAAAAGCCCGCTGTACACCTGTCTTAGGGTCACAGAATTAAAAAAAACATGCCCACAGTGTGAGTCTTGAATGTTTTGTAAAATTATCCCTTCATCATAGAAGACCATAAGACCATAGACCAAGACCATAAAATATATTGAACGGTAGGTCATAAATTGACCATGTGCAATGTTAACATTGTACATCTTTGCACGCTTTGCAATCTACAATGACGTAAATGACTAAAACAAATATTTCATTGTGAACTGATATATGTGGACTTAATTTAAAGTACAGCAGTTTCTTGCAAACACGAAGAAATGTATGTATACACGAAGAAATCGGTAGACTAAATTTCCTCGTTCTTTTAGAAAATTTCGTCCAATTAGAAGGTGAGGAGATGACAGATGCCAAGAAATATACGTAGGAATTATGACCATTCTGTTTTCTTGATAGACCTTTGCTCATGTCCGCTGGGCAAACAAAATATAGTGAGAGTGTATGATGCTTGATGGGGGGGGGGGGGGACTTGGAGGAGTGTGGTGGAAGCAAAGCGATCTTGTTGTATGATTTTCATGACTAACCTGAAACCATGAGTGACGCAATCGTCTCTTGTTCTGAACCATCTAAGTTAACCCTTCCAATTCTTTTTGTCGATACATCTGTGATGTAAATTTTCTCATCTACTGGATCGTAGTCTACAGCGGCTGGTCTAAGTAAACCATAAAATGGTATTGCCACAGAGTTATCTCCAAATCTGTTCTGCTTATAGATTATACCGTTGTCAGCATCCGCAGCAAAAATAGACTCTTCGTATGGTGCAACTGTCAAGATACATACGAAATTTAGCTTGCACCACAACATTTAAGACTATAACATTCAATACATTTGTCATAGGGCCTAGGTTCTCAACCTTTTTTTTTCATTCCTTGACCCCTTAAGATGTTCCATATTTTTTTGAGGGACCCCTGTAGGGGCAAAGAAAATCTTTGAGTTACATCTTACACATTATGGGAATCGGATGGTCTCACTCAAATAACAGTAAATTTAAAATTGACATTGAGTTACAAAGAGAAATTGTTGCAAAACTATATTACCACTGTATGCCTATTTTTGAAAATGTAATCTCCTTATGATCAAGCTATGTGCCAAACATACTGGTATGAAAATTATTATCATCGAGTTATCATTTAATGAGAAACAGAAGTAAACAAAGCACCAAATGAAACAAAACAAAATCAATGAAAATGTGTAAACGTGGGTTTACTTTGCTTTTGTATTTTTTGTTAAGACTGAAAAAAAAAACGTATGTACAAGTAATGGGAGTATTATAGTCTCACTCACGATGAACTTCAAAAATAGAATGTGATAGGTCCGCAGTAGCACAACTTGTTTAAATCTCCTCTATTGTAGCAATGGTGAATCAAAGGGGACTTTGTCTGCTGCTTTAGCTAAGAAAAATCAGACAAGCTGAGAACGATCACGGGTGTAGGAGTACTGGTTTGCTGATTGATTTATAATTTTAAATTAAAGTTTTCGTCTGAATCTTTCAAAGCACTTCAGTTTTCTCGAACCCCTATTTTTTCTACTGACCCCTAGTTTTCCACTGACACCCTACGGACCCCTTTGCCCTTTGTGGACCCCAAACAAGCTTCAGGGACCCAATAGGGTTGAGAATCCTTATAATAGAGCAAGTATAAAAGGGCAATTAATAGTCCGGTGTATATAAAAAAGTGTTTTTGAATTTGAGCGTGGTGTCAATTGAAATTGTTACTCCACAGTGTAAGTAGATCTGTCAAATGATAAGTATGTCGAGGTGGATGGATGCGGCTAACGTAAGTCACTAACTGAAAAATCATAAAGTCACATGCACGGTCAATAATCTTCTTATCAAATTTGTGTCACATCAAAGTGAATTGATTTGAACATACAAGTGGCTTATAGGTCAGTACCACGGCAAGGAAAGTAATGGCAAACTTGTAAAAAAAAGTTCATCAGTTCATAGATAGAGCCATGTGCTTAAAGTTCGACAATGTGTATGTCATGTCTGGTTTGAATTAGATTAATGAGAGCCAATTGCTTGTGACATAACAGTTTTCCTATATAGTTTAACCACTGTTTCTGTTAAGATTGAAATCTGTTGCCGAGGGTATTTTTTCACCCGTACTTTGATGAAAACTTACTTTATTACGCTGCATCGAAAGGAATCTAACAATGTGGAAGTTGTAAATTTGGTAAATACAGTAGAACAGGTGACTTTATTCAAAATGGTGTCAAGTTAAATAGGACCAACAATCCCATGTAATTGGTAGCAATATAAAAACTATAACCAATTTCATATGTGAATTAACTATGTTGCCGGTCAGTAATATTTCAAGCATAAATCATGTGCAACGTAGCACGTATGATTTCGATAGGCTCTGATGTATTGGGGCCATTGGGGTCATCCACGTTCATTCGATAGCATGGGTTGACCACAAAATGCAGTTTTATTATTCGGGGATGATTTAGTACCCAAGAAAAGCTCTCCTCTCCAAAAGTGCAACCGTACTTCTCATTTCTAATGTGTCTATAATTATGTCATCATACCTTGATTGTAAGTTGCTCTAAAGCCAGATGAACTAACTGAACTGTCACTTCGGAACGTTAGCGTCATAACACTTCCAGAGGAAAGCAGAGTAGTTGGATGAGCCGGCCAGGGGATCGAACTACCGCAAGATGGTTGAAGGAGCATCACTGTTGAGAAACCTTCGATCCCATCATAAACCTTAATTTGAAACACGATAACTATAGCAATTGGTATCTGTTGTCGTCTTAATGAAAATGTAGTTATATAAGTATTATGATCCATGACGTCAACAATCCATTTGGTTATACAGCACTGTTGATGATTTGTTTCGCGTAATTCACGGCCGTAGACAGAAACTTATCACCAAATTATTACAGTTGTTGTTCGTTTGACACCTACAGGAGGGTGAGACTACAACTATCGAGTAACTTTCAATAACATTTTTTTTAAATTCATTATTTATGTTATTGCCTATTTAATGCTTTATTTGCTTCTTTAATACCTGTTTAATGGATTTTGGGACTCCTGAACACCGTTACGCGTTCTACTCTGTCTTTCGTGACACTAGCGAATTAAATGCACCAGTTCTCGGATATCAGGTGATGTAATTTGTAAGGTAATACATGCAAGATCTAGCCTTTAGCTCATGCAAATAACACTTTGTACTCACTTTGACCTTTAGATAAGCACTCTTTAATCTTTTAGAACACATCTTGGAAATTCACACAAAAGATAGATGTTATTTTACAGGCAAGCAACATAATACTAAACAGTCTTCACGTGTAGTTACCTTATGTCACTCTACTAGAAACATAGCTTTAATTCAATAAGTATCTAATCTGAAATCGCGTGCTTGCACTAAGAGTAATACAAATAATAAAGTTGTTCAAAAGGATTGTTGGATGATGTAAATCTGACAAGGAAATGTGGGAGCAACATAACAATCATCGGGAACACGCAAGAAGTAGTTGTAAGTGGTAACAAATTTGTCAAATTGAAGGTAGCATTGCAAATTTTATTGTTGTACGTATATTTTCTTTGCTTTTTCTGTGTTCTGTTGTATTCTTGCATTTTCAGGAAGAATCTAGTATTTCTCATTGTATTAAAATATTTCGACATGGTGACGTCATTAACTTACCGTTAACGAATCGAAAATACACGAGTCGCTCGATTCCAGATCAAAAGTCTCGATGTTTAGTTCGATGACCATATTAGGAGAAGCCTCAATCCTCCAGGAGCAACTTAATGAGTCAGGGTAATTGCTAGGGTATCCCGGTGTTTGGATAACTCCTCTTACTGATCGTAGAGTAGAATCACACGCTTGGCCTGTGTACATTGCAAGACGACAGAACTTAAGACGTGTCCACAAAGGTTGCATCGAATAAAATGTAAGAAAGTTACTGACCTGTTACTTGTAAGAAACATGCACTGGCCTACCCCTTAAATTGCGGAGCTGTATGGAATACGCCAGCTTAATCTTGTAAATGATGCGACAGACACTTGCTATGATGAGTACATTCATATGTACTTCTTCAGGCTTCTTATTGAACTTTATTGTTTGATCTTAAACTTTTACCACTGATGCTTCACAGGTATAACGTAGACAATTGTAAGCGGCATGATAGGGTAGGCTATTAATCTACTTTATATAACACTTTATTGATTCCCCTCCATGTGATTGGAGGATTGGTGGTCACACTCCATGCTTAAGTCGGCACTATCATCACGACGAAGATGAGCAATAGTGCTAGTGGCAATGGGTCAACGAAGATAAGAGCACTGTAAATAGGTGTCGGTACTTAGTAGCTGCATCACTGTAATATTGGACATCGCACATTACGTAATAGTTAAGCCAGATCCTTTTGTGTTATCGAAATAAAATCATGACTCAATTTTGAGTTGTTATATTGAAAAGAAATAACGTTTTCTACTCGTGCAATAGTATGAAATTAATAATATACGTTGAAAGACGGAACGTTATATTCTCCTTTGTCTGCATCACATATATTTTCTTGTATTTCGAATCACTATTCCACTACACTGATTACAGCACCGCTACTATTACCCCAATATAACTGGTAGACACTTCTCCCATACGAGGAAGAAATAAATTGCAGGATATTCATTTAAAGACCAAATGCGTTTTCTTCGCTGAAAATTCTTTCTGCAAACGTTGGCTTAAATTACGTACTTTTAATATAAGGCGGTAAACTCAGTTGATATCGACAAAATTTGTGAATATTTTGAAGAGAACTATAATGTGACAGTGGTTACAATTATCATTGTAAAGTCTTACATACAGGAGCTACGTAAAATGCCAAGATTATTATAATTTTTTACTTTGACTTGTATTGAATATGTGCATTTGAATTAATTCTAATGTAAAATGATGTACATAAAGTCACGGATTTTCAGGGACTAAATTTAGCCTTTAATAAGACTCAAGACACTCGATCCTTGTTTATATGCGATATATGGGGATCTTTTTACCATTTGCCATTAGCATGTAAAGGAAGCTTGACATGTTTGTAAATATTGTAATTTTGCAAAGTGAATTATATGAAACATGTCAATGTGACTGTTTAAGATGTATTATACTGACCCAAATTCAGATATATTTATGTACAAATAGATATTCTTAGATCGACAAGGACTCAGATATACAATGTTAATTTTCCGCACTATATTCTAATTGCTCACAAGGTTCACACATATGGTATAACCAAAGCCATTAGTACGGGATACATGGGGAAGGCGGCTTCCCTCACCCCAATCTATAGAAAAAAATAGGGAAGGGACCTTTTATAAAATCATTAGGCACAGACGAATGGGAAACTCTAGCACATACACATTTTAAAAAAAAAACGATATGGTAATGATAGCCCATTTTCAATCTTGAACCTCTTTGCAAAAGCATTTCTTTTTAAATATGGACAAGTCTCCATACCCCCCAGGACGGTCATCAATAGGTTTAGCGACCCCTTACCCCCAGAAAAATACAACTCTGGTGATGGGTGTATAACCAAATTAACAGACAGTCGTAGTTTATTTATAACGTCTTTGTCAGCAAAATAACAAATCACGATATTAATGCAGAATAAATAACGTGATAAAGTGCTTTGAATTTATATATTATCACTGATAATCGTTTAAGAGATGAAAAGTAAGAAAATAAACTTTGTCGTGACGTCATTGCATGTTAAGCAATTACTTTTAGTAAAGGTTTCATGACCGAATTCAATACTTAAGAAATAATTGGTTTTAGTAATGTTTCTATCCTTGCATTTCCGAGCGGTTCATTCGGGATTCGTTCCAGGGGAGACAAAGTTTTCAACACAGAACACTTTAACCACCAATACAAGTATCCACCGTTAACTAAAGGAAGTGACGTCAGGTGAAAAAACTCTGTAGGAAATGACGAGATGAGTATTAGCCATTTATTGGATTAATTGTTTTGAATTCATGGGGGACCCTCGTTTACTGCATAAATATATGATTTATGATAAATGAAGTGGTTCTGAAAAGGTCTACCGAATCAAAATTCGTTTACCACTTGATCGTTTATAACTTAATATGAAAAAGCAGGAAGAGGCGTTTGTGTTTTATGGGGAACATATGGTAGAGCTTCTTGCACATCAAAGTCGACCGGCTTTATTCGTCGCAGTGATTACATTGACTTAATAAACGAAGACTGGCGGACAGAGTATGACCAGGGATGTGTTATTTCACCTCGTTCTAGACCAACGGTTGTTACACGTGATCACATCTTTGCATGATTGGAAATCAATACGCCTCACTTCACTTATTCAAAATGGCGTGTCAATACACCAGGTGTCATTCAATATATTTCGTACCACTTGGATACCTTTCTTTACAGTACTAGTTCCTCTTATGATTGATATTCATATTGACAAGTTTGTTTGAGCAAGAATACACTTTTGTAGATTTAAAACTGCAGAAAAAAAAGAACTTGTTGGTTCATATTTCATGTTGAATGTATATTTTGCTCAGACATGTTCACAGAGCCGCGGCAAGGCTTGCCCGTTGGCATTCAGCACAGTATTTAATATCACTTACATGCGATTCAGCATATATATATATATATATATATATATATATATATATATATATATATATATATATATATATATATATATATATATATATATATATATATATATATATATATATATATATATATATATATATATATATATATATATATATATATATATATACACTGAGCGGGATGTGCTGAGCGGTTGCCCAATGTTCATAATTCCACACCGTGTTGCACGCATATGAGATGGAGAATTATTGTATAAATATATCTAGGAAAGTTTACACAATCCTCTTTTTGTAATGATTTACCATTAATATAAGTATTGAAGTTACCTTTGTCATTATGAAAGCACTGAAAACGATAAAAATATCCATGTGAGAAGAAAGCTCACTGCAGAGCCAGAGCAATCACTGGAAGTATCTAACTTATTACGAATCGTTTGTTGGAGAGGTGCATGCTGGAAATTGGAAAAAGAAAGATATTTGTATCACCAGCACATGACGCAACATATACATTAGGAGAGGTACTATTTCTATTATTTGAATAAATGATAAGTAGGAGAGAGCCAAGAATGGAACCTTTAGCTCCACCCACATGGCGTATTGAAAACTCAGAATTGATAACTTGATGAGAGATAAATTGCTTAGTACTTTAAAGATAGCTTGTTAACCAAGAGAGGAATCTTCACAACCCAAGAAATTTGCTGTTTTAAGAGAGAGTACTCTTAATAGGAAATATTCTTAGTTGTTCAAGTTATAAAAGTGTTACGGAGCATATTACTGCAAAATGTAGTTGTTCCCTTTCATATGCAATTGTACAGAATATTTAGCCTTGAAATTGAACTTCAATGAAAAAATTACAGGTTTATCGTAGATTATTAACGTAACATTGTTGTGAAAATTAATGTCGCCAACTTAAATTGATGTTAGCTGATGTTTATATTTCGCCACTAGAGGGTATAAAAAAAAGTAATTGATATAATTGGTATTGGACATCGACATTTTTAATACCTACAAACAGAACATATTATTGAAGCATAATTTTCACCAATAAAGTGAGAAACGCGTCCGTTATTTTGTGCAATTTTTTTGTCGGCCGGCCAGGCTGATGGGTTTCTATAAGTGACTTAATTCATTGGTATTTCTTTTTTCTGTGGGAGAGAGAGTTGAGTTTCTGCTTTCTTTTGTTGCGCCATTCTCCTCTCTGATTGTTAGTTCACAGTTTCTCGACAGTCAAAGGACTATACATACTCTATGGAGAGCTAACGAACATCAGACTTTGACAGCAACAGTAATCGTTAAGTTGGATAGATCCATTTAAACAAGAAAAAAAAACGGTGAGACAGCTACCCAATATTGCCATGCAATCTTCATCCGAAGACGGATTTCCGAGGGGATGCAGCAGAGTAGTGCTTCTAACAGAAATACAGTAAAGGAAAAAATATGAATAAAGTATCTGCAAGCGTATGTTTCTGTGTCTAATTATCCCTTTCTGTCTTTCTGTATATCTAGCTCTGCCTGTAAGTCCGTCTCTCAGCATTAACGCGTTCGTCATTCTTTCCACGAAATGATCATAAAGTCATACTCACCATAAACCCCACCGGGTAATAATACCAGAATCACCACAATGCAAGCCAAGAGAGAGTGAGCGTTCATTTTAACAAGATGTCGAAGGTACAATCTGTAAAAACAGAAGAATCATAATAATTCAAATTGGAAAAGGTTCACAGTCTTCTACACCGGCAAACCCTATATAATTCTATTAATTCAATTGCTTCAGCACTGCAAAACATTTGATACTTTTAATAAAACCCTGATCGGAAATTGATCTCAGTATGCAAATGTTTGTTCACTCCTCTAAATACGTGATACTGGAAATACCCCATAGATTACCTTGCCAATGTGGTTTGTCTTTTGTAGAGTTTTCCTTTTCTTTCTTGCTGATCAAAGGGTGTTTTTGGTCTTTGTTAACTTTCTATGAAAAACCAGGACAATTAAAATCAGAGGACAAAACAAACAAACGTTTCTGTATTTTTTCAAAGACAACAAAAGTAGTCTGTATTCATAGGCTCACAAGGAATTTAGAGTTGACGGAAATTTCAATTACTGTGAAGATCGTCTGTAGTTAACCCCATAATACAGCATAACGACAACATAAGACTTACAAGGTGAGTTAATGTAGTGTGGTTCAAAGTTTCCAAGGGCTATTTCGTGATTTTTGAATTTATAACATTGAGGGTTAAAAGTTAATATGCATATTTGATTAAAAATGATTACTTCCATGGTGGTCAGTTATTACATTTATGGTTTATGGTTATTCATACATACATTGAAAGAATCCTCAACTCCTATTGGCCCATTTCAGTGAGCAGACCGTGGGTTAATCGCTGATAACCCAACTTGTTACACAACGGTCAATCGCAGGCCGATGAATACAATTTAACTGCAGATCAACAGTGTGTCATCAGTCTGCTGTATCTTGCACAATACAATGGCTAATACAGTATCACTAGTGACAGGCCTACACTATGGAAATATTTTCGATTTGAAGTTCGTAGATCTAACGTTACCTAGGCCATGCTTATGGCCTAAGGCCTGATCAAAAGTAAAATGTAAATGTGAGTAAATCTACGTAACAACAGCACAGTATACTGTCAGTGGTTATTCTTCTGGCGTAGGGTAATCTTACCTAAATATCAGAACTATGTCTGGTGAAAGCTTCTTCAGTATATTTTGAACACCTTTGAAAAGCACGATAGCTTTCCTTCTTTGTAGAATTCTGCTAAGATGTTCAAAACACAATTCTTAATGCAATAAAACCGTAAAGAGGACCAAGTACTGCAATGCATCGCCATCTTGAAGGGTCTCCGTACAACCACTGGATTAATATTCTTAAGGAAAGAGAACTCCACAGCACAAATAATTTAGATGAGTTATCCCAAAACAGTCATAAAGTGATCTTACAGCAATGCTTTGAAAGTAACATTTTGGCCATGTGCAATCCTTCTTCTTTGTTGAACTAACTTAGGCCTACTTCCGAAATTTTGCATAGCATATTGCGAACGCTCGAACTCACAGGAAAATTAGGTCCGCACTCAACAATTCTTCCACTTACTGCTGCTGCTAGGACTCAGAGTAAGACATCAAGCATGTCCAAGTTTTTCTCGAAATGTATATTTAATAAATCTGTCACCGTTTTTATCCAAAATCAGTAGTAAGGCCCTGTAGCTGTTCAACGCTATGTAGCACTCGTGCATCGCTTGCATTAACCCTCTATCGTGCATTACCCTACAGCTAATGCAGTGTTGATTAACCTTTAATTACATTATGCTACTTGGGTATTACACTATGGTTAAAATTAGTACACTTATGGTGGGTTATATTTATGTCAAATTCCTATATTTATGTACCACGCAGTCGTAACAATTTTACGCTTTCTATGCATTTGTTCAAGTAAACATAACAAAAACGATGAAGTTGCATTTTGATGCCATATCTTTTCAAGATGGAAAAGTATATACACTTTATAACAGCTCCATGCATAAAAGTTATCCCGTCATGCAAAAACCTTTGGTAGTAGTTTGTGCCGAATTGAGTCCTCCCCTCCCTCTGTTTTTTTTTCTTCGCATGAACTACAAGGTAGGTATAGCCAAAAGTGATAAAACGATCACTCATACGATGGAGAAAACAAAAAGCAATTCGGAATTCCTAGAAAAACACTTTCCCATCACCCTCGAATTGTCATATCAGTTACTGATATTATTCTTACTGCTGTTTGCATATTGTTTGTATGCCATTCCACCCAATTCCTGAGCCTGATCAGGTCTTACCGGTAATGGTAGAAGACCGTTGACAGTTCTTACTGTTAATGGTAGATATTCAACACTGTTGTGTTATAGTTGTGGTATAATTCGATAACACAGGTTTGACGAGACGGCAGATATTATTAAGAATGGTTGTAATAATTTGAAAAACCCAAATTTCCGTGTGCACTCGTGGCGCAATGGGTTAGGGGACACTCTCAATGATAACTTAAATAAGTGTTATAATCATGAGTTTGCTTCCAATGTCCACTGATGTAGCTTTCTCCAATATTCTCTCTTCTCTACAATTTCAAGGAAAAGAAAATATAGTGTAAGAAGGTGGTCAAAATCTGAAACCTTGTAAAGACGATACGTCAAAACATGAAAACTATGTCACTGAATACAAGAATCGTATTGTCGTTCATGAAGGTCAAAGGTTATTTTGGGTCAAAAGATTTCACTATGTGAAATTCTTGTACAAGAAGGGAAGCTCAGTATAAAGGTGTATCTTATTAAACACAAGTACCATTACAAAAACTTTTGTCTCCTTTCCCTATGCAGACGTCTACTACGAAATATGTGCATAAATATGCTAGCACGGGCACTCAACGGAGAGCCACACTTTTCCCCTAATATTTCTGAATATGTTGCTCGAATTGCAAAAGTACATTTACATTTGACGAGATGAATCTTTTCTGTTTCGTTTCGTACTATATTCTTCACGAAAAGTTACAAAAACACTACCAGCAAAGCTGATTTCTAAAGAAAATTCCAGCGCCGTTGGCTTATGTACTACATAGCGTTATTGTGACGTCACGAAAGATTCATTCCTTTCCTGACTGACTTCTACACTCTGTTCGTAAACAGTACAGTGTTTACCTGAAAGGGGAGGTTCTCATCTATTCATACATTTATTTGTCTGTAGAAATGTTTTGAATCCCCACCGGCAAATCCACAAAAAGAAACTTATGAATAATTGATTTTTGCTGTTCTCAAACTTGGGACGGTTCATTATTTGAAAGATGTCAATGTATCAACACAAAGCCAATGTGTTTACACAAATTTAAAACAGCACTACGGTAGCGCTTTAGCAAAGAAATATATGTGTGGCTTTAAACATACATTGTAACTGGCTAGTAATTTTTTGTGCAAAAGATAAAACAACAACATGTTTACGTGTACGTCAGTGTGTGAGACCACAGAGGTTACGCACAAACTATTTACTGTAAAGGATGTTTCCAACCCCCTGTCCATGAAGAGCAATGGTAGGGTCCGACTTGTTTTCACTGGTCGTTCGGTTGTGTAAAAGCAATACATCTATGCCTGAATTTGACGGCAACTTTTTTCAATATTAAAAACTTCATTCACATTTCAAGTGTAGGGTTCCGTCTTTTAGGAAACGACTCAGATCTAGTGCATGTTTTGTTTATCAATTTGGCCTAATAGCAGGGTTTTTTGTTTGCAAAGTTTAGGCGCGAAATTCTTCGTTCGTGTGTTGCACATGACCACACTTCAGTACCCAGTACACAGCATATTAGCGAGCTGTGTTACACAGCAGCGCAGCCTGTGTGCAACACTCATACATATCAAATGGGGACGACGTCGATTGACCGGTGACCAAAAGCGTTGTTCTGATATTGCATTATTCAGTGAGCTAACGTTTGTTCAGAGGAGACTCGCCAGTACACAAGTTTTTGTAATGCCATATTGCAGTGGCGGTCAAAGGTCATTTTAGGTCACCAAGGGTTTAATTGTGAAAACCATGTAAAACATGATGTCGAAAGAACGATAACTTGTAGAGATTTTTATATTTGGTATGAAGCTATGCTATGTCAACTCCACAAAAAATGTATCATCATCATTGTATCATGGAAACCACAATGCATTTGTGCTCTCTGGTTTCATCAGTGGGAAAATTCACATTTTGATTAAAGTATTATTTGGATTATTACAATGTTACTGATTGTATGTGGCTGTAGTGTTATTTATACCTGATATGAATGCATTAAATGGATGACAATCAGCAAATTTCGTCGCTGAAAATCTCGCTGACCTGGTTACCTGTGATCATTATTATTTAAGTATAAAGCAGTGCTTGTAAAAGGGTGACGTATTTTTAAATTTGAAATAAAACTCTTTTTTTACTCTTTTTATTTATTTCTTTCTTATATTTTGGTTCTAAAGGTTAACCCTTGGGCTAGCTGCTATAATGCTATTTTACGTGTTCATCCTTCCTTATCTTTGCAACGGACCATATGCTCATAGCCATCCGTCCAGACCAAATTGTCCAAAATATTGTTGGTCTAACTTGCTCTAAATAACTTTTACCCTGTCCAGAAAGTAAATATGGTTAGTGCTGGCTTCATTTCTTGTCTTCCTTGCCATCCCACCTTACCGGGAGGATATACATTTGTGAGAAAGACCTGGAGTATTAGTATTTGGGAGATGAAACTAAAAATAGCGATGAGTTTGATGTTCGTGATGAATAAAATATGTTACGCCAATATTTCGAATAGCATCGTCGAGGCGAAAATCAAATTAAAAGTCAATACATTTAAATAACAGCTGTTACAGAAGTTAGTAAGTAATACCAGATTAGAATAGTTGAAGATTAAAACTCTGTACATTTCTATTTTGGTTGTAAATCCTTAATGAATAGACACTCCATGATCTTACGTTTTTTTTACAGGGAATTCTCTAAGGGGAGAACTTTAATGTCAGCTGGGCTTGGAAGCTTATGCGCCGCCATTGTATAGAGAAAAGGACTTGGGGGTTTGTGTTTGGTTTGACATGCAGTTTTTGCCGTCAGTCCACTCATACTCATTCCTTTGTTCCAGTGAGTTTATCCACCTTTGCCCTTCTTTCATCATCCAACCTAGAAGCTAGCACAGTGTTTGTCACACAGTAAATAATTCCTAGCATTCAAGTGCACAATAGTTGAATGTCAATTTACAACAGGGTTCTTGCAGGCTACAGAATTCATGGAAAGTAAGAAAAACTATAAATGGTGATTTCCATGCTTAATTCTGGACAAGACAATTTTCATCAACATCCTGGAAAAGTCTGAACCAACTTTCTACCATGATTAGGCAAAAAGGCCTAATCTAGTTTGGATTGTCAGCCTAATCAGTTGGATTGGGACCTTAAATTGCAGTCAAAATAGCACGTTTGGGTTTTTATTGGGATTGGCTAACCCCTGCCTTGTCACCCTCCGGTCGAACAGACAAGACAATGCTCAACGATGTTCATCCACGATCAACATGATGAAGGAATTCGTGATGAGCCCATTGTATTAGTCACTCTTCTAAACAGTAGTGCATACAGCTTAAGTACACAAAGTGGGTAGATTATCTCTTTATGTATTCAAGCATGAAAAAGTCTCTGGCCAGGGTGTAAATTGGGACTGTTTGAACAAGACATTACAAAGGGTTCAAGTTAACAGATGTCCCCTACTTGACATCGGGTGCCCATTATCCATGTAGCATGAGAACTGTATGTGGGCTTTGCGATCCTCAGCTGCTCGCAGTACTAATCTAAACCTCTTCACCATACTGTCAGGATCAATTGGCAATTTCACCCTCATTTCATGGACATCATCTGCACAGAGCTGTATTGCCGTATTTAGCTGGAATGGTAGTAGGCTACATTTTCTACAGGTACCGCGAAAAGTCAATCAAGATACACTGAGTAAGATACTGCAAAATCATTCACCTTTATTTGCTCTAATCAAATTTCGGTATGCTACAAATTTCAGTTGTAACAACTGTCAGTCCCCATTGTTCTTTACATATAAATTGTCAAAGAAATTGTAGTTTTACTGGTGGAATTACCTGCATTGAGATACTTTTGTTATCAACTTGATTTCCTGTATAATTGTGTGCGTGTGTGATAGTCAATGATAATTATAGTCTTTGTAGCGATACTGCTATGTTGATGTTTAACACCATTGTAAACGTAAAGGAATGGAGAGATGCGCAAGTAGAATGTTAGTGTGTGAAACTTGCCTGCGGTTTTGTGTTTGATGCAGCTAGGATCCTGCAGCACAAAACATTCTTGAAATCTGTGATTTATTCCATAAAAATTCATCAAGTTATTGAGCTTTTATAATTGTTCAAATTGTACTATGTGCTGTTTTGTTCTCTCCTTGGATTAACATTGCATGAAACACTTGAATGAAAGTTGGAAGTCCAGTGATGTAATTATCCCGTCAACGCTCCTTATACTAATTGAATTCTGAATGACAATATCTTCCGTGAAATCTTGCAATGGAGAAAAAAGTTCTGTGTAAGAAAACCATCACCAATGAATCTCTCGTAGGTGAAGGTGGTCCCTTTTCCTTTAGAATTCTCAATTAATTGGATATGTGTAGTTAATTGCCTTCAAAATGGCTCGCAGTGTTCACTGCAGATAAAATGGCTTCTTGCGTTATTAAGTACACCAGAATTATTTCATACATGTCAGGACAATGCTGTATATATTAACTTACTTTAACAAATGTTTCCTTTACTTCCAGTCTTTTAACTTTGCTGGAATTGCACTCAGTCGTATGGATGTGCAGCCGTAGTCTCGAGAAACTGTTTATCCCAAGATGTTAGAAACTGTCATCTGAATATGCACGCTTAAGTGGAAAAGGTTTTCCCCATGTAATCATGTAGTATTATCACAAGAAATATGAATTTTTCATTGAATCTGCTACAGTGGCAACATGGAGCTGATAGATATGGTGATGCTTTCCCGTTTTACCCAAACATGAAAAAAATGATGAAAGTTACTATTATCGTGGCGCACATGTAAACTTCACGTGACGACTGTGTCTTTCCGCAAAATATTATCATGATTCGTCGGTCTTTTACTACTTGCATGCATGATTGATTTGACATGACTATCGTCTGCAGCTAGCTGCAGGTTCATAGGCACGGTACTCTGTCCATCTTGTTTGTTGTTACTGTGTTAGCGTGAAGCAGGTAAATTGAATGTCTATCAACCAGAGAATTATTTGGGGTTTATATTTTGTGGTTCATAGTTTCTACGTCAAGGAGAGATTCAACTGCTAAGAAAGTTTCGCCTAGCGTTAGAACAACAAAGAGCGTTTGTATCATTAGGATTCTGAGTGTAGGCTTTGCTGCAGTAGATAAGTAGTGTCTATAGTTTTCTGGTATAAAGTTAGCGTGTGGTACAGCATCACGTTGGTGGCCGTACCTCCACTGACCTCTAAGGAAACTAAATAGGTATACTGTAGTAGAGCAACGCAGTTCGCCGCAAATCTTTTATCGGTCATGTTTGATTACGGTAAAGAGGGTGCGTTTGGTGTACTGTGGAGGTTTCCTGAAGTATGCCATAAATTATACACAAGAATCATTAGGCGGTAGCCACCTACTTCACTATTCACTATCTTGCAGATCGAGTCTTGTTTGGATTTGCCACGCAAAGTCAGATTGCTAGTTTCTGTTATGAGCCATAGCTGTTAAGACTTATGAATATGAAGTGTACTTGTTAATGCATACAACTGCTGTGATTTACACTTATGATTATGAATTTCACTGCGAAAATGTAGCACGTGGTACTCAGTTTGAGGCTGGTTACTCATCTCTAGTTTTATTTCTATCTGTTCAGATTTATAAGAAGGTATGATTTGGAAGTCCCTGCCAAAAGTTTTTACTGTCACTAGTTGTCACTCTAGAGACATTATACTGACTTGCCGCTATGAATTTATATTGCTTAAACTTGCTACAGGTATGAACTGTAACTGACTCATTACTACTTTTGAACCTTTTACTACTATGAATTGTAAGTACTAAATACTTATTACTGATGTGCATTTGTAATTGCTTCTTTTGCTGCTGACACATTCGACTGTGAATATTACTGTTCGTATTGGTGGAAACAAGTGGTAACAGCCACGGATCATAACTACCAGCTGAAAATGGCACCATATAGTAGAAAACAACTCAAACGATACTGATAAGTTAATATCAGCATGTGCTCTAATTTTGCAATATAAATGTGTGGATTGCATGACGCGTGCGTTCATCCATGCTAGTGATTACCACGTTAAAGGAATTCTTCAACATTGCATGTCCGGTCTCTTCAAAAGATACAAACATGTTCTCATTCACATGAAAAAAGTACCATTTTGCGAAAGATGGTTTATTTCAAATACGAACTGGTAAGAATTTGGTGCCAGAAATTAAAAATTAGAAGTACTTCAATTATCTCTTCATCTCAGTAACAACTATCTAGCCTCTTTTTACCCGAGGTTTCACGAATGAAAAGTATCTTTCTCAATTTACGGTTTTTGTAGTTGCTAGACTTAGAGAGTGCATTTCACTACTAAGGAAGCTTCTATCGGCAAAATCATTATGTTTAACTTATAGAGTGGTAAAAGTCTCATACATCACGTTAAATTTTCTTGTTGGTGGAGAATTAATTCCTTCAAGTTACGAGTTACATTGTATATTTAAAAAATATTTTCCCTTGTAATCGGTCAAGCAGCATTAAAAAAGAACAATCATTAAGTGTTTTTAAATTTTAAGTATATACAGTATCACAACAAGAAAAATGCCCACAAATTTATGTCAAAGCTGTTATATTTTCTGGGACAGTATTTTGTATAACGCACAGCCTTTCACTGCTTTCACAGTAATATCATTTTTAGCACTAAGTTCAGTCAATTTCATGTTTGTATTGATAAGTCGAGGTTCACTGCTCATATGCGCAGAATATTGCAACAGTTGTGATTCATAGTCTAAACTGTTTTCCATTAGTTTCGA
This sequence comes from Stichopus chloronotus, assembly GCA_021234535.1. Classification (NCBI taxonomy): domain Eukaryota; kingdom Metazoa; phylum Echinodermata; class Holothuroidea; order Aspidochirotida; family Stichopodidae; genus Stichopus; species Stichopus chloronotus. Next base: position 2,283,403 of record CM037832.1, on the reverse strand, counting down.
TGTAAGGAAACGACACTTTACTGCCATTGTGATATCAAGAGATTCTTGACTGTCATTATTATTCCTTTATTATGCCTATATTTCCAAGAAAATATAAATATCTGGCTATGCCTTACACCTATAGTTGTATTGTAATGTACCTTCCACATGTGGACCATCAAACAGACAACATGTAAATAATACACCTTGGCTGTTATTACTGTTTGTATCGCTGCTTCGTGTGATATCAGCTGTTCGATGTTGTAATTAGTTTACTGTACCATACGTAATTGCAGTAGTTCCTGTCCATAGGTTTGAACCCCAGTGTCAACACGTGACTTATACTGCTTGCCACCGGTTTGTTTTACAACATACTGAACAATAAATTTCATGTATTAGTGTAGAGTGTGGTCCATTTGCGTTAGCGTACAAGAATGTTGACTTTTATACACTCCTCGGAAAGCCGGGAATACCTTTCCCAGAGTGTTCTAGGATGCATGTACCCAGTCTTAAAATCAGGTAGGCCTACATCTTGTCTGCAATTTAAAACAAAAAAAAGAGAAACTCTTACATACATGTGAGGGAATTTTCGGCGAAACGTCTTGCAGATATTGGTTCAAAACCTCAGCGAAAGTTGGAAGACAAACAACAATTTCCACCATTTAGGAAGTATGCGAAAAAGGCAAAAAGAATGCAAACAAAAACCACCAGGGGCAACCTTCGACGATTCCATAACAAAGTAGATTTAGTTCTTATACGGATAACGTTTGCTGGCGATGAAAAAATACGTCATAGAATGGAAGTTTGGGAGGTTGGAAAAAGCATGATAATGGATAAGCCATGGCTGACCTCGAAGAGAGTTGCCAGGGAAATAATTCACCTACCAGGTAATTTTAGATTCGATGTAGTGCAATATTTGGCGTCTTTTTGAAGTAATCGATTTCTGAATTAAGAGAAGTTTCAAACTGGTATTTCAGATTTTCCTACAATCGTTGCTCCTAGACTGAAATATGAGAAATTCAAATGGCAGTTCAGATTTATTAAGGAAATTACCACCTATGCCAAACATACATATAGCTATGCTTTGTACGTTTCGGGATTGGTTGAACTTTTAATCACCAGCTAACCTTAGACACAATGTGGTGCAGTACTTGCTATTTTTATGTCATAAAATTTGCTGGACTGAGATAAGAAAAAGTCCAACTGGTGCCTAAGATTTTCAGAGTATGGTCGCTTTGACAAATATTGTCTTCCCGCTCCCTTGGTCTTACGGTAAAAACCCAGTCATTCATAAGTGACACCCATTTCAAAGGAGTACTGAAAAAATTATGAAATAACTGGAAGTATGAATAATATCAATAACGACATGAAGAAAACATGAAATCTTCCGGACTTAATAATGATAATCTGATAATTCCATAGCATAAAGTTATAAAATGTATACAAAGAAGGTACGTTGATGGTTAATACTTCAAACTATGTTGCTAATGTTACATGTACTTTAACGTTTAGCAATATGTCAAAATGTCACCCTTAACAGGTAACTCATATATTTTGTTAGTCCTACTTAACATAATACGCACTATAATCCCTTAACCCCCTTAAGCCTGTCGCACCATTATTATAAGCTCACTCCACTGAATTAACTTGCGCCACTGATTTCATTTGACTGCCACAGCACACTCGTATATTACAACTGAATGATAACGGCTCTATTGTTAAACCAGACACTTACTGACAACGTATGGTGTATAAAACTACAAACTACACATGCATGATTGAGGAATTTAAATTTTTACACTTCATAAAAATTCAAAAGGGATGAAACATGTTCGTCATAAATTGAACACTTACAACTTTTCTAGCTCGGCAGTATAGTAGTTCTGTTTTACAATGCAGCTACACGGTCTCGATGTACAATGAGAGCAATAAGAGGAGCATTTTGATTAAGTATCTATATGTTTAAAATGAAACTCTGAAGGAATGTGATGGTAATGCAAATATGCTTTTACCTATTGTCTTAAGGAGAGTACAGTTCAAAGTTGCTATATATATATATATATATATATATATATATATATATATATATATATATATATATATATATATATATATATATATATATATATATATATATATATATATATATATATATATTTTTTTGCATTTGAACGTTTACTTCGGAGCGTCCCATAGCAGCTGAAGGCACAAACTCTTTCAAATGTGGTGAACTGATTGTAAAACTCCATGAGAGTGACATCATTAAAGGATTTCAGTTGAAAACTATGAAACGAATAAGTCAAAACGGCGATAAACTTCTTGCCATTTCTCAAATGCAAAATGGTTACCGATGGGCAATGGCACATACACATGATGATCTGTTAACTACCATATTGAACGTTTAAATTAAATTGACGATTTCTCTTCATATGTCGTTTTCAGTTGGCAATGACATAACATAAAAAATTACCACTACCCCAACAAAAAGCACATTACTCTGCTGTGTGTACTATAAGACTACGTGTGCAAATTTATTCCATTTAGAAAAGACTGACAAATACAAAGAAAGTTTAACTTAAACTTTATGGAAATAATGGTAAACCTGAAAGTAAGTCATCGGTTGACTTAAAGCAACGTCCTTTTGGCGTTAACTTGATGAATAATCATTTATCCGTGGAAGGGGCAATGGTGGCGGTTGAGCACGTTCATCCACAGGAAACTGGAGGCCACGGTCGTAGAGATGATTTTCATCGAGTTCCACATATTCTGAAGTGGTTTCGTACAATGGAGGAGGAATAGGGGGAGCTTCGGTATAGGTCGTCGGATGAGTTGTGAACCAAATTTGACCTTCAGGTTGTGCCTTAGGAGCTGGCGTTTGTGGTGCGTATGGAGGAGGTGGAGGATGGTCATCTTTCGCGTTTTTGCACGAACAGGTTGTGCACTTACAAATTATGGCAACGACGATTATGAATACGAGACACAGAATGAAAGCACCACCAAGACCAACAAAAAGAGGATTTGATGACTCGCCCATGTCATCACCTGGTAAAATGAAATAAAAAAAATATAATTTAGGAAGGGTCAACTGTCGTGAATAAATACTTTTTATAACTGTAACCTGCACAGTAAGGGGGCATGAGGGGGCATTTGACCCTCCAGATTGTTTCCTTGCCCCCATCCCCCCAGTTGCTCTCACCCTTCCCAATCAGATCTTGTACTCATCCAAAATTAATTTAATCACAAAACTATGTATTGGCATTGGACTGAATAAGAACAGCTTCCGGGAACCATGATTGATAAATGCCTAATTTATGTTACACAGGCTGCCAGTTTTCATATCGTGCCGGTAGCCACTTCAACAGTAGGCCAGTCTGGTCACACCAATTTTCTCTGAAATGTTTACCGTCCAGCATAAGGGAAGGGCGGGTATCAATCGAAAAAATAATAATGTAAAAATAAATAATATATAACTCTCTTGGGGCTTAATTTTCCACCCATAGATACGCTAAAACCTCAGAGCTTGAAATTGTAAGTCCTTAATGACAAGAGACTCCACGATAGATTTAAAAAACATGTAAATGCTGACTACTTCAAAGAATTCAGTTCCATACACGATCACTGTAAAACGGCGTCCCATCAACTTCCAAACCCAGGTGATGTTAAAGTTCTCCATGTAGAGAATGCGTGGTATAGACGCAAGATCGTGGAGTCTCTTTTCATTAAGGACTTACAACCTACCCTGAATAGAAACGTCCAGAGTTTTAATCTTCAGCTATTTTGAGCTGGTATTACTCACTTACTTCTGTTACAGCTGTTTTTGTAATGTACTGACTTGTATTATCAGTTTGCTATTTCGCCTTGACGATGTAAGGTGTATTCTTACGAAATATTGGCGTAATATATTTGATTCATCATGAATTTCAAACTCATCGCTATTTTCAGTTTTATTATATATATATATATATATTCAATAATATAAATAATAAAATAACCTTTATATTTCTCATTATCATGACATGATTCAAAGAAGACAATGAGTAGAAGGACCAAACACTTAACCATAGACATGATATTTAGCTCCCTTGGATTATGAAGACAGCATTTGGTTCACCCGCTGTATAATGTTTTATCAAATATTGTAGAAACATTTAGCACCTGAATACTGGATAAAAATAGGCTATATTTATAAAATATAATGACTACTGATGTTTGTATTAAGTAGGTGCGGAAAACAGTCACATTTTTAAAAAATTGTTTGTATCTTACTTACCAACTGTTACTATTACAAGAAACTGGCACTCGGACGATTTTCCAAAGTTATCCTCCCAGATGTAAATAACAGGAGTGCTGCCCACAGGAAACACACCCCTAGAGTGAGACTGGGATCGAAAAGTCACTTCACCAGTTTCGGATTCTGCTCTGGGCTCCTCCCAAGTGACGTAAGTGAAACCATCCCTGGAGGAAACTGCTTTTCTGATGTCATCAGGACATCCAATAACCAATGGTGGTGGATAATCTTTAACTGAAAAGAATCATATTTCCTGTTTTATCTTTATTACCCAAATTTAAAGTAACACGAAAAAATTAAATACAATGTTATATGACTCCGATGATCGATACCACGGTATTGTACTACTTCATGGATATCCGGGCCAACAAACGGCTCTTAGAGTACCAATTGAAACAGCCAGAAATTAAACAAACTTGAAGATGTCTGTGGTAAAAACTGCTTGATTTCATTATTGCAACTCACCCGAAACAGTTACCACAAAATTGCAATCGGCTGAATTTCCAGACCTGTCTTCCCAAGAGTAGGTAACGGTCGTGCTACCTACCGGAAATACACCACCATTAAGATCATGAGACTGAAATGCGAGAGTGACCGTCCCTGAATCATCGACCACTTTTGGCTCCTGCCAAGTCACGTTGACGAGGCCATCTTGGAATGAAACTTCTCTCTGAATATTGGATGGACAGTCCGAGATTACAGGTGGGACCTCGTCAGGATCTAGAAATAACCACATTTGGTGACATTTTGGCTGTGCAAGGTATATGATCTTATCTCAGTTTAAACATCATTACCTAAAGAGATAGGTGAATATTGGATGAACAGTCCAAGATTACATGTGAAATCTCGTCGGGATCCGGAATTATTCACACTTTCATACCTTAAGGTATGTTTCAGTTTGTATTGGGCAACAATTCATTTGGAATATGATCACCTCTTATTTTGTAAAAAAGTCATCCTTGAAATCACACTGATGGTGATGCTTTCCAGGATATTTCCAACTTTGGAATTACTCGCCTTAGACAAAAGAAAAACCCGTATGGACTCACTAACATACACCAGAATCGCCCTGAACTTCCCCAGGAGCAGACACCAGAGATAAAATGAATTGTAGTTTGTGACAATACTAATTATTACTTTTATTATTATCCAGACTACAGTGACTGCTGTAAAGTTTAAACACTTTCACCTCAGGAGATACTGTCTTACACAATCAATTTGTAGCACGTGCGCAATAAAGGTCAATCAGGGATATTTTTCGGAGTACGTCTCTCTTCTGTACGAACAATAGAAGAGTAGGCCTCGTCAAATCATTTTGTCAGTTACAGAACGTAAGATTCTTTTCCTTTAGAGTTTACCCTAATCATCTCACCTTTACAGCACATAACAACATATGTATGTATATTTTGCAATATCAAAAGACACAGTATTTTTAAATCGCTTATACGCCACGACCACTGTAACAGCCATGTATTCTTGAGCGAAGCATTCAGACTTACATGTAACATAGATATTAAAGATACAGTCCCTCGCAGAGTTTCCAATCTCATCGATAGCTGAATATGTAACCTGGATTGTGCCGTCATTAGGGGAAACGTTCAAATTGCTGGACGGATGTGATGACGTAACAGTGACTTGCACACCGGATGGCGAATAAACCGTAGGTTCTGTCCAACTAACGGGAGTGACCACCCTCGTCGGGATGAACATATCGTTTGGACAGTTACGAAAAGTAGGAGAAACTGTGAAAACGATGACATATGGAAGACAGATATAGGACAGATGTGTTATAATTGTGTTTGCTTCTCTCATATCAACCAAGTAGAATATGTCATCAAAGAGCTAGTTGTGGACTTTCCAAGCCACTGATGTGAGTTGAATGTCAGGCTCATGATAATTTCATGTTTTTCAGTGTCAATAGATGCTAGTTAACCCATTCCCAGTCACTTCAACAACTCAGTTATTCCAAGTTACTGTATCTCGCTTGTACCGTCTTGTAGCACATTTGCGTATCTTGGTGTTTTGATATCGTTGTTGTACTGGTATATGTTTACATTTCGCCCATTAAATTAAGTCTGCCATTTTATGTTCTTTTCTTTATACAAGCATGCAGTTTCCGTATGAATTTAGCAAAGTTAATCTCTTTAGCAATCTGCCCGTGGTCTTGTTGTACTGTCATTGAGATATATTCGTAATGTCTTACTGGAAGAGGTGCATCTGCATCCCAGCTTTTCATCTTGCATGAAGTACATAGGGAGCTAAACAAAAAATTCCAGAGGCTATGAAATCACATTAAGTCAGGTGAGATGCAGTTCAAATCAGGGAGAAAAACTGTTCCATAAGATACCAAATAATTTGGTGTAACACCATATAGCGTCTAGGCCACTTTAGGACAGTAAATATTGTCCAAATTGGAGGAAACACCCACCTCACCAAGGAAGACTGTTATTCATTAGTTTCACCATATCGGAAGTCACCCTGACCTTCAAACCCAGACGAACCTTTGTCCCTGGAACGCAGCCTTTAAGAGGGTAAGGTAGACTTACCTGGACCGTAATCCAAGCTCAAATTAAGTCATACAAATGACCAATTTCTTCCCTAATTTTGAGCATTCCATTTACCATTTTCAATGACTCAGTTATGAAAATTGGAGTTGCTCGTTATTACGATGTGATTTCAATTTATATACAGTACTGCAGCCTATGAAAAAATGTTTCTACATTTTGCATAAACAGACAAAGGTCTACACTGAAACTGCCTAGTGCTTAGTTTACTGTACTTCATACCTTTCTTTAATTTACACAGATCTTTTTTATGTCTGCAGTTTTCTACCTGTAATATACGCTAAAATAGGGGAGACCCTATATGCAGTATAGCTATTATACCGTCGCAAAGTAGAAGTTGCGTTTGTATGTTGTAGTTCGTCACCGTAGAAAAATGAATGTTCCCGTCAGAAACTGGGTTAAAAGTGAGACAATAAAATTGTGTGGATAACGTAGTAGAATGTGTGCAGAAAATCATGTGGCAGGGCAAATGCAAAAATTAAACACAAAGTGTGCGAATTGGTACTAAAGTGATATGTAGTTAGTGTACCATTCCACGACGAAAACTATAGTTACCCTGAACTGTTTGTCCCTTTCCTTGATTTATATGTCTTCCCTTGAACATGAACTGTTTCTCAAAATAGTGTTTGATGGACCCCTATTTTCCTTCTAGCCGCATGGTGGTCATTCCTGCACTTCTGTTTTGTGCCAGTATCTGATAAGGGCAAAATTACAGTTGTAGATGTGGCTATTGAGAAGTTGAGTTCGAGCTTATGAAGCTGGTATTCTCATGCCCATTTGTGTACTGAGTAAACGTACTGAGAAATACTAGAAAATGCTCTTGTTACCCTATTATGTGACTTGGTCGTGGGCTCTCACTTGGAGACCAAGGAGTCGGGGTTTGATCTCAGGGGTTTGGACTCGGACCTGTTTTCAGAGCTTTGGGACTCGTAATCGGTCTTGGAGTCGAATGGTGAGGACTCGACTGTTCAGTACCGCCCACATGGCCTGTTACGGATTACCGGACTTCGATACATAAGAGCGTGAAATATGGTGAAACTAAATGATTGGGCTCAACATGTTTTAGTATACTTACCAGCCACACAAGATGTCCCAGATGGTACTGCTACGCAGAGTTCTTCACATCCTCCCATTTGTCCTTGGAAGGAACAATCGTTCACAACTAAAACAAAAGATGTGTGAAAAGCAAAAGCATCGGAAGAGTAGAAATTTCTCAAGAAAAATGAACGTCAATTACATCCTTGTACATATTTATTTCGTTTGACCAAAGTCTTACTAAACAGTGGCCAAATAGATGAATAGGGTTAAGGGAAAGATAGGTCGGGTGAGAGGGGGTTTGGTGAGGGTAAGACAGGTGAGGGTGAATTTTCTACAGGAGTTTTACTTTTCCTAACATTGCTAAATTGTTTGCAATTAATTTTATACACTAAACTTGCAAAGTGAAAAAAACTCGAATTGTTGTTCTGCGAAGCATTTTATAAAAGCGAGTCCATTTTTTATTACGTTTCTCCACAATCTTATGTACCATAGCTCTGATTGGAAATTCCCAACAAGACTATACTCTTACTTATTGGAGGATCGGCTGATGAATGAAAGGCAAGACCGTGAAAGCGAGTAGGTACACCAGCTACATGCAAGGTCGAAGGTTCTGCTTGAATGTCTCTGTCAGCCACATCGATTCCTTCAGAAACCCAGTCAGTCCAGAAGAGAGCATTGTCGTGATATATTAATCCAAACGGATGAACATCGTCATCAAACTGTTTAATCACTTCCCTCGAAAAGCCATCCAAGTTACTTCTCTCAATTTTGTTTAAAAAAGCGTCTGCCCAGTAAAGTTTACGACCTGGTGAAAAAACAATGTCTAAAGAATCGACAAGAATGTAACGTTGAACAAGGATTTAGACCAAACATAGTTCTGACATGAAAAGCCTTTTGATATTGCTAATGAAGCGACTATATTGAGTTGCCATCGGAATAACCTAAACATCACGACATTATTGGCTGAACAAACGAGACTTCATGTCATTTCATTCATGGCAAATTTCTGAGTCAAGTTTAGGGTGATGTGCTATACCCGTAAGTATCCTTAATCAATGGTTGAAAGCCCATACCATTCATTTTACAAGCAATCGGTTAATCTCTGACATCCAAAATTAAGTGGTAAGATGGGAGAAATCCCCTACAGCTGCATAAACATCATATCAACCCAGGGAAATATGTGATACTATGTTACCTTCAAAAAATATTGCATACAGCGCAATTTTATAAAAACCTTGTCAGGAATCTGCCCTGTATAAAAAAAAAGAAAAGATTGGAGCCTACACATTCACTGGCAAAATAGTGCCTTGTGCTGAAGAGTCGGTTGACCTTAGTAGAGTTATGTGCAGTATCTATACTTCCCTTGACTGTAAAACCTAGGACAAGTGAGGATGTCCTGTAACAAAGAAACAAGCAAACAAGCATCCCCACTCAGCTGGGTGACAAAGATGAGATAGATAATAGCCATTCAAAGCATGATCAAGTAAGCGTTTATTTGGAATAAGTGAGACTCAAGCTAATAGTTAGCGGGAGAGTGTAACACATAAATCCTATTGCGTTCTGCACTAAGTAAATACTGACCGACCGTGTCAACGGCAATTCCATTTGGCCAACCAAGTCCAGAGTTGACCAAAACTGTCCTGTCCGTTCCATCTCCGTTCATTCGTTCTATCTTTGCCACAAAACCCCAGTCAGACCAATATATGTACCTAGAAGAGAGAAATATCACTGTAATGTTCAATATATTTGAAATGAATAAATTAAATCACACAACGTTCATGCAGAATGGATGAGGTGAATAGCTGGCAACGTGTTAAAGATGATGTTCAAGTGAGAACCATGTTGATTGTCCTTTCAAACTTGAAAAGTCTACTACTGTGATAAGACAACTAAGTTTGCTGTTTCCCAAGAAGTTGACACTAAACGTATAGTCAGAGGTATTTATATATTTAAAGAAATCAGATTTGAAAATATACTCATTGCAAAACCAAACTTTCAAGTTTTTCTTTTTTACATTTGATATTTTGATTGATAGTGCATAGTCGATGGCAGTATTGTCTATAGAAGCCTTGGGTTGCAGACAACTTCTTAACATCCAGTTGTAGTCATCGTAAGACTAGTATGATGAAGTGTCTCCGATTATTACTAGCAAAAGTCTCGTATAAGGTCTACGTGAATGCACTGTCCTTTTGCTGGGTCAATCTTTGAAAATACTTCATATCGCATGTGCAAAATCAGTTTCGAACAATTCAATGAATGGACCCACTTGTCTTCTAGATTTCAGTCTTATTACGTCCAGTGTAAAATAACTTCATACCCTTGATATGACTGTACAACGATATCACGTGGTGATTCAATGTCTGTCGTAACCAGTATTCTTCTAAAAGACCCATCCAATCTTGCAACGCTGACCGTCGGATATGATCCTGTGCCTACATCTGTCCAGTATACTAACCTAGATACGGAGTCAACGGCAAGTCCGTCTGGTACTGAAGATGAAGATTCATAAGAGATAGGGTCTCAAATCAGAAATTAAATAAGAGAGCTCTAATTAGTTTTGTTGAAAGCTCTGTGCATTTTTGTTTGTTCCTATATAAACAGATTTTAATACTTGATTCTTGATACTTGATATCATGAAAAGCAAATCACCCCTGTAATAATCAAAGCCAAGCTGAACATATGTATGGTAGTATTTTCAAACGAATTAAAGGAAAATATTTCAAAGCAAACCAAATTGTCCAGAGTTACTTTTCAATGGTTTGAAATATCATCACTTTAATAAGGGGACCGGCATATGTTGTTTCAGGAAGAATCCAGGAATATTACGGACAATAGCTCATAAAGTAATCTCATGATATTTAACATCGTATATCTTCATCCACCAACTACAATATGACGCAATATCCAGAGAAATACATTCCAATGTAAACTTGTGTACATCTATTTACAGATGATTCTCCATTATTGCGGTTACTTCATGAAATTGGAAAGGGAAACCTGACATATGCCGAAAAATCAGCCCACGGTTGCTACGTTTACTTGTGACCAATGAAAATATGATAATGTTAGGAAGGCCACGTGAAGAAGCTGAGTAGAAGAAAAGTGTTCTCATTTGTGTTCGAAGGGCACATGGACTTTTTCGGCAACTTTTGTGAATATTTTCCGGACCGATAACCTGCATAAAGCAATTAACCACTGAACTGAACTCGGTGTATTCAGAAAGATAGGAGCTCACCTTTATTCTCAGTAAAATGTGAAAGTAGTGCTTTACAGTCACTGTGAGAATTAATTCAACTCCACACCTTTAATCACAGAGTTGAAAATTAGACATTTTAATAGGAAAAGTGTTTCCTCCTGCTCCTTTCGTAGACTGACCTGTGACCAGACGTGTCGCAATCGCCTCTTGTCCTGAACCGTCTAAGTTAACCCTTCCAATTCTTTTTGTCGATACATCTGTGATATAAATTTTCTCATCTACAGGATCATAGTCTATGGCGACTGGTCGTAATAGACCAGGAAAGGGTACCTGTACAAAGTTACCTCCAAATCTGTTTTGCTTATAGATTATACGATTGTCGGCATCCAAAGCAAAAAGAGACTCCTCACGTGGTGTGACTGTCAAGTAAAAATATGACATTTATTCATAGAAGCTGTGTATCACAACACTAATGAGACGTCTTCCATAATGCAAGGGTCAAACTTTTTCATTCATTACATATCAGTAGAAAACACAGAAGGTCAATTCAGAGGGTGACACATGTGTTTAGACAAACTGTGAGACTATGGATTTGACTTTGATTGGAGACTCAGTTGGAACTGTTATTCGACAGTGCAGTTAAACGTTTAAGTATTTTAGAACCCTTATACATAAATATGTGGAGTTGGAGGATGAGGGGGGGGGGGTAATAATCACAGTGTCAATTCTGCACAGTCACAAATCTAGCATGAGTGTATATCACTAGGTTTGATCATGAAATTAGCATAGGACAGTGGCATTGGTAGCTAAATGATAATATTGCCAAATAAAGTTCTCTATATCGTACACGTATTTTAACCTCAAGCACTGAAGGTGTATGTGAAATTAGTGGCTGCAAAGGGTACATCTTTCCCGGACAGGCAAATGAGAGTCAAGTGTCTCCCAGCATCCCTTATGTTCTAGCAACAATTGTGGGAAGACTAAGCGTACCACCATAAACAGCTGGCGCAGAACGTACCAGACCTTTGTTGATAAATAATACCCGTATGTCGCCTTCTCAAGCCCAACAGGATTCCTTTCCTTCTTTCGGTGCCCCCAACTTGAAAGCCGATGTTGGGGCTTCCTAGTCGCTCTGCCACAGGTTTTCAGTTAAAGAGCCAATTTTGACATTCCAGTATCCCTTTATACATCAGTCGCAGTTTGTGCATGATTCTTTGGCAGTTATCTCATCCATATACGTTTACAGGGAGTAATTGCTTTAGTCGCCAAAAACGGCACTTAAATGGTAGCCCACCTTACACCTGTGTCGTATTCAACTGAAACACGGTGTGTTATTGGACCCTGTCAGAGAGTATACCTCATGGTATATAAATAACATGGATCGGGAGTACCGATCCATGTTAATTCTGCAGGTACACAATGATGACCTGTGAATAAACAAGATTCCATATTCAAGCTATGGAGAGACATAAAACACATAGTTATGAATGTTTTCTATGGAACGTCAACATAAAAATGAAAACATTAATGATTTTTCCTCTCTACAGGGCTCTTTATTACAGAATTTGTCATTTATATATCAGTCTTTCCTGCAAATCAGTTAAAGAGATATGCCTACTGTCGCGAAATGGTGACATGAAGAATGCAACTAAATATGTACAAAAACCGACAACAGATGGAACGAGAGTGTTGCTTTAAGTTTCAAATAAATGTTATTACGAGTTCAGACTTTAGGATCAGACAGATTCAGATTACAATGCACAAGTTTGATTAGGCTAAAATGATAAAGGTGTTTAATTAATTTAGCGCTTGATTAATAATGAGACTTAGTTATTATTAGGGTGGTACCTGGTAACTGAGTGGTAAATGGTAACACAGCTTGGACCTCAATATTTCAAATGGAGTCGTAAGCTACCACAACGCTGGAATGGCTGGATACAACTTTTGCGAAGATTAACGTCAGTTAACCGTAACTCGAGGGTACACAACCTACACAGACTAAGCGTTGGCTATAGCAGGCTGGCTTCAACGATGAATACATTAATAGACGTTGACTATTGTGTAGGTTAAATTACATGTACAGCGTGTACAGCAGAGCATTGGAACTATTCTTAGAGTAGTTGCATCGTTATTTGAGGTCAAAGATAAAATTATGTATTGCGCATAACCCTAGCACTACACCTAATTTAGGAAGAATATGCTAAAAGTGTACGATTTACATCCCAGCTACCTATCCTCCTTGAGTGCAAGACTATTGTCATAAGAAATGCAGAGATAACTGTGGTAAACGATAGTATATTGATTTTTTTGTGAGTCTGTTACGTCCATTGCCAAGTACGTGTATAAGAGAAAGAATGATTATGGAATCGATAAGGATGAAGGCTCTGTGGACTGGGTGGGGTGAACTGATTTCTTGATGAAGTTTGTTGTCACCATATACGCTGATAAGAATTTTTGGCACGTTACACAATGAGTTTAAAAGTCAGAGAGTTGTCAAAAACAATTAACCGGCAACTTAACTCTAAAGGCACTTCATTTATTAACAACTTGGACAATATATCTTCTTAGAGAGTACCACCGTATTTGTGTTTGCTAATGTGTCTATAATGATATCATCATACCTTGATTGTAGGTGGCTCTAAACCCAGATGAACTATTGGAACTGTCACTTCTGAACACTAACGTCATGATACTCCCAGAGGAAAGAAGAGTTGTCGGATGAGCTGGCCAAGGGATCGAAGATCCGCAAGATGGCTGGAGAAGTAACGCGGTGGTGACGCTGTCGATCCCGTCATAAACCTTATTTCATGGAAAGAGAACAAGAAGCAATACGTTACATAGGGCCATTGGTTTTTCCTGCCATTGTAGCAAACTTTTACAAGTATTTTGATCAACAGCACAGTGTTACTGATGATTAGTTTCCTGTCAATCTGTTACGGAGAGGCAATTAGACAAAAGATGAACATCATCAATTACTGGAGTTATGGTTTGCCTGAAAACCACAGGAGGAACTTAAAGAAACTCCCGAGGAGAAAGAATGCTGCAAGTTTTCAACAAAGTTCAATAATGGTAGTAATCTGCATCTGAATTAGTGGTTCATGACTGGTGTAATAGCTTTGGGGATTTGAATCCTGACCTCCATTACGCATTTCACTCATTTGCAGTCGTGACATTTGGTCCCGACTAAATGCACTTTTAATCGTGTAATCAGATTTGCGACGTACATACCAAGAAAGCGCAAGACTGGAGCAAGACCGACCTGTCAGTTCTCCTTCGTTTCTTTTTTTAGGTTGATACTGCAGTTCTTAAATGTACATAGGAATTCAAAGAGTTATTGTGCACTCATTTGCCTTCAATTTGCAAATGTTTTTACTAGTGATACAAGCTTATTTGCATAATTGTTAGAGGTTATCTTGGTTTTTAGACTTTATTCACTCTCAATAAGGAAAAGTTTCACTTCAGTGGAGAGCGATATATGTGGAAGTCTCAGGTGCCGTTGTGTGAATAGCACACATCTCACATACATAAATGAGGAGCTTAAGAAATTCTGGCAAAAAAAAGCATTAGGCACAAATTATTAGAGGCAAACTAGGTAAGTACTGCGCCTTACTAAATAACCAACTCTGCAATCTTCGTAGTACACTTAGATAATAGTAAGGAATATCGTAAAAGCTTTCCCTGAACATGATATGTGATATATGATATATATATATATATATATATATACAAAGGTAGGGATATCGAATGAATAGTCCTCTGCATTCTCTTGATAGCAATTTGTAGAAGATGTCAATATGAATATATAAAATCTTAAAACAACCTGATACAGTTACAGTTGAATTACATTAAGGCCTACATACGTTTCTTGTATTAGTGTTCTACTGTCTTATCAGTGTTCTATTGTCTGTATACTTTCGTGCCAATTTTATTCTTATTTTATTCTTTTTAATGACACTATTTCTATATGATGATATATTCTGTATGATTAACTTACCGTTAACGAATCGGAGGCACACGATGAGGACTCTTCCAGATTAAAGATCCCAATGGTTAGTTCGAGTACCATATTAGGAGAAGCCTCAATCCTCCAGGAGCAGTCTAGTGAATTTGGATAATTGCTAGGGTATCCAGGTGATTCGATTACCCCGGTAGTGGATGACAAAGTAGAACCACAAGCTTGTCCTGTATACATTGGATGACAAGACTTACTTATAATTCATTAATTCCATGACTCACTTAATGTTTAAAAAGTATATGAAATCAGCTCACAAAACACTGGTCACATCGTCATAGGATTCTGCGTTCCTGGGAAAGCCATCTTCAGTGTCATACCATTTGTATCACTTACCGAAACTTTCGAAATCTCTTTAAACATCTCTAAAAACTTATGTTTACATCAGATAGAAAAAGAAGTGTTTCTTATTAACTTTCATAACAATTAATGCAAAACCATTAATTGAATAGTTTCGTTATGAATATTTATGACTCCTAAACCAATCATGGCAGATCACACACTATGGAGGTCATCCACAGCAATTAGATCACGGCATTTCCTTAGGATAAGTTTACTGAGCTCAGAAGTATACTTGAAACGAGCTAAGGGAAAGGCCTTTGATTTCACAAGTAAAAACACCAAGGAAACGTTGAGCTGGAAAACTAACAATTTGAATGCCATATTGTAACACTTTACCCTGTGATGGGTAATATGACTGTCATAGAATATTAGAAAAGCAGTTGAAGAAACACAATGGAAGTGACGTAATCGGTCAGGTCTTTAATATATTATATTAAGTATATTCAATTCAGCTTACGAAATCCCTGAATAGAGCATTGACACTAAAGCAGTTCACTGTAACGCTCTTCGGTATGTTATTCAATTGAAACAAGTGTATGGGGTAAATGTGGTTGCCTTTCACCCCATGTAATATTGGGAAGCTAATTGCATGCAATATCTATCATAGTGACACTCGTTTTACTTGCTAGAAGGTGATATTGTTCATTACAGTTGTCTCAAACTCTTACGAGTTAAGCTTCCCCCGTAATTCATCCCAGCCACCTGATATCCTTTCCCCACAGAAAACCGCTACGGTACATACAACGCTACCACATACACATGCACACATCAACATTCCATCACCCAACTGTCAAGTTATGAACAATTACTTCTAACTCATGAGGACACACACATGCGCTAAAATGCACGTCCTCACTTCTTGTGCACTTACGGTTGTCGAGAATTTCTTACACCGATATTAGTTACTTTAGTAGAATATGCTAGGGGAAGACGTTCATCGGTACATAGGATATTGTACAAATCATCACTTTACGATGAACGGGAGATTAACGATATTGTTTTATACTAACAACGATTAACCTCAGTAGTACACCCTTAGAAATGTAAACTTTCCTCCAATTCACAGAAGACAGGAACAGCCTGAGCGAGATGGTCATTTAGATATCTATAATACTTCCAAAAAAAATAGCTGAATTCATTTCTTATACGTTGACTTGAATGCCAGATGTTTTATTTGTTGTAAGCAAATTCGCCTGAAATGTACTTAAAATATACTTAAAAAAAGTCAGAGATTTCAAAACTATATTGTCCCAAAGCCTTAAAATGAAGTCAATGGTTCAGTTGCCATCTTCGCAGGACATTCATCAGCCAAGATATAAAATGTTGAGATTTATTCACTCAATTAAAACGGTAGATTGCACAATATTTGTAATGTCACTCGAGCGCAACTGAAGTTACTTTCTAGTAACTTTGCTCGACATTCATTACACAAACATTCATTGACAGTGCTACTAGTCTAGTACGGGGTGATTTCTGAAGACATAAAGTATTGATCCATCGACTGCTTGCTTCAAATTAAGGGACTATCTTTCAAAAATAAATGGAACAAGCCATAAAGATGGGAGTTGTGTAAATAGCATTTCTTTTCTAGCCTTTAAAATATATTGTCTTGTGTTTCTAGTCTTGCACTTTTAGCAAACTTACCCTTTATAATTGAGTGTCATATAGTAAGTGTGACCAAGCATGCCTGACCGTCGTATACATCTTGTAAACAGGCAGTCCTTGTTTTTTCTTCTTTCATCATACACAATGCAATATGCAATATGATAAAGTACATTCGATTAATAATTTGCAATTAGTCTCTAATATATGTTCAAAAAGTTTAAAATGATCAAATTTACCTATCTGTAACTTCCTCACATGCTATTTGATTCCAGTACCTACCAGTTCTGAGAAAATAGTTTGACCATTAAATGAAATACTATCAAATATTAAGTCTAGTTTCTATGTCTCCTACTTTCCATAGACTTTATATCGAACAATAGGGAACAATAGCATGGATGAATCTATTTAAGGCATAATCATGACTGAAGTCGCGATTGTCATAAGCCGATCTCTACGGTGCGCCTAGCGTGCCATAAGTCTAGAAATTGACATATGTCGAACTAAATCGTCATATGTCCGTTTCTCGCAATCTCATTGGTTGAAATCGTCATATCTAGAATTTATTGTACATATTACGATTTCATTTAATGAGATTGCGAGAAACTGGCATATGACTATTTAATTCGACATATGTCAATTTCTGGACTTGTGGCACGCTAGGCGAACCATAGACGTCCATTCTGGAGGCAGTGTTGTAGTCGAAGCCACACTTCCGAATTCGAAACCGAGATCGAGTCTTATGGATTAGAGACTAAGACCGAGATCGAGTCATTTGAATCATATTTCGAATCAAGACTGAGTTAAACAAATCGGAGTCCTAGACCGTAAGAAGTCCAAGAGGCAACATGTACAAAAGCAGGCTACTGCTCCATGTCAACTAAAAGGAATTTCTCAATTACAGAAGCTTCTGCTTTGCCATGTAAGCCTCCTAGAGATATGCAAAATAAGTTCTACAGGTAGTTATATGTAGGAGCTTTAAACAAGTATGCATATAATACTCAACACAGGCAACACAAGGACGGTTAAATATGACAGTGGTGATATATATGTATAAATGAGTACCGTCATTGTATTCTATGACAAAAATCATGAAAGACTGTAACTTGTAATTTTCAACGGTGACGGAATAGCAAGACAGAAGAATACAAATAAATATGTATTCAAGCAGAGGATAGATGGGTGTTTCTTTAAGTTTCAATTAGAAATATAACTTGTCGTTCATAGTTCATGTATCTACAGTATTGTGATGCCTACCTTGTAAACACATTAACTCAAGAAGTGAAGCTTGCACAGATCTGATATTAAGAACATAAGTGTATCACATTGAGTGGAATATCCCTATCAATTTTGGTGGAGATCAAAGGTCATTTGAGGTCAACAGAGGGCAAATTTTGAAAACCTCGTAAGCACGATATCTGAAGAAAGAAAGCTTAGACAGATATCACATTTAGTATGTATAGGTGTACCTCAATGAGTTCAAGAATTTATCAATTTTGGAGGAAGTTCAAGCTCATTTGAGTCAACAGTGATCAAATTGTGAAAACCTTGTAAACACAAAATGTTAAGTTCATCTTAGATCTCATATTTAGTATCTAGGTGTACCTCATTTAGCACAAGAACCCTAATGTTTTTAGAAGAGGTCAAAGGTCACTTGAAGTCAACTACAAGAGTCAAAATGTACAAACATTGTAGGCACGATATCTTAAGTAGGGAGACTTGGAAATCTCATATTTAGTATGTAGATGTACCACATCAAGTACCAGATGCATGTACATTTTGGTGGAGGTCAAAGGTCGTTTCAGATCAACGGACGTCAAATTGTGAAAACCTTGTAAACACCATATCTGAAGCAGCAAAGCTTGGACAAATCTCACATTTAGGTTGAGATTGTATCTCATTAGGTAGAAGAAGCCGATCGAATTTGCTGAAGGTCCAAGGTCACATGCGCTCCACAGGGGCCATTTGTAAAACCTTGCAAACTTGACAGCCCAACCTGGAAGCTTGGACAGACTTGGGGACCACTCGAATTACTATGTTCAGACTAGACTTGGCAGTGAGAGTGTTGTGATAGGATAGTACCAGCTTAGCAGGACGCCCTAAACGCTGAAACGAACGTGAGGCAAGAGTTGGTATAAAATTGTGCGTGACGATGAAACGTAGACCTGACTGGTTAGGCGTCGCACAGCAAAGGTTACTGACAATGAGCACGATATGAGATGGTTAGGCTTCGGACCGTTGAATAAGCAGTGTGTCCCAATCACCCATAGAGATACTATAGCTGAGATGCGATAAACGTTGGAAAAGGTTAGGATATGTCGATGACAAATACTGTGAGCTCATGTATACATGTTTGTCGTCAGATCAATGGATTAATTAATCAATAATTTGCGAATAGTTAGCACAGTTTATACAACTGAAAGAGTCATTGGATATTATCCAAACCTCTAGTAATGCCGAGTATCGTACATCACTCAAGAGAGTCCGAGAGTATGACATCACTAGCTGTAACATGCTTCAAGAACTACTTTTTTTTAATTTTCAGTACCTTAACCCAACAAATGCAAACGCAAAAACAGGATGCAGTAGCATATTGACCTTAGTCGGCATGATGTTTAGTAGTGAAACCATGATTCCAGTAGTGAAGCCTGTTACATATGCCACCGATATCGTCTCAGCCTGGTTTTCCCACCCAGGGGCACTAGTATTACTTAGGGGTACCAGCGAACATCACAAATGGTTTCTGGGAAGTCTGTTAGGCTTAGAAAGTTTATCCCTTGGGTACCTGAAAGTCACTTCAGTCAAATATTGAAACAAACGTTAAACAACTATTGCTACAGGATAATTAAACAGAGGGGAACGTATTTATTATTAATTATTGTAGTTATGGGTAACTTATGGGAAGTTGTGGTGTATGAGTTTGTTCTTCATTCTCTTGTGATTGGCGAAAGGGCTTCAGGAAATATCGTTTACAAATTGGGGTAACGGAAGTTCAATATATTGGGAACCACTGGTGTAAAGTATGCCTTATTTGTTTTACTAGTTACGTCGTGAAAGACTTATGGGGAAGTATCCAATAGAAGAAGCGAATGGCGATACGTAATTTTTCGGTGAAGAAAAGTAGCGTTAGACTTCCCACATTTCTGGTTTTTATCTTGTGTGATGGAAACCTTTCATTTGACGGTCCACATTATGTCCAAAGTTTGATGTATGTTAAGATAAAAAAAATAACTGCTTAATGAAACTACTTCTGCTTTCAATATTGACCAAGGAATGCAGCTAGTGCACGCTCTACAGTTATCAATATATACAATGATTTATATCACACCAAGAGTAAGTAACTTCGTTTTCAAAACACAGTTAATTTACATAATAAGCATTTGCATTAATTCATTCAACGAGCGCTCTTATGAGTAACAATGATATCGAGCCCGAGTCCCCCCCCCCCCCCTTCTTGTGCGGCAACTGTTCTCGCGTGCTTCGCTCACAGGAGATTACAAGATTGGTATATCCATGTGAAATGGGTCATGTTGCTTTGAACTTTATACGGAACCCTCTTCCATTTGCTATTTCTTGCTTTAGATCATCAACCATTAGACCTTAACTATAGTCTATGTTATGGAACCGTACGAGAGGTTTATTCAATCTTAATTCGTTGAAGGACAAATGAATCCCTCTTGAAGATTTCCAGAATACATGAAATCACCTGAGAAACGTCATTGTAGGTCTCTTGGGTAGACATGTACAGCTCTTGAAAATGCTGATACCGTCGGCCATATTTATTTCTGGAATTCACACTTAACATCATAAACGACAACACTCTGCCAGACCGCGAAGGACTGACGGTTGCCACGTGTGATGCAATTGTGACGCTTCCCTGATTGAAAAGCGATTGATACGCTTTGCTGAACTTGTTCAAGATGACCTGGCATTCCTAGCAACGGGCATTCAATAAAGTATTTTACATCACCCTGACAGCAGTACTGTTGGACTATATACTAGTTTTTAACACCTTGGTTGTCATTATGATTGATGCACGTTTTGAAAAGTCGTTTTAGCTTTGTATACCAAGACAAACACAAATACACTGAAAAACTAAAAAGGGGTATCGTTGGTTCATACTTCCTTGTGGGACATGTATGCTTCGAATAGACAGGTTTAAAATAACGTGGCAATGCTTGAACCAAGTATGCAATACAGTACCAAATTTCGTGTCACCAAGATTACTTTTTCCTGAGCCAGTAGTAGCAGTAGTCTCATTCCCAGCAATGGTAGATTTTGGCACGATATGTAAAGTGCTTTATGTATATATTTTTTTTTTACCCTGTGTAAAGATAGACCAAAAAGTTTATATAGAACTATACCTACAGGAAAACGTCTTTTAATGGAGAATTAACGTCACAATTTTACAATTTCGTTGCCACAAATGGCATCTGAAGACATTCAATTATAGATTGTTTTTTCGATTTTCTTCTAAGACCCCGTCCCCTATACCCCTGGGACAATTTGACCCCTTCCGTACAAACGAACTGAATCCTCCAATGGCCAAGAGAGGCCTGTTGTTTACTCAGTGCATAAACATTGCATAAACAGAGTAGAATAAATTTATGATAACAAACAATCGATTTACATACCCCCTACGTATTAATACATATTCAAAATAATTACACACGTGATAATGGCTGCAAGAAAACATCTTTAACATTTGCAAATTGAGAGCCAAATAACACATAGTGAAGGGCGTGGTCTTCACCTTATGCCGAAGTTTTCCTTCTAAATATGAAGAGATATGACACTAAGATGTCAGTCAAAAAAAAAATGAATGACAAAATTAATTAGACGATTTGACTTTCAAGTTTGGAAGTTTTCTTACATGCATATTACAATTCTATGAAGTTACAACACTTAAGAACTTTTACAAAGAAACTTCCATGTACGTTATGTTCGAATTTTGGACCAGTGGCAAGTGATTGCAAAGCTTCCTTATTGTTCTTTGATCTTGGAGTCCATATTTAGCCTTGAAATTTGGGTTTGTTGTAAACTGGTAGTCAAAATAGAGGTGAATCGTAAATGTTCCGAAATTTTTTTTTTAGGCCGCCGAGATATTGCCAATAGGTCTGCAAAGAATCAAGAGACAAGTGGATTCTGACCCGTTCCCACGAAAAAGATGTTTTCTTTTCTAAAATTAATAAAGTGTGCACGATAGAATACCTCTATGGTGTAACTGTTTGCTGGTTTAGCTGTCTGTGTAACATGAGACTCCAGGATCTGGGACATCTGATATAGAGAAACAAAATTAACGCCACTCTGAATTGAACCCGAAAACCTCACTTTTTTAGGCTGGACGCAATACCAACTAAGCCCTGGTTGTGTTCTTCTTGATCAAATAATCCCTTTAAGTTATATATCATTTTCACAATTTCCCATCGAATTAGCATGTTTTTTTTTCTATTTGGAACACCACATAATTCTCGACATTGTACTGCAAACCGCAGCATAAATTAGAACAGAAACACAATATAATTGAAGAGCAATGATGATCTGGTAGGGAGTAAATTTCCTAAGAGATACAGAAACTTTTTTAAGTAGAAAATAAGTTTAATAAACTTGAGCATTGAACCCAAGCGTATCCGTCTATCTGTGTATCTGTGTATCTGTCTTTCTATCTGTCCATCTATCTGTCTGTCTATCTATCTATCTATCTGTCTATCTGTCCACCAGTCCATCTGTCTATCTGTCCATCTGTCTATTTGTCCATCTGTCTGTCTGTCTGTCTGTTTATCTATCTAGTTAGCTAGCTAGCTAGCTAGCTAGGGATGTAGGGCAATACTTACCATGAATCTCACAAGGGAATAATGCCAGAATCACCACGAGAGAAGCCAAGGGAAAGTAGACACCCATGTTAAACAACATCCAAAGTTATTGCATATGCAGGAGGAAAATTTGTAACAGTTCAAATTAACGAAACCCTCATAGTCTTTTTAAAGCGGAATGCCGTGTGCTCCAAAACAATTTGATTCTTTCAGTAAACCGCTCCATGAAATCACTGCCTACATACAGACTGCAAACTTATCGTTTCCTCTAAAAGTGACCAGGACTTTGAAATGACGTAAAGGGGGAATCCCCATAGAAAAACCAAGCCATATGCTTCCTCCTAATACTTTGCTGTGTTTTTGTTTGTTTGTTCGGTAGGTTGGTTTTTTTAACACAAAAACCAGGACTGAATTTAATCAGTTACGTCAGATGACAAAACACAAAGGTGCATTTTGGAGATTGTTCAAATTTTCTGTCTTTTTGTTCCCCTTCATGCATTTGTTTAAGTGAATATTAAAGATTGATACAGCTGCAAATATATGTATTCATTTCATATTTTTTCCCAAGACCGTTTTCAAAGACAGACCCTTAGTCAGGAAAATATGTATTTTATTCTCGATTGTCTGCCTTATCACTAATACCCCCCCCCCACACACACACACACACACACACGCGCGCACTAAAAGACACACACACATTTCTTTCCTGTTGAAGGATGCACATTTGCCTGGAAATCTGTTAAAATTGTATGGAACACTTTTAAATTTTAGTTGAAACTTTTAAGGCTATTCCTGGTGCATATGTCATTACACCATAAAGGGTGACCAAAACAAAAATATGACAATACTTCGTCACATTTCAAGCGTCATAATTGTTTTACTTATTTACTTATCTTTTTGTTTTATTATCGATAGCATCTGAAGCGGTGATAATGCAAATGAGGAGATGATGTGTATGTGAAAACATTTCAAATGTTTAAGCAAAGACCAACTTACGAAAAATTTATATCTTGCTTTATTCTTCTGAGTTCTTTTCAGTTAGGCGAGGGGAGCTGTTTTGCCAACTCCCTGGCTAGGCGAAGAAGAAACCGTCATATAAATACTACTGTACACATATTCCATCATGCCCGAGAGACTAAGGATTTATCAGGCAATGCAGCATTTTATTATGACGTATTCTTGATTCAATTACAAACTCCCCCCCCCCCCCCGACTGACAGTGATACATTGCGTGTGTGTGTGTGTGTGTGGGGGGGGGGGGTAATCCCTTGATCAAAGTTTCTATGGTTGTCCGTGTAGGTCAAAAAGTACTGGGGAAACACATTGCCGTATTTTGGCAACGCGTTGCTTACTATGCCGTGTACAATCCACTAAAATCAGACTTACAGTCGTACATATAGCTCTCCAACCAACTCCCCCCCCCCCCCCCCACCCGTATGTGCCGTCACAGTTCGGTGCGTCTCTGCCATTCGATCTATTCTCTGGGTATTGAACTAAATAAGTTTTCTCTCTCTCACTCTCTTTCTCTCTTTGCTGTGGCGTTCCGTTTCTGCAGATTCCAGTAACTTAACTGTCTCATGTACAAACAGGCGATCTTACTTTCTCGAGAGTGATATAATAAAAGAACAACACTGAATAGTCCTGAACACAGAATGAATTATGTCATTATGTCAAAGTTGACTCATGCCAAGGTTGACTGCGTGTACAGACAATGCTTTAAAAGCAGTGGAAATAATGGCTTTAATACTCGAATCAATTTTGTCAGTGCAGGGAGCTCACTGTAATATGTAGGTCCTCCTTTTGTCAAAAGTCGTCATGACTTCTTTGAATCACCAAGGACATGTGTATATTGTAAGATGTAATTATAGGCTCCACTAACAATAAAAACAAAGAGTTTGAGTTCACCTATCTTATAACTTTTGCGGAAACACATTGCCGTATTTTGGCAACGCGTTGCTTATTATGCAACGCCGTTGCCTCGTACAAACCACTGGAATCAGACTTATATGAATGGAGTACGCATAGACCCCCCCTCCCTGAATGTGCAGTCGCAGTACATTTTCTGTAGTACCTATCTGAACGCTCCACCTCCCCCCCCCCCCAAAAAAAAAAAAATATGAATCGTGTATCCATACACTGTAGCGTGTTGTATTGCCCCAGAAAAAGTGTGTAGGTGCGCATTGAAATCGAAACTGCTTTCCTACAATGGCATACATGAAGTCGTATTTAAATTTAGGAACTATGACAAAATGACCAGTTTAAATATTCGAAAGAAATTTCTCTTGGCTTTATGACATATCACCCACGCCCACGTACTGAGCTGTATGATGTAAACTGGAGATGATATGCACAGCGGGAAGGTACGGCAGGCGAAAAATTCAGTGGACTGGGGAAAACGACATGCTTCAAAGCGTGTTGTTGACTTCATCCCATTTTTTTTAAGAATTCTTAAAAGAAGAAAACTAAAATAATGAGAGAGTACTTCAAGAAATGAAGATTGCATCTTTAACATTTTATGACATATTTCATGAGATCAAGAAAAGGATGTGACCAATCCCGATTCAAGGTACCCCTGACTCACCTTACTGTCTTAATTATCACCAACGATTTCTGCGTAGTGTGGTAGGGGCAAACCATAGTAAACAGAGCGACCTATTACTTTAATTGTTACTTGTTACTTTGTCTTTACTTGTTAAAATTTCTTCACGTCCTTTTATTTGGAGGGTGTGAAGAAATGTTGAGGATGTATCCTTACTTTCTTGTAGTACCCCCCCCCCCCCCTCTTCGTTCCCTTTGATTTTCTCATGTAGCAAGCTTTTCAAAAATGGGGTGGAGAGATTTTTCCTTTAGAACCACATCGTCTTCTGCATCGCACTCTCGTCTTCCATAGGAAGGAACTTACTCTACTATGAACGACTTCTCACTTCCCTTGCCTGTCTATACGTATGTGGCCTATTTACTGTAATAGTTTAGTACATTTTAGGGGACACTCGTTTTCAGTTTTGCCGTACATATACAGACGGAAAACCAATGACGTGTTTTTGGGGGATTTCAAGACTTAAAATACAAAACAAAAGATTTCAAGAGTTAAAATACGAAACAAGGCATGGATTCTCATTTAACACGTTAATCATCAACCTGAACGAGTTTAAGACGTCCTTGTAACTATAGTATAAAGAGCCAGCATTGTTCTTACACTACTTAAAGCTCATTTCTCAACGCTGCTGGGTGACAAGATTGGAGAAGGTAAAACGCAAAGTAACCGAATTTTTTTCAACCGACATTTTAATGGTCATCTGAAGCTTTTTATTTGTTTGAACCAAATCGATGAATTTTCAATCTTTTCCATAGGGTAATTCGGCGTCATTCTTAGTCGATATGGAACATACACATGCCTACATTGAAAACTGCAGGTTCTTGATAAAAAACACATAAAGGTAGGGGAGGGGGGTGTTAGGCTTCCTCACCTTTTACCTGCATTCAGCTCAATGATATCATATTATTAAATAGTCTACATGTTAAGTATAGGCAGACAAACACGATGCAGACAATTATATAGATTTTTTGAAGCCTACGTCAGCCTATCCTCACGTGATATCATACATGTTTATACTTTCTCGAGAGCACACACCATAACCATTATGGTATTCTGTATGTCAGGTCATGTTCTATCATGCACAAAAGGTCTTCTCGGAACATAATTTAAGCACATTAAAACCGCTCTGTGAGGACTTGTAGCCAATATAGTAGAGTAACCATATCACATGCATACATTCCCTATTACATACACCGCTGAACCAATGGAGTGTAACCATTCTGTTTACAAACAAAAAACCGGTCGAGATAAATTTGACAATGACACAGATTATTCCGAATGCAAATTTATCTATATTTACACAGATGACAGAAGTACCTTTAATCCCTCTTGTTTAAAAAGTTAATTCTCCAAAAGTTACTGTAAGGGAACTGCGGTTGGGGCAAACTACTGCAAATCCTTGTGATCGATGTTTGCTGGCTTGCGTAAGTTTGAAAAAGGAAGAATACATATTGGAGGTTTACTTTAAACCCTCCATTCATATATGACATTTTCTTAAATAAAATGTTTCATGCGCCCCTCTAGTGAAATTCTTTTTGTGGAGAGGGTAGGTGGTGGGCTAATTCACCGTGACTTTTTTTATCAACCAAACGGAGCGCCAAGAATGCTATAATAAGAATTCTAATACTAAGAATGCTTCCTGGTGGTGAGGTATGCAACTCCGTGTATTGTATCCATTTTGTAAACTGATTACGTTTTGTTATTTCAATTTGGTTGAAGTTTTAGCAACCAGTTGCGAAATTGGCCCACGCTTGAGCATAGACTGAGACGTCAGTATTTGTAAAATACATTTCACATAAGGTTTCGTGGTTTCTACTTCTAAGTCGAGTGTGAGCATATGTCCTTAACAGATTTGCGGTAAAACATGTTTCTGTAGAGAGAAAAATGGTTTAGGTTTTTTATGTTGACGTTCCATAAATACAATTCATAGGTTTATTTTTTTACCCATCTGCCCAGTTCGAACTCGGAATTTTTTGTTAGGTCAAAGTTCCTAAAGGCTTACATGAAATCTACAGGCAAACCTCGATATAGGCGCAATGTGATTCCAAAGTAAGCATTGCCTTCATATACTATACATCAGAAACACACAAAACAAGTATCTGCCTTGATAATTGTCTCGTGGTAACAAGTTACTTCTAGCACCGTATCTCGACAATTGCTATGTTTCCCGGATGGCGTTTTCAATGAACGAGGAACCAAATGAAAATGCGACAGGTCTTGTATTAACCTACTGTATATTAACACATATAATGCCCGACTATGGTATTTGCAAACACGGAGTGACATCCCGTCCCCTGTTGACAGGAGTCATGTGCATAATATGATAGAACAATCGCTCCCATTAAGAAAGATTGTTTCTTCATTAACAAAATAATCAAATCGTCTATATGTACACTATTAGCAATGCTAACTCCCACGCAGATCTTTCTGGGGGTTTGCTGTTCTTTTGCTGATAGGTCTTGGGTGCCACTGGGAATAGTTTCCTGAGACTCAACACTGGTCTCTAGGCCTACACACGACTGTACATAGCCGTTTATTTTTGACAGAATTCTGGGACTGATAAACTTTGGGGCTCTGACGGGAGCTACCGTCACTATCGGGGAGCAACAGAACGAGCCAAAATTGAACTTTGCTGACTTATCTACCTCACATTCTGGACGCTGTGAGTGTCTGACGGTTCTGACCCGAATATGGTCTTGATAAGGATTACAGATTACAAGGTTTACTTT
Source organism: Stichopus chloronotus (assembly GCA_021234535.1). Taxonomy (NCBI): domain Eukaryota; kingdom Metazoa; phylum Echinodermata; class Holothuroidea; order Aspidochirotida; family Stichopodidae; genus Stichopus; species Stichopus chloronotus. The sequence goes on along the minus strand of CM037832.1, from coordinate 2,255,244 downwards.
GAAGCTGAACTTCAATTTTGCCATTTTTTTTTTTTTTTCAAATTTGGCTCATTCGCAAAATTCTTGACATACACTTACTGACCAATTGCAAAGTGTCTTTCAATTGCATGGTAGTCATGCGACTTTTTGTTTCTCTTGCTTTTAGGTCTGGGTACGACAAGGCAAAACTTCCTTCCTAAGAATAACTCTGATGTACTGCTCTGTAGTGTATAAACTATGTAATAATATCCTCACCCCGTTTGCTTTAGGCTTATACCTGACATAAGCGTTCGCGCTGCTCTCCAACGGGTTTGAAGTAGGATGCCAAAGAAATGCAGTAGTGTGCCTTGCACCTCTTTTAACACAAAAATTCTTGCACGATTTGCTCACAAAGCATGGACCGTTGCCTGTAGGGTACAGGTAAGGTGCTCCAAATTGTGAGTGGGTTTGTTGGACACGATCAATATTTGAAATGGTGGTATACGAACTCATTTTTGGAGCTTCTAGCCACTTAAAATGTGAATCTGTCAACAGTAACAACATGTACCCTACAAAAGGTCCAGCATAACTTGCATCTACCCTATTCTGTGGTCTTTCTGACAAACACCAGTAATAGAGCTTTTGGAGGAGTTGGTCTATTACTTTGACATGCGTGACATTTCGTAACTTTGCATTCTACGATTGAATGTTCACAAAGTAGAATAAAAATAGAAAATGAGAATTCCGTCAGTGTGTCATAGAACTTTGACCAGGTTCGGATCACGATAGGCTGGTTTTACCTCTGCTTTGTAATTCTCTGGCAACTTATCCAAAAAGAGTAGGTAACATATCTCTCGTGTTCATTCGGGAAACATGGTGTATGTTCCTTGATGGGGTTCCACATCCTCTCACATTCAAATTCGAATGCATAGCATATGAAAAAAAAAATCATCAAGACTCCGGTTGCCCATTTTACATCGTATGAAAAAAGTGCCCCATTCTTACTGCACTCAATCTCTGGCTTGCGAGCAGGACTTTTTGTTTCATGCTTCGCACTCGGTTCGCCCATTACAGTGGTACGTGCACATGCTAGGACTATGTGCATTAAGAGTATGTGTTCTAATAGTTTTGGTCTACTGCCTTATTTATACCGTTTAAGAGAGACTGAACAAATACAAACAAAAATCAAATTCATCTTCTACAAATGATGAATATAAATGACGAGAGCACATGGCGTTATCGGTTTACTTCAAGCAACGTCTATTGGGCGTAGCGATGCGTAATCATCTTCCGGTGGAAAGGATGGTAGAGGTCGTTGAAAACTTTCAGCACTTTCATCCATGGTAAATCTGAGTCCACGGCTATAGTAATTTTCGTCGAGATCTTCATATGCTGAATTTCGAATAGCGGTTTCGTATTTTGAAAGAGGAGGGGGAGCTTCTGCAAAGGTCGTCAGAGGAGGTGTGAACCAAACTTGACCTTCAGGTTGTGGCTTTGAAACAGGCGGCCGTGGTGCGTATGGAGGAGGTAAACGTGGGTCGTCTCTCTGGTTTGAATTATTGCACGAACAGGTGGTGCATTTAAAAAGTATGCCAACCACGATCACGAGTACGAGACAGAGAATGAAAGCACCACCAAGGCCGATAAAAAGAAGATTTGATGAGTCGCCCATCCTCTCAAATGGTAAGGCTGAAATCAAGAAAATAATTACAATGTAACAAGGTCGACAGAGGTGAACAAATACATCTTGTGGTGGTAATCTACACAAATTCCTTTCGTAACACAAGTAGATTATGTTGGAATGTCCAGAAACAGGCAGCATAAGGAGCTGATATATTCAGCTTGGAATATCAAGTTAACAGCAGTGCATGTGCGGAAGACTTCAAAACCTCCCCTCCCAAAAGTGATGTCAGTCAACATTATGCAACCAGAGACATTGTAAAGGGACTTTACAAAATTACAGGGAAAACATGCTGAGTACTCGGTTGTGCTTTTCCATTACCTTACACATCTTAACTATACAAGTATGTTCTGTCAACATAAGTTACACTATCATACCGCTTTATGATAACATGAAGATTTTCCAGCTTCGAAAGTTTGCATCCTTTCATATCCTCTTATATAACACAGAAGCAGGTAAAGACTACATTTATTTCTTGACATTTTGTGGTCACACGTAACACCTGAACATGATCAAAACATAGAGCACTGTTTTTATATGTACAGGCTATCAACGTTTTTTAAATAAAACCTCACCAAAACAAGTGTTTGCGACGAATGTTCACTGTAAACGCGCGGCGGACGTTAAAGTTCACCAGATGACTTTGCAGTAGTCTGCAGGAAGTAATTGTTTGAAGAAAGAGTGCGACGGGCCCAAAGTAGTTCGCGGAGGGTGCTTCTGTGGCAAATATTCGCACAAAGTGCGTAGAAGACCCAAAGTAGTTAGCGGCAGGGCCTTCTGTGACGAAAGTTTGCAGGAAGTAGGCAGGCGACCCCAAGTTATATAGTTTGCGGCTGGGGATTTCTGAGACGAACACTGACACTGAAGCCTGATCCAAGCATCAGGTAACATTCCATTCTTACCTAGACACTATGGCTACTCTTCACTTCCAAAGGTTTTTCATACAACTTACATGGTGTTTTTGCCACAGGTACAGCCAATGAAATGTCTTGTTTAACCATAGTGGGTCAAATCTATAACAGCTCCATGTAGGCAAGTTGTTGAATGCTGCATAAGTTGGTACTGGACAGTAGATGAAGTTAGCAGGCTGTTGCCTCTGTTGCGAAGTTCCGAAGAAGTCGCTGGAAAGGTGAAGTACTGAAAAGTCTTACGGTGAAGGGACCTCTTCACGACGAAGTCACGGTAAAGTCGCGGAGAAATAACCCTTTTGGTAAGGGTTGGTGGAGGTGAGTACATAGTAATTTGACATTATCCATTATGTCACATATTAATAATCTGTTATTACAGATAATTAATCTGTATTTACAGATTATGTACAAAAGTGTGTTAATGTCATCTATATAAATATTTTAATCTATAATTACAGACTAAAATTTTAATCTTAAATTACAGACTAATAACTTGTATTAACAAATTATTTATCTGTAATTACAGATTAATAATCTGTAATTACAGATTAATAATGTGTATTTATAGATTATTAATCTGTTATTACAGGTTGAAAATATTTATGTAGATGGCACTAACAGGCTTTCGTAGCCTACAACTCATAGTGGAATGTGTATTGTTATTATAGTTTTACATCTTCCATACTTCGGAGGTATTCCAAACTGAAGTGCTTGCTTCACAGCAGCTGCTTTGCGTTAAGCCCACATTTCAGTCAGTCCTCGTAGCAACATCATTAGGTGTAATTGTGGACAGCGCCATCGCTAGTTGCGAAATTCTCTGAATAAATTTTGTAAGTGATCGGCGAATAAACGCCACATCTCGTGGACCTGTTAATTTGTACATGGTTGACAAATAATAACCACAGGGTTGGCAAATAAACACCACAGGTTCGCCCTGGATTGGAGGCATGTGAACAAGGCTTGCGGTAAGTTATGATACTGTGCGGCATGCATATGGTTCAAGATACGCCTGGCGCGAACGAGTGAGAAGGTTCGGCTCGTGCAAATTCTCACCGGTGCGAACGTGCAGCAGAAAAAGCTGCGAATTTGGGGGAGCGCGAATTTGTTAAAGGGTGTGGACTAGCGGGAGTACCGATTGCGGGAGTGAGAACGTGCAACAGACACAGTTTCTGAGAATTCACTGGGCGAATTTGCAGGAGAGGTGATTTGCATGGCAAATGTGCAGTGGATTTGTGGGGCATGTGCGCCAATGTTCGTGATAGGATGAATTTTTGGCAGGAGCAATGACCTTATAATTTCTTCAGAAAATGGAGAAATTATTATTTTTATGTCTTCTGCTTACCAATTGTTACTACCACAAGAAAATTGCACTCGGATGATTTTCCAACTTTATCCTCCCAGATGTAAGTAACCGGAGTGCTCCCTACCGGAAACACACCCCTAGAGTGAGACTGGGATCGAAGAGTCACCTCACCAGTTTCGGATTCTGCTCTGGGCTCCTCCCAACTAACGTAAGTGAAATCGTTACTGTGTGAAACTTCTTTTATGATATCTTCCGGACATCCAGTGACCACTGGTGGTGGATATTCTTTCACTGAAAAGATGAGATTTCTTCTTTTATTAAACTGAAATTTTTAGTAAATTAACATATGAATCTGACGATAGATCCCACGGTGATGTATAGTGTTTTTGTGAAATTGCAAAGTAACAACATCCTTGAATGTGCATGCACCTGCATATTTGCCACGCACGTTAAAAACCTCATCAACACGGAGTGCAATATGACCGTGCGAAATTATTGGGAAATTCCGATGTATTCACACAATTACTGATAAATTAATATCAATGTCTTTGGTTCAATGAAAAATAATAAAGTTTGCGTCATACAATAGTTCAAAAATCAGAAATCGGCACTCAAGATAGAAATTGAGCCAACCTCAACTCCATGTGAGACCATCTGCTAATGTCTCAACTGAATATCCTCTGCGTGGAGGACGTGCTGTGAGATTACTCATTGGAAAAGACGAAAATACATGCTAAACAAACATGCAGGTATTCGTAGTAACAACTGCTTGTTTTCAGTGACAGTTGTGACTCACCCGAAACAGTTACCACAAAATTGCAATCGGCTGAATTTCCAGACCTGTCTTCCCAGACGTAGGTAACCGTTGAGTTACCTACCGGAAATACACCACCATTAAGATCATGAGACTGAAATGTGAGCGTGACCGTCCCTGAATCATCGACCACTTTTGGCTCCGGCCAAGTCACGTTGACGAGGCCATTTCGGAATGAAACTTCTCTCTGAATATTGGATGGACAGTCCGAGATTACAGGTGGGACCTCGTCAGGATCTGGAAATAACCACATTTGGTGACATTTTGGCAGCCTAAGGTATACACTCACATCTCAGTTTAAACATCATAACGTAAGGTCAACGATTCATTTGGCACATAAGTACTTCTACCTTATTGAACTTTCATCCATAAATCACGCCTTCACACTGGTATCATTGAAAACAATTTTTTTTTTTTTTTTTAATTTTGACAAGATAAAACTAGAACACACACAAAGTGTGCTGGCATTTCTGCAAGCAAGCACCAGAGATATCGTAGACTTTATTTTGTAAACATATATAACTTGCCTGTTTCATTACACTGCTTTCTATTCTCCCTTATTGCTGTAACACATACCAAAATTATGATGGCAATGGGGAGTCGATTTGATTTTGAAATTAAGGAAAAATATCGACAAAGTTTCCCTCGTAACAGTAGTATAACCTGACTTTTTTATCATGGTTAGGTGGGGCTTAGGGCAAAGAAATGAAACGGGGGAAATGCAGAGCAGAACATCATCCTGGCCGTATACTTTGTCTTAAATCCAGTTAAGTGTGGCGGGCACCATCGGTTGACGTGCAGCGTATCGCAAAAATCTTTCCCATATTGCATGAAATTTGGGACTTCCACCGTCTCTCTATCCTCATGGATTTCATCTTTTCTTTTTACTTTTGATAGCACATCTTTTGATGTGACACTTCCTCTGAGAATGGAATATTTTTCATTTTTGAATTTCAGGTTCTACGAAATGGAGCAGTTGAAATGGTTACTGTCCTATTCTCTCAAATCGACACCCATGTCACTGGTAGTTTTGGGAAACACCCTCACTGAAGGAGTTGTTTTAATTTGTTTTAAAAGAAAATTTTCTGTTTTGCTTAGGAAACATTGTTTCAAGTTCTAGAAAAGCTTAACAACATACAACACTGTGTGGAATATTGATGATTGCTAATTTCCATGTATTAAAAATTACTGTTTCTGTATAAGAAGAGCTTTCTAACCTCCCATAGCCCCTGCAAGTGCTGCATAGACCTAACCGGCAACCATTTTGAATTTCAAGATATTGCGGTCAATCCGTATGATCCACAACTATATGAAATGTATTTTAAAAAATGTATGGCATCATAAGCGTTGCTGTTCTCATGAAGTTTAACCTGATTAAAACCTTAGATATGAGTGGCAATAGGCTTCGCTATGCTCGCCATTTTTATTTCCAAGATAACAGCCTACCGCAATAGAACATGATTTCAGAGAAAAACAAAGATCTGTTATCGCCATAATACTAGCTCCAAAGTTAAACATACTAAAGTTCTTACAGCATGATATATGGGTGAAATACAATTCAATATGAGATGTAACTTTCAAAATCCATTATTTTTAAATTCAAAATGCATCCGAAGACATGGTTGAAAAAATGGATGTAAACCTTTTGATAAAACACCCCAATACTGACACAGTTAATCAATTCTGACATGAAAATCTCACAAGATTCAATCTTCGACAGACATAGAATACCATCACACAATTTATTCTCTCTTCACATACTGTCACATTGTCGCATACTGTCATCACTGTCACAGAAAATTCATAATTAAATTTGACAGTTTTCTCGCTTATGCACTGAATTCGGCAACCATGTAATCTAGATGGAAATATTCACTCTTACATGAAACAAAGATATTAAAGGCACATTCCATCGCAGAGTTTCCAAGCTCATCAATAGCTGAATATGTAACCTGGATTGTGCCGTCATTAGGGGAGACGTTCAGATTGCTGGACGGATGTGATGACGTAACAGTGACTTGCACACCGGATGGCGAATAAACCGTAGGTTCCGTCCAACTAACGGGAGTGACCACCCTCGTCGAGATGATCATATCGTTTGGACAGTTACGAAAAGTAGGCAACACTGTGGAAGCAGAATCGATAAAGCATATGTTACGTAAGAAAAACATTAATTGAAACTGCATTCTTCATGACAAAGTAAGACTAAATTATTATGTCAGTTTTTTTTTTTTTTTATGCACTAGCAATACTTAACCTCTTAGTGGTGGTTGCAGTATTCAAATTGGGTTTTACAGATAAACATACACTGTAAAACCCGTAAATCCGTATCAGTCGTTGTAATTGACAAAATGAAAACCTGCAGTATTAACCTGAGCAATCCAATAAAGGTATGCCTTGACTGTACCCTGCATACCAATACTGGACGAAGTTTAGTTTCTTTTCTCTGTTTCTGGGGTTTGGGGACAGATGAGACTGAATTCCAGATCTAACTGCATAATATGTTGGCCTACGCTCACTTGACTCTTTAGCAGTGACACTTAGTTATTTGTAATATACTGTGTGAAATTATTATTTTTTATTTGTCTTATTGGGGCATTTACTCGACAAGCATTCACAGAACGTGACTATAGTGATTGAGAAAAAGTGTTGATTATTTATTCTGTACTGCACTGTCCAAACCAGTGGCGGATTCAGGATTTGGGGGAAGGGGCAGCAGGACGATGGCTGATTTCCTCTCCCGAGATCAGTCCCTCGTCTCTCCTCCCATCTGGAAATTTTTTTGCTAACGAAGGGTTTGCTGGATGCAAAATGGTGCCATATTGTTGCTAGATTGAAATTGAATATATCTTCAGGAGTTGTTTTTAGGCAATGATTTGGTTTCATGATCTTTCTGAGTGAATTATTTATTCCAAAACCTTTTCAGGGAATTGATATATCTTTCCACCTGTCACAGTCCTTTCACATCTGTCCACAGGTCTGCCCATGTCATAGTGATTTGTATAAAAGACTGATCTTGGGAGAGGGATCACCGGGCAGGAGGACAACTCTGGAAAATGTTTGCTAACTTACTGTGGGCTGGATTCAAAATTTTGATACATTTGATGCCAGATTTGAATGGAATACATGTTCAGGAATTCCTATTTTACTTTTTCATCTTGCTGGGCTAGATAATCTTAAAGTTTTCTGGGTAATTTAGATTTTTTCACCTGGTCCTGCCCTCGCACCTCGGCCCACAACTCTGCCTAGGTTTCTTTGAGAACTTGACAAATACTTGTGTCTATCACAAAGGAACACCGACACTTAATTTTTTTTGGGCGGTGCAGAGATTGTCTGGATAATGTTTGTGACTAATAAGCGTTATCAGCATCTAAACGGAGCCCCCATTGGTCGACGCCCAGCGTACAAGAAATTGTGGCTTTTCAAAACCTCGATATGGCAGGAAACGACGCTTTCAGGGTGTATTGCATGTACGCAGCCTTGAAAAAGGAATATCATGTCTGCAATTAATAAATTCGTGCGACAGGAAAAATCAATTTATTAGAATTGATGATACAAATCAGTTTTTATAAGGTGATGCAAGGATCATAATAAGGCTGGGCGTCCTTTTTTACTTTATTTTAGTTTTGACAAATAATTTCTGTTTATCACATTTTGCGCACCGGTGCCAAGAGATTGTTTGAACTAATTATGCTTGTTACTAACTAGTGGGGTTGCTATCTAAGTGGAACACGGGGCGTGAAAAGAAATTGGCTTTTCAAGAGTTCCCAGATCGTAGGAAACGCCACTTCCCCTGTGTACTTGAGCTGCATGCACCCAGCCTTCAAATAGGATCTTATGTCTGCAATTTCTCAATTAAAGATAAAAGCATTTTATGGGAAAATGGTAATAAGTTGGACTGATCTTATCTAGAATATTTATGCTATTGTCATTTCCAGAAAAGTTAATTCAATAACTTTTACTTTTTAACGATAGCACTGGTTTTTGACAAATTTTCAACTACCATCTCTTCTACACTTCAAAATGAGAAATTCCAACTGATAAAAAAATTTATTGAGATTTTTGTCAATTACCAGGTAAACTTTGGCACAATTTGATGCAATACTAGGCATCTTTCTATGTTATTAAATGTTCTAGACTGAGATATAAAAAAATACAACTGGTGTTCCATATTTTCCTACTATTGTCGTGTTGACAGATTTTAGGGGTGAGACACCCCTACCCTAACATCCCGGTCGCGACAGCATTGGCACCCATAAGAAAACCACAGAAGCTAATCCTCTAGTAATGTCTGAATTTGGCCTACCGTTATACTGTGGTCCTTCTGAGTCATAATATTATCACGGTGGCAAAATTCTAGGGAAACAGAATTAAGTAAATCTTCAGGGGAGTGTTAATATTTTAAAGTCAAAAATAAGGAACAAAATTTCACTGACACATCACATAGGCTTAGTGTACTAAGTGGATAGGGCTTTGGACAGTTTTATGATTTTGGGAAAAAAATTCAACATTTTTTAAAAAGGGACCCCTCACCCCGCAAACCATCGGTTCCTGCAAACATTAACTCAGCTACTCTTAATAATATTGCAATACTACCTAGAAGTGGTAACTTGCAGTTAAGAAATTAATCAATTTATTCACTACCATTTTGCATTTTACATTAGTAGGAAAAGAGATGGAATCTACGTGGATAAAGAAACTCGTGATAAGTTCCACGTGCTTAAAAAATCTCAGAAGACGTGAATCTGTCAACTCATTATGATACGTAGAGCCTTAACGAATAAGTAGCCGCAGGTCTGACAGTTTAAATTCAGGTTCTCTTAAGTGTGTTGCTATCAACCCAGGCAGCGATTCTTGTATGGGGGGAGGGGGGGCTGTCGGAAGAGTGAAAAGGCATATGTGGAGTCCTGGAAGGCGATTTATGCAATTTATTGGGTATCTTTATTCAAAATTTTAATGTCAGCATCTGCGCCAACTGATGGTGGCACTCCGCTTAGAAGCGTTCTCGCAATTCTAACTACCATGTAAGTCATGAATGAGGCCACTTTATAGAGCCGCGGGAAGATGAAACAGAGCTGTCACTGGTGCCGACATTGATTTACACTGTGTTTGCTGTGGGTACATCGTTTCCTTCTGTTAAATTTTCATCATTCATTTTTTTTTTGTTAATACTTTATGAACATAAAGTATTACTTACACCAGGTTCTTTTCCTTTTAAAATTTATAGGATTCGAAATGCATAGGAGTTGATATCTATTTTTCTTTCTTATTGAATTTTACCATCTCGGCCCAAAGTGAAATTGTGAAAGTAGCATCGTGTATCGATAATATACACATTATTCATATTATTACCAATATTATGACCCGAAAGCTTACATAACAGTGTCCAGAAGAAGATAAATCTATGATATACAGTGGAACTGATGACGTCCGCAAACCAAAGACAATTTATGTTTGAGTTTGGTTGTCAATAGCCAATCTCTACCCTGAAAACTATTATCACCTCCCTCAATTCATATCACCTGATAGTACTTTGACCTTCCTGTTCATGTTTATCATAACTTTAACCATGGTCAGCTCTGCACAACCGGACTGCAATGTACTTTGAAAAGTAAGAGAAATATGACAGAACGACCAGTCCGGCGCTCTGAAGATTCCACAAACTTACCAGCAACACAGGACGTCCCCGATGGTACTGCTACACAAAGCTCTTCACATCCTCCCATTTGTCCACGGAAGGAACAATCGTTTACAACTGAAACAAATGATGTGTGGAAAGTGAAAGTACGGATGAAGTTCATTCGAACCTTGTAGCCAGTAAAGGGGTGTATTTTCATAACCAGATTTGTACCAATATTCGCTTGTACAAATGTTCACTTATTTGCACAAGCCACGAGGAAGGCCTTAGTCCTGACAGAATTTGTGTAATATGGTGAAATCATGTCTCGAGAAGCCCTTTCTGCATGATAGCGCATGACGTGACATTCAGACATACCGTAATGGTTAGGGTTTGTCCTCCCTTTGGGCTCTAAGATGCATGTGCCCAGTATTGAAATAGAGATATTATGTCTTCGATTCTTTTGCTAATATCTAAAAAAGTAAATCTAGGGAAATGGCAATGCATATCAGATGGGTTGATGGGTAATCTCAGAGCACAATTAAATGGCGGTGAACACATTTTAACTCCCAACCTTGTTCACTGGGCATTGGAGTCACAGGTATTGCTTTCAAGAAGGTCAAGAGACTCAATGTACGTGGCAGGGGATGTAGATAGATTTTTGTTTTCTAACTAGGGCTGGGAAATGAATGAGGGGGCATCAACGAGTGTGGTCAGGATGAAAGACCTGTCTCCTGTGTTTTGGGGAAACACGAAATCTCTTTAATGGTTAAAATCATTCACTATTTCGAAGGATATATGAAGGATGATGATGATGATGATGATGACGACGACCTAAAGGTATAACATATCTATTTTAGTTTATAACAAAATGAGGACTATATTCTTACCTATGAGAGGATCATCTGTTGAATGAAAGGCAAGACCGTGAAAGCGAGTAGGTACACCGGCTACATGCAAGGTCGAAGGTTCTGATTGAATGTCTCTGTCAGCCACATCGATTCCTTCAGAAACCCAGTCAGTCCAGAAGAGGGCATTGTCGCGATGTATTAATCCAAAAGGATGAACACTGACATCAAACTCTTTGATTAATTCTCTTGAAGTGCCATCCAAGTTACTCCTCTCAATTTTGTCGAAATATGCGTCTGCCCAATAAAGTTTACTACCTGGTGAAAATATATAATTTTCGGGAAAAATTGGCTTTTTTTCCCTCAAAAATCAGCAAAGTTCACTCTCATTACTACAAAAGTGATATACCTTGAATATTTCATTCTCATATCAGTTTTTGCAAAATTTTGCATTAAGTGCTCAAATACTTCTCAAGATATGCTGAAAATAGCAATTTGGGGGCAAAATAGACTTTTTTCTAAAAAAATCAGCAAATTTTAGTCAATTTACCATCACAACTACTCATCCACTCCAAGCGTTTCCATGGCAACCATTCTTCCATGGGTACACAGTACAATATAAAGCTCCACTAGCCAAGTGACTGCAATATCTCATCTAGCCCCTATAGGGCAATGAGATAAAAATGTGTTAGACAACGAATCAACAGAGACTTCACAAGTTTAATCCAATCATATATTTGGCAAGTGACACCGTTTATTATACATGGAGAAGAACATGTTATTCCAATGCCATCAGAAAGATCTAAAAATTATTCCACGTTATTTGGCTGGACAAAGAAGACGTCACGTGATTTCATACAAACCATTGGAAAATGTTCAAATCAAAGGTATGACTGTTAAAGCTCCTTTGGAGGTCCGTTAACCTCTCTCTGACTAAGAAGACACAGTGCAACAGGCAGTTGCAGAAAAATATCCCCACAGATGTACATAATGTCAAACCATAGATATATGTGATTCTATGTAAGGCGAACTCCGATTTTAGAAATTAGTGAAAAACTTATTAGGAATCTGCCATGTACAAACAGATTGACTCTGTCCATATTTAGAATATAACTAGTACCTTGAGTTCGTACGAACAGTCGTATGCATTTAGTAGTACCGAGCATTTTTTCAAGTACCAAGCATACTAGATACCAAGTATCTACTTGTAGTAATATCCGCTTAGCAATCCTTGTAACGAAATGGCAGAAAGTCCTAAGTCAACCAAGCAGACATCCCTATTCAGATTACAACTAGGTGCAACAACAATGATAATATTTGACAAACTTCGACCATTCTAAAGTATGATCAAGTAACTACGTCATTTCTTTGGAAAAAGTGTGACATAAGCTACTTTACCAGAGAGTGTAACGCATACGTAGTGAATACTGACCGGCCGTATCAATGGCGATTCCATTTGGCCATGCAAGCCCAGAGTTGACCAAAACTATTCTGTTCGTTCCATCTCCGTTCATCCTTTCTATCTTTGCCACGAATCCCCAGTCAGACCAATATACGTACCTAGCAAACAGAAATATGTCTGACAGGTTCAATACCTTCGAACTTTGTTATAACTCTTTTTTTTTTGTATCGTTGTAGTGGGCATCACCATTGTGAAATTAAAATGGCGATGTGTATTTAATCTCTTGATGATAATGGTATCTTCGAAGAAACTGGTTTTGAGGGCTCTGAAGCAGTGACGACACCAGAAACATTTGACATAGTACTTAACACCCAAGGTATGTATGCACTCAAACGGACAGTTTGTTTTTCTTTTCTTATACAAACCGTCTCGCCATATTAACAGTTCTTCAGGGCAGTCTTCAACAAAATAGCAGCTAAGAACAATGCGGATAACTTGGATAATACTTATATGAGATTACGTGTATGACATATCAATCCCCACTGCCTTATTCCATTTTCCAAACTTCGTATGCATTGCTTCTGTGAAATGCCGTGTGTAGTCGGCACACCTCTGGGTCCAGTCGATTAAAACAGAAAATCTAAGGAAATCATAAAGTTGACACTAACATGAGGTCGCAGGTAGTAGAACTTACTTGATCTCGTCAGGGTAACATATGCAGTCCTTATCACGCTAATGCCCACATGCTTGCCGTAGATATATTCTTCCTTTTCCATACGTAAACCCCCACGAGGCAATCTCAAGTAGACTATATTTTATAATTATCACCCTAGTTAAGTTATTGATCATTTGGCGTGAAATGTCTGTATTGTCTACATCGGGATATAACTTAGAATTAAAGGTTGTGGATTAAAAGTACAGCAGTTTTGTTACTTGTTGGATTCTCTAACTGTGGGTCTGCCAAAATGTCAGGGCTCGGAACACATGTCCCTGGTGCTCTCATTCCGTTCATGACTGACGGTAGTGAGTGTATACAGTGACCTTACGTGTATGCAAGATAGCACAGTAGACCCTTCTTGTTTCAGAGAGTTAAATCTTCATATTTGATTGTTATTTATGATAGACTGTATCATACGAAAAAAAATGAAGTCAGCATAAATTAAATGTTGGGTGAGTAAATGGGAACCACGAGATTGATACATCAATTAATAGCAACAGCAGCAATCAACCAAACAATGCCGTTACAATTTATGTAACGCTAAGTTACGTTGTCTGCTGAGATGAATGCGATGATGTACTGTGAGTTAATCAGATATGTAAATAAGAGCAAGCTTAAGGTTGTAAAGATCTTTGCAGCCCATGATAAGAAATTGGAATTGATGCGTTGTTTAATGAAAGCCAGTAGAATTTATCCACTTGTGATGAAATGGGTATAATTTTCGTTTGTGTTATTCGAGCAGTGGATCACACGACAGTCTGAAGTTTATAAAAAGAAAATCGTGTTTACTCCAAGTAGAAGGGAGTTGCATAAGTCAAGTCTAGAGGTTACGAGTGCATGGATGACAAGTTTAGATTTGTCAATAGTGAGCATCTTTTGATATTAATAAAGTACCAGTTGCCAGATTTGTTGATACTCGACGAGCAGACACTTTCAATCATCACATCCAGATTTTGAACATGGCTAGATTCGATGGGGACGTTTGCACCATCAATAATCATTCAGGATAAGTTTAATATTGCATGTTGCACTCTCACAGTCTGATATGAATTTGGAAGTTTTGCCGACGTCCAATCTTGAACTCTTTTTCACAGAGTCCTCTAGTTAAGCTACTTCTGCGTGAACCCCCTCACTAGGAAAAAGGGGTTAAAAAGGCTTTGAAGATTTGGTGCTCCTTCAAACCTGAAAAGTCTTTTGCTGTGATAAGGTAAATTGAGGTTCTTCTTAAGAAGGTGAAAATAAATTTATGGCGAGATGTCAAAGGTCTACAGTGTTCTCAATGTGACACAAAAGCAACCAATCCCAACTTTCAAACTTGATACTTTAATTGATCGTGGGTAATTAATGGACCGTATTGTCTGGGGAGGCCTCGGGTTGCATATTGCGTTTGTGGCGTGCATCTGTCGTCTTCGAAATAACATTGCCTCTTAAATAATGAATTGCTGCCAACGATCTCCAACTATGACCAGAGGAATTTTCTTTAAAATTACTAAATGAATCCATTCTTTCCTAAAATGTCAATCTTTGAATACACATCACACATCGCTTGAGCAAAATCGGCAATAAAATTCAAGGCGTGAAGCCACTCGGTCCCTGGTTACACTCTTAGTGTATTACGTCTCTATGCCATATAACTTCATACCCTTGATTCGGCTGTACCACGATATCACGCGGTGATTGAATGTCTGTCTTCACCAGTATCCGTCTAAAAGACCCATCCAATCTTGCAACGCTGACCGTCGGATATGATCCTGTGCCTACATCTGTCCAGTATACTAGCCTAGATACGGAGTCAACGGCAAGTCCGTCTGGTACTGAAGATGAAGATTCATAAGAGATAGGGTCTCAAATGTAATAGTGCACAACTCAGATGTGAGTAATTTTGTCAAATTTAACTCTGTAAGCATGTCGGAGTTGTCCCCTTTACGTAAAGGGTTATCAAAACTGTTTTTAAAAGAATTACAAAACACGAAAATGATATAGGTCCAAACATTTAAAAATTTATGTCCAGGCACAGGTGGCTACTCGGATGACCCAAAAAACATAACGGATAATAGTTATCAAGTGGTATTTAACATGGTGCAGCTCTATAGACAATCTGTACCATTTACAATGAGACGCAAATATAACATCCAACCATGAAAAATTAAGTCGACGAAATCGGAAGATGACGCTTCAAAAGTTTCATACAATTGGAACGAAAGAAGCTACCATATGCCGATGGATAAGTAAAATTTCAGTTTCAGGACTTGAGGCTTTTAAGAAGCCACTTTATTCTCTTTGTTTGCACAAACTATGGGGAGAATATATTGTTTAGGTATTACACTTGGGGAATCTTGACAGGAAAGCGGTCCTATTAGTAGGGAATTTGAGACACGGTTTAAAAATAGATCAGTTTTGTTCTTGTAAAAAAAGGTTTCTGACAGATAATCTCAAAAAACAATTTTTCAACTAATCTGGTCTATTCAGGAGGAGTTTTACCTCTAATCAACTGAAATGTTAAAGTAGCATTAAGAAGCCACTGTGACAATCATACCTCACACCTTTCATCAAAGTGTTGGAATTTAAACATTTCTTTTCTTGGGTAAAGCGTTCTTGTACACATTTGTCAACTAACCTGAAACCAGGAGTGAGGCAATCGTCTCTTGTCCTGAACCATGTAGGTTAACTCTTCCAATTCTTTTTGTCAATACGTCTGTGATGTAAATTTTCTCATCTACAGGGTCATAATCTATGGCGACTGGTCGTACTAGACCAGGGAATGGTATTTCTACAAAGTTATGTCCAAATCGGTTCTGCTTATAGATTTTACCGTTGGTGGCGTCCGCAGCAAATATAGACTCCTCGCGTGGTGGGACTGTCAAGAAAAAAATATGATACTTGGGCAAGTTCTGCACCACAAAATTGAATGGTTTAGTCCATAGTGCTATGGTCATTTAATTGGAACATTCATTGCCTGTGCCCGTGGAAAACGTGGAAAAGCAATATGTACATACACCTCATTTAATAATCATGTACCTCGGAAAAACTCTCTTCTTCAAGAGTGCTACCCTATTTCTGTTTGCTCGTGTGTCTATATTGATATCATCCTACCTTGGTTGTAGGTAGCTCTAAAGCCAGATGAACTATCTGAACTGTCACTTCTGAACACTAACGTCATGATACTCCCAGACGAGAGAAGAGTAGTCGGATGAGCTGGCCACGGGATCGACGATCCGCAAGATGGCTGGAGAAGTAAAGCGGTGGTGACGCTGTCGATCCCGTCATAAACCTTATTTCATGGAAAAAAGACAGGTACCAACATCTTATATAGGCCAATTGATTCTCCTGGTATCACAATGAACAATGAAAATGAAACTGTACTAGTAGTATGATCCACGCCATTTACAGTTTATTTCGTTATTTTATAGTGGTATAGATGAATTATCTTTTGCAATTATCGTTTTTCTAAAACCAACAGGGGAAATTTTGTGAAATTTCGAAAGGGGCAGCTGCAACTTTAATCCAACTTCATTAATAGTACTTTGTTTAATGCTTGAGTAATGAATAACATGTGGCGTTTAAGTCGTGAACTTAATGACTCGCCCCACTCGGTATGCTCTCTTGATAAGTTCCCTCCAGGATTAAATGAAGTAGAATTCGGGTGTCACGTGCTTCAGCTTGCAACTTATTACATAACATACGCAATGTCTAGTTTAGTTTATGTACGACAGTGTGAGTCCCAAGCACGGTAAAGCGTGAAACGATACGGATGGATGTCATTGTTGTTTTTAAAATATTCATAGATTGATTAAATGTACTCTGAATTCAAATACTAATTGTGCAGTTGACAATTGAAAATTTGCAAGCGACTGTAGTTCACTTTTACACAGGCTCTGCAATTAGTCTATTCTTTTATAGAGAGTAAAATGTAAGTAGCTAAGAAGAAAGCATTACGGATTCTACTTTTGTATCTACTTGTGACTATTTCTGTTGGTTTTCTATTTCTGTTGGTTTCTCATACATAAATTCCTTGGATTCTCTTTGTTTGTACAAGATTTATACATGAAGAAACTTCGATTTTATTTCAGTGGTTACAATCCTTAATTTGTGCTGAAGAATCACATACCTTGTTAGCGATGTAAACAGCACTGATTTCGCCACAATCACATAAATGAGGCTCTATAGAAATAGGTATTACATAGATTTACTAGGAACAAACTCGACTGTTTCGAGTTTGTTCAGAACTCGACAACTCGACTTCACCAGGCAAACAATACCTGTCTCCAATAAACCTTAGTAGCTGTTGCAAAAAAAATTCCTTACAGGCCTTTTCACCAAGATTGCTATACGTATGGTCATACCAACTGGTCTGTTCTTCGTTTGCAAAGCATTGATTACCACAATTGCTTGCAACAAAGCAACAAAGGCAGGCACATCTAACTAATCATTTCACACATTCTTGAAAACAATTTGCCAGATGTTATACCGTCAATCATAGGCTTAACTAAAATGCATCACAAAGTCACTAACTCAGTGAAAATAACATTTGTGGCTACATATATTTCTGAATTAGTGATCTGTTCTTGTATTCCCTTAGCTTCGTGTCAGTGGAATTTTAGTGTTCCCATTAATTAGACTACTTCTATATGATGACATCACTGACTTACCGTTAATGAATCGGACATACACAACCCAGACTCTTTCAGGTTAAAGGTCTCTATGTTTAGTTCGACGACCATAGTAGGAGAAGCCACAATGCTCCAGGAGCAGTTCAATGAGTTTGAGTAATTGCCAGGTGATTCGACAACCCCACTGGTAGATGACAGAGTAGAACCACATGCTTGTCCTGTATGCATTTGAAGGAGACAAACCTGTCTTATACGGTTCATTATTAAATTCATGAATTCCAATACAACAACATGATGTGTTTGTAAAGTTTATAAAACAGGCGAACAAATCGCTTTCCACCTCGTCAATGAATACTGCATTGGCAAGTCCATCTTCGTTGCCATACGATTTGTTGAAATTACCAAACCTGTGGGAATTTGCCACCTCTTTCAATCTCTAAATTTTATGTTATAGTGAGAAAATGCCATTTCGTAAAGCTGAAATATGAGTCATGTACTGGCAATCACCTGGTCAACTACCTTTTGTTCTTCATTAATGATTCAAGGAAGAAGTAAGGGAATAGATCACCTGTCACAAAATCTGAATGAGAGTTGCATGGATTCATCTTCCAGATATTTGAATACGTAAATTTTCTTGACATTTTGGTTGGCCCTACTAAATTCAGACCTTTCAAGAAAGCATAGCAGGCATTCAAGGTTACTTGAAGTCAAACAAACCAATAGTAATGTATATGAATATTCATGTTGGGGCTTAAATAATGTTTCTCTGTATTAAACTTCCGTAGAATTTGACTTTCACTGACAAATTTGCAACTTATATTCCAGTTTTAAGAAGTGAAAAGGGTATTAGACTGTTATGACATAAATACAGGTATTACCAGTAACAGTAGAAGTGAAGTAATGGGTCCGGTCATTAATTTGTAAAACGAACTCATGAATAAACATGTTATATTATATTCACGCACCTAGTCCTGTAAGAATGTTTATAATGGGCTAAAATTATTTCTCGAGAAAACCCTTTTTTCTGCATGATAGAACATGAGGTGATATCGAGACATACCATCATGGTTAGGGTTTGGTCCTTCGATGAAACTTTATCAAGTGTGTTATTATGTGAGGATTGGGTGATTTAACAAAAACACATAAATGTATCTGCAGGTAAAAATGTGTTGCTGTTACCCCTGCCGTATTAAGAAGCTAATTACATACTGTATAACAGTGAGATTAGTTACATTGCTACGAGATGATATCGTTCATTGCAGTGGTCTTACCTCCCTACGATTTAAATTGTCTCTTCGTTCAACCTACCCTTATATCCCTCCCCCCCCCCCCCCCCCCCACACACACACACATTTCGACACGTCCCACTGTCCACTTTGAAGTAATTTATCATTGCTTTTACATTCGTAGGGACAAACGCATCCTAAAATGCATGATCAAACTGCATGAGTACTCTTCGATCAATATTAGATTCGTCAATACATTATACTTGGGGAAGATGTGTGAAAATTTTAATGAGGAGGGTAAAACCACTAAAATGGACAATTTGCTAAAAAGCATGTCGCAAATAGTTGATTCAGTGTTACTCCAACTTATATAAACGTAATCACCATTACTTTTTCTAGTACTGATGAAACACAAAACAGCCTAGAATACCTAGAAATTTCAGCATCCAAATCCAACTGTTTCTGGAATTTATAGATTGGTGACTTGGGTGAAATACCCCAAAATTAGATGTCGAATATCACTTAATTCACATAATGCAGGATGTGGTATTAATTTTTTTTTCTCTTTCTCTCTGTCTTCAATTTATTGTATAACACAAGTACATTTGATCATTTACGAGAGCAAAGAAGGGTGGTCATGGTTTTATTCCTTTAAATAAAATATTTAACACTTGCCATGTGTCGTAAGGTTTCGTGAAGTATACGTTATCCTTGAAAATGTTAATCCACCCCTATAGCCTATCATCAGTTTTAAATGTATGATTTTTTTTCATAAGGACTTGCTGACGTATTGCCCAAGTAAATCCCAATGGTACTCGAATCTCTTCTTTCAAAAGAAAAACGATAAAGCTATCGTAGGTATCAGGTGTGACCGAGTGGTTAAGAAAAGTACCCCGTTTACCACCTTTACTACAATTAAACTATGAAGTGGCTATGAGCTAGTGGGCAACCCTAGCACTTGGTACCACGAACTACGTTAAGCTCCATGGTTTGATAATTTTTTATTTTCATCACAGTCAGAAAGACTTTGAAATTAAAATGAAACTTTCGTTACCAAAGCATATGTAACCATGCATCTAACAACCATAGTTATATTGAATAAAACTGTGGCGTAACAATGAGTCTGGGGTCTCGGTTCCTGGGACTGCGCAGGGGTGCGCCAGGTGTCTGTGACTGGAGAGCACGTGACGATGTGCCATCTGTGCGGAGCGCCACCTCAGGTTGGTGTTTAGCATACAAACAAAGTTTTGGCAGAGGAATTTCCCCAGATGACAGATTCCCGTTTGATCTGAATCGAAACTCAAAATTGTTTATCTGAATTGGAACATATTCTGAATCTTGAATTCATTCTTGAATCTCTGAATTTCTTGATCTGGAATTCTGTAGGATGAGAAATATTTTATCACTCGGTGGACAAGGATCATATTCTTGATGACCATCCTCCGCAGAAGCAGATATTTTAGGGGTAGGTGTCACCAATTGACGCAAATGTAGCAGACTTAAGTACGATTACTTGAAAATGAAACAAAGAGACACAAGAATGTCGCGCGCGAAAGCCACCAAAATATTGAAGGGTTTTCATGAAGTTACTGTTATTTTGACCTTATTACTTTATTCTACTATAAAAAAAAAGTACATCTCACCCCACCTCTGTGAAACAATTTTGAGAATTTTGTTAATGAAAACATGTCCATTCTTTCGTTAAAAACGTGTTATTCCTACAAAAAGGTACCCCTTTTCTGTGCACTAGTGCAGGAGTCCCCGGGCTAGCTCGGTCCGAGCCCATAGGCGTTACGCCACTGGAATCAAACAGTGTTCAACTCTTACAAAAACAACTTCACAGAGAAACCTTTTGTTGATAAACGTTAACTGACTAGCAACCTGACGAACTGACACTAATGGATTCTGTAGGAAAGTCCGGAACCAGGGTGCATAACGAGTCAAAATATTCCGCTTGGAATAACAAGTTAACAACAATGCATGAAATTTCAGTTTGTTCACATGTCGTTTGCTGTCAGCCAACCTAGTACAACCAATTACTTTTCAAAGGGACTTCATTAAATTGTACTCTTTTAATTCCTGTCTTTGACACTTCTTACCTTTACCTCACATTTCTTATTTTATATTTCCCTATACAAGTATGTTCTGTCACCATCAACTACACTATCGTGCCTTTTTATAAGAAGATAAAGATTTTCCAGGCTGAGAAATTTACATCCTCTTATAGCCTCCTATGATGACGTGATTCAAGTAAGAGAATGAGTGGAAAGAGCAGAACACTGAAACATTTGAAGACTTCTTCTTGAATTTTTGTGGTCACGTGTGACAGATGAATACTATATGAACATGGACTACTGCATTTTATAATACAATGGCCTATGACGTTTGCATGTATAATAGGTTCCGAAGACTAAAATGGAGACTTTTGTATCAAAATGTCTTCTGCTTACCAATTTCTACTACCACAAGAAAATTGCACTCGGATGACTTTCCAACACTATCCTCCCAGATGTAAGTAACCGGAGTGCTGCCTACCGGAAACACACCTCTAG
The DNA here is from genome assembly GCA_021234535.1 of Stichopus chloronotus. Taxonomy (NCBI): domain Eukaryota; kingdom Metazoa; phylum Echinodermata; class Holothuroidea; order Aspidochirotida; family Stichopodidae; genus Stichopus; species Stichopus chloronotus. Next base: position 2,233,607 of record CM037832.1, on the reverse strand, counting down.
AGTGAGACTGGGACCGAAGAGTCACCTCACCAGTTTCGGATTCTGCTCTGGGCTCCTCCCAACTGACGTAAATGAAGTCGTCACTGGGGGAAATTGTTTCAATGATGTCATCCGGACATCCAATGACCACTGGTGGTGGATATTCTTTAACTGAAAAGACGAGATGTCTTTGCTCTATTTAGTTGAACCTTTTAATAAATTGACATATGACTTAGACGATCGATGCCACTGTGAAGTGTAGTGTTTCATGAAATTCCGAGGGGCTCACAACATATACTGCAACATGACCTCTGAATGTGCATAGGATGGGCCTCCAGACATGCCACACACGGTAACAACGTCAACAACACCGAATGCCATATCGCCGTGGGAAATTATTGGGAAATTTCGTTACATTTTCAAAATCACTGATCAATTTACATCAATGTCTTTTGTTAAATGAAAAATTAACAAAGTTTGCGCCTACAAATATTCCACAAAATCGTAAGTCAGCACTAAAGATAGCAATTAGGTCAACATCAACTACAGGGGGGACCGTCTGCTATTGTATGGATATCCACTGCGTGAGGGACGTGCTGTGAGATTGCTAATTGAAACAGACAGAAACACATGCTAGACATACATGGAGCTATTGGTGGTAACAACTGCTTGATTTCAGTGTTGCGACTCACCTGAAACAGTTACCACAAAATTGCATTCGGCTGAATTTCCAGACCTGTCTTCCCAGACGTAGGTAACGGTTGTGTTACCTACCGGAAATACACCACCATTAAGATCATGAGACTGGAATGTGAGAGTCACCTCCCCTGAATCATCGACCACGTTTGGCTCCTCCCAAGTCACATTGACGAGGTCATCTTGGAATGAGACTTCTCTCTGAATATTGGATGGACAGTCCGAGATTACAGGTGGGACCTCGTCAGGATCTGGAAATAACCACATTTGTGACATCTTGGCAGTGTAAGGTATATGATTACATTTCAGTTTAAACACCATTACTTAAGGTCAACAGTTCATGTGGCGTATTATTACCTCTTATCTTGTAAAACATTCATCAATGGATCACACGTTCACACTAGTATCTTTAACATTGAATTCGTTTGCCTTCGACAAAATAAAACTAGCAAACACCCAAAGTGTGCTGACCTTCAATGCAAGCAAGCACCAAAGATGAGTAGCTTGTATTTTGTACACTGACACAACTTCTCTATTTCATTATACTTCTTTCTAACGTTCCTACTGTTAACGACATCCAAAATTATGATGACTGGTCATGAGGGTCGATTTTCTGTGGGAAGCGGGGGAGGAACGTCTGGCCTAGGGTTTCCCTCTTAAAAGTAGCGAAACCAGACTTCTTCTTGGGGTGGAGTTGGGAAAGGGGTTGAAGCGGAGGATGGAGCAGAGCAGAACTTCATCAGAGTCTTATACTTTTTCTGAACTCCAGCTAAGGGTAGGGCCATCCTCGATTGACGTGCAGCGAACCGCTAAAAATGCTTCACATATTTCAGTGATAGAGACTTTCCCTGTCTCTCTAGACTCATGAATTTCATCTGTTTTTTTTTTATTTTAACAACACACGTTTTTGATGCTACACTTCCACTAAAAATTGTGTAGTTGTTCTTTTTAATTTCAGGTTACAAGAAGTGGAGGAGGGTACACGGTTACTGTCCCCTTTTGTCAAATAGACGCCCATGTGGGTGGTAGGTTTTTGGAAACAGGTTCACTGAAGGAGTTGTTCCAACTTGTTTCAAAGAAAGTTTTCTGTTTTTCCTTACGAAATATTGCTTAAAGTTCTAGAAATGATTACCAACATACAAAATATTGTGGAAAATTGTTAATGTTAGGTGTTAAAGACTATTGTTCCTGCGAGAAGAACTTTGTAACTTCGGATAGCCATCTGCATGTGCTCTAACTGAGAAAAAAAAACAGAATTATGACGTAAACAGCCCAGAAGGTCTTGGCTAAGTGACTACAAAATTGCAGCGTATGAATATCGTTTATGTGAATTTTCAGCTAAGTCATCTCAATAAGAACATCAGTCATTCAGGCAGGGAAGTTATTAGATCTGTTACTTTTGGCTGTCATTTTGGTTCCCGACTTCTAAATCAGATGATTTCCCAGTCATAGCTTTGTGCAATGCTTTTAAATGAAATTTTTCATGGAGGAGATTTTGTTTCAACGTGGCGGCATACCTGCAGTACCCTGTAAGCATTTCAGTGAAGAAAATAGACATACATACCTCTGTAAACTTGCCTGCTTGATTTTAATTTCCAAGTTTTATCATACACTCTGGCAACCATTTTGAATTTCAAGATCTTGAATGATCTACAGCTATATGAATTTTAAAGAATGTATGGCATCATAAGCGTGCTTTCCTCGTAAGTTTTCACCTCCTAAGTTGCTTAAACCCTTAGATATGACTAACAAAATCTTTCACTATGGCAACCATTTTGAATTTTAAGATATTGATAACAACCTATCACAATAATCCATAGCCTCAGCAATTTATCTTTAAAAATGTTTGGTGTTATAGGTATGATACTTGCTTCAAAGTTGTACCTTCTACCATGCTTACAGCATGATATATGGGGCGAAGTAAAAATTTTCAATGGCTGTCATTTTTAAGTTAAAAATGCACATGAAGACATGGTTGAAAAATTGATGTCAAGTTTTTGATTCAGCTCCAAGATATTGAAAGTTAATCAATTGTGGCATAAAAATCTCATGGGACTCAACGTTTCGACCTATGTGGAATAATATCATACACTTTATTCTATCTTCACATACTTCAACACTGTCACAGGTCTTTCAAAATAAACCTGGTAGTTTTCTTGCTTATACACGATTACACGATACACGAACTATCCACTCTTACATGAAACAAATATATTGAAGGCACATTCCCTCGCAGAGTTTCCAAGCTGATCAATAGCTGAATATGTAACCTGGATTGTGCCGTCATTAGGGGAGACGTTCAAATTGCTGGACGGATGTGATGACGTAACAGTGACTTGCACACCGGATGGCGAATAAATCGTAGGTTCTGTCCAACTAACGAGAGTGACTACCCTCGTCGAGATGAACATATCGTTTGGACAGTTATTAAAGGTAGGCAACACTGTGGAAGCAGAATCGATAAAGCATATGTTAAGTAAGAAAAAATTAATTAAAAAAGCATTCTTCATGACAAAGTAGGACTACATTATCATGCCAGTTTTGATGTGTGCACTAACAATAGTGTACCTCTTAGTGGTGGTTGCAGTATCCACATTGCGTTTCCCGGATAATTGGCATACTGTAAACCTCGTACATCTGTATCATTCACTTTCATTGACAAAATGCCATTGACAAAATGCCAAAATTGACAAAAGCAAACCCATAATTAAAAATATACCTCGACTGCATTTTTATGTCGATTCTATATTTAGTTTCTTTTCTGGGGTGAGGACGGATGAGACTGAACTTTTCGACCTCATTGCATAATGCATGTGTTGATGAAAACTCACGTGACAGTTCAGTCAGTAATGCTTAGTTATTTGTGCTATTTGCAATTATTTATGATATTTGTCTTATTGGATGAGGTGCTGTGTAGATCTCAGCTTTTCTTCTTTATGTAACTGACAACCCCACAAATCTTCTAACAGTTGGGTACAAATGTGGACAAAAGGAGCCTCTCATGTTTGACAGTTTTGATGAATCCGTGCCTCTGAATAAATGGCATGTACTCGACAAGCATTCACAGAACGTGGCTATGGTGTTTGACAAAACAACAGCGTTGATTATTTTTTCTGTGCTTTCTGTGCTTTCTGTACAGTATAAAGCATTGCTTTAGCTGATCCTATAATAGATAATAGAATACTACCCCAAAGTGGTGAGTTGCAGTTACAAATTAATCAAATTCACGTCTTTTGACAATGTTAAATGTGGTTTACTTTCCAAGATTTTGCAATGTGAATGTTCATATAAAATAATCGGGAGGCTGCCACTTTAACTTGACTTCACCAAACCAAATGTGATTGACAAGCTTTTGTTTTTCCTTATATTCAATTCCGCAATTTATGTAAGTCATGTAAGTCACTTAATTGAGCAGCAGGAAAATGGACCAGAGCAGCCACTCTTGCCGACATTAATTTTACAAAGTGGGTAACTCCTTACCTTCTGTTTAATTTTCCCCAGTCATTTTTTGCTAATAATATATGTACTATAAAATATGTATTTAAGTATTACTTACACCAGGTTTTCTTCCTTTAAAAATTGAAAGAATTTTAAATACATTGGATTTTATATCGATTTTTCTTATTTAATTTTACCATCCCGGAGCAGAGTGAAATTGTGAAAATAGCATCGTCTATTGATGACATACACAATTTTCAAATTATTACCAATATGATTATACGAAAGCTTACATACCAGTGTCCAGAACAAGACAAACCCATGGTATACACTGAAACTGATAACGACAGCAAACCAAACACAATTTATGTTTGAGTGTGCTTGTCAATAGCCAATCTCTACCCTGAAAGCTATCATCGCCTCCCTCAGTTCATATCACCTGATCGTACTTTAACCTTCCTGTTCATGGTTATCATAACTTATAGTACTTTAACGTTCCTGTTCATGGTTATCATAACTTGAAACATCTTCAGCACTGTACGTCCGGATTGCGGGTTACCTTGAAAAAGTAAGAGAAATATGACAGAACGGCCTGTCCGGTGCTTTGAAGAATCCATAAACTTACCAGCGACACAGGACGTCCCCCATGGTACTGCTACACAAAGTTCTTCACATCCTCCCATTTGTCCTCGAAAGGAACAATCGTTCACATCTGAAATAAATGATGAGTGGAAGACAAAAGTTATAAAAATAATGTTTCTCGGCCCGACGGATGAAGGCATAAACATGTAGGATATAATGGGAGGATTGGCTGGGGAGTATACTAGTAAAGGATATTCAGTAGCACGAAGAACGCCCTACTCGGCTGATCAGTTAGTAGTTCATAGGTACATTCAGCTCTTCTTTTCACCATAAACTACAGTTCCCGTCACCGACCAAGCGACTTGATTAATTTGTTGTTGATTCACTAGTCAGCAGTACTAGTGGCGGAGCATCAGTTTCACTCAGAGAGGGGAAAAACAGCTTTTAGGGTATCTCTATACAATAGAGACACCCTTTGCGCTTCTTTAAATATGATATGAGCAACTGGCCAGAATGATAAAAAATAAAATATCAGAGCAGGTAAGTGCCTAGACGACTACCTAAGTGAAGAGACACCTTATGTTGTCGTAGATATACAAGAAAAATTTGGGGATTTGCAAACTCGCCACCAAATATCGGGAAATGACACTTTCCGAGTGTTCTAAGCTGAATGTGGACAGCATTGAACTAGAAATATCATGTCTGAAATGTTTTATTAAATGAGAAAAAAATTAAATTTATTGAAATGGTAATGCGTGTCAGATGGGTTGAGATGATACCAGAATCGCAATGAATTATGCGTCCTCCTCCATTATCCGTTGGTGGTAGACATACCTTAACTCCCACTTGCTATTGGAGCAATGAAGCCACAGGGATTGTTTTCAAGAGGGTCAAGAGACTGCATGCAAGCCGTCACTGACTTAGCTAGACTTTTTTCTTCTAACTGGGCTTGGGGCATTGATGAGGGTGGCATCAAAGAGTGTGGTGGTAAAGAAAGATCTATCTCCTGTGTTTGGGGGGAATAACTAATCACTAACAGTTGGACCCATTCACTGATTCGGCCAACTATGCTGCTGCCGCTACTGCTGCTGCTGCTGCTGCTGCTGATGATGATGATGATGATGATGATGATGATGACCTGACGGTACCAAAGGTATTTGAAGCTTACATAAAAAACAAGACTATACTCTTACTTATGGGAGCTTCAGCTGTTGAATGAAAGGCAAGACCGTGAAAACGAGTAGGTACACCGGCTACATGCAAGGTCGAAGGTTCTGATCGAATATCACTGTCAGCCACATCGATTCCTTCAGAAACCCAGTCAGTCCAGAAGAGAGCATTGTCGTGATATATTAATCCAAAAGGATGTACATTGGCATGAAACTGTTTTATTAATTCTCTAAAAAAGCCATCCAAGTTACTCCTCTCAATTTTGTCGAGTAATGCGTCTGCCCAATAAAGTTTCCCTCCTGTAATTTAGATAAAGAATCGATTGAGACTTTACAGGTTTAAGCAAAACATATGTTTAGCGAGACATTGCTTATACTCCACGACCAAGACCATGTAATTACAATGCCATCCGAATGATATCAACATCATTCTACATTGTTTGCTTGGACAAACAAGACTTTACGTGATTTCATACAAACCAGTGGAAGTGTTCGAATCAAGTTTACGCGTTAAAGCTCAGTATCATTAATTTCCTTGGTGGGTTTGTCAACCTCTCCCGACTAAGAATCCTAAGAACCACAGTGCAACATGAGGTAACAAAACAAAATTCGCCACAACTGTAAAAAATGTGAAATCCTAGAGTTATGTGATACTTTGTAAGGTAGACTCAAAGCAATATTGCTCGAAGTACCAACTGCGTAGAAATTTATGAAAACCTTATCAGAAATTTGTCATGTACAAAACAAAATTGACTCTATCCACTTCTAGTAGAGAACTACAGTTTGAGTGAACAGTCGCTTGAGGTTAGTGGGTACGTACTGCCCTAGTGTCTGTTTGTGTTGATTGTTACATTTGCTTAGTAATCAGAGTAACGAAAGGTTAGAATATCTTAAACCAAACAAGCAAAGGTCCTTGGTCAGATTACAACTCGGTGGAATGACAATGACGAGATGGACAACATTTAAAATTATGATCACGCAACTACGTCATTTCTTTGGAAAGAGTGTGACATAAGCTAAGAGAGTGACATAAGCGGGAGAGTGTAACGCATGCGCAGTAAATACTGACCGGCCGTATCAATGGCCATTCCATTTGGCCATCCAAGTCCAGAGTTGACCAACACCGTCCTATTCGATGCATCTCCGTTCATCCTTTCTATTTTTGCCACAGATCCCCAGTCAGACCAATATACGTACCTAGCGAAGAGAAATATGTCTGACAGGTTCAGTACCTCTAACATTCGTCATAACTATTTTGTATCGTCGTCCGCGAGTTCGTCACCATTACGAAATTAAAATGGCGATGTGTATTTAATCTCTTGGTGATTTCGTTGACAATCTTGGCTTTAAAGCACTGGTGACATTAGGAAGACTTGACACAATACTTAATACCTAAGTGTATACATGTACAATTACTTTACATAACCTGGATTTTAACGGGTAGTTTTACACTTTTACACATTTGCATATACTGTATTTTACCTTCCTTGCTCTTATCTGCTTATGTTTGTAACTTTTATATTTTATACTGTGAAATTTACTGTTGTCTTGGAATTTACTGTTTTATTCGTTCGTGTAATTTTACTGCAGACGTGTAATTTCATTATTTGAGGATTTAATAAAGTACATCTATCTATTTATCTATTTATTTATCTATCTATCTGTCTACCTATCTATCTATCAATCTATCTATATACATGTACGCACCCAAACTGACAGTTTTTTTTCTTACACAAGCAGTCATTCCATGTTACTCCTTTTCTTAGGGTCAGTCATGAACATAAGTCAATCATCAGCAGCATTCATTTCAGTCTGTGATACATTCATTAATTTAGTTGAATTTAGGTAAATTTAGGTAAATTAGTTCTCATACATTGACATTCCATGAGGCCAAAAGTCGTCCATGATGTTCGATCCTGTGACTTACTTGTAAAAAGCAGCAAAATAGCAGTTAGGAAAAATAAGGCTATGACTTGGCTAAATCCTTATAATATAAGTTTACTTCAATGTCTTAAGGACATGCTTCGAGGAACGGTCGCCCTTCATTCAGAAGTACCTGAATAAAAATCTGTTGTAATTCTGTTCATATCTTTTACCGTTTTTGAAATATGACTTTGAGAAAATTTGAGAAAAGTTGTCAAGTTTGAGAAAATAGGCAAAACAGATGACGTGGAGTGTTGCACAGTGTCAGTATTTCTTTTGTTAAGTCTATGTATTTGCCTCTTAATTACTGAATTTCACATTGGTAAGTGATATCGCTATTTTTTGGAGAAGAAAATGCATGCTTCCAAAATAAAACCCCGAGGGCATATAACATTTTCAAATGTCCTAGAAGTAAAGGTTACATGAACAAAAATTAACGTAAGACATATCACAGGAGTCCATCTCTTGACGTCACAACTTTGCATACTTAGCCAATGTTTCTTCATAATGCAGTTGTGAGGCACTAGTTTTCCTGTTAATTTCTCAATCTTTGACGGATTTTGATGGAACTTTTGTCGCTTTTTTATATATTTTCAATGCTTAATGCACCCAATACTCCAAAATGTCACTTTCATGTCACACAACCTTTAACCATCTTGCTTCTAGGCAATGCCGTGCGCAGTCCGCACAGCCCGAAGTCCAGTCGATTAAAAGTGAGAAAAGTTAAGGAAATCTATAGAACTGAGAACGTCATGGCGTCACTCAAGAATTCGAGGATAAGTTCAGGTAATATAACGTACTCGATCTCTTCAGGATAACCTATGTAGTCCTTATTACGCTTACATCCACATGATTCCCGTAGACTTTCTTTTTTAGACGTAAACCCCGTCACACATTGACAAATCTACAGTAGAATGAATTTGTAATTATAGCCTAGTTAAGTTACTGATCACTTGTCGCGAAACGTCTGTATCTTTTATCCATTTTCATGCTTCAAATAGAGTGATTTCTTCATTTTCCAAGGACTTTAAAATGTCACGCTCCATACTAAAATCTTTGTTGCAGTCATTGATACTTTTTTTTTTCTGAGTAAGGGTTTGCTTCGTAGTTCTGGTCGTATCAGTAATGTGGCCCGTAAAAAATAACAGTTCAGCTTAAAAGTCAAAAGCTTATGGCTGCTGATCATCGAAGTATTCGTGTTCCCGGGTTCGAATCCTGGATTCGGTGAGGGGTTCTTGTGAAGGTCGAAAATAATAGAGTTACTTCTTGGAACATGAGGCAAAGTACATGCTGAGGATCTGACGTGTCTGCCGCCCTGGTGGATTGTGAGTAAATCATATACGTCAATAGGAGCAAGCGTAAGATTGTGAAGATCGTTGTAGACCACGATATAAGAATTTTGGAATCGATGCGTTGTTTAACGGGCAGCCAGCAGAATTTATCCCTTTGAGGGTGAAATGGATCAAATTTCCGCCTCTTGTATTTGTACGAGCGGTGGATCATTGGAAAATATGAAGTTTGACGAAGGAAAATCATTTTACCCCAAGTAGAAGGGAATTACATTAGTCGAGTCAAGAGGTCACAAGTAAATGGATGTCAGGTTTAAATGTGTCAATAGGGAGCATTTTCCCTGTATCAATGACGTAGTAGGTTGTAGATTTGTTGATACTCGACGCGACGCATGAGCAGACACTTTCAATCATCACACCCAGACTTTGAACATGGCTAGATTCGATGGGGATGTTTGCACCAACAATAATAATTCAGGGTAAATTTAATTTTGCACGTTACACTCTCTCACTTTTATACGCATAGGAAAATTTGTGACATACAATGTTGAACTTTTTCCAAAGACCCTGTGAGTTTAGAAACTGTTGCATTGACACCCTCTCTACTTGTCGGATCAAATGGTTTTAGAAGGGTTTGAAAATTGGGTACCTTTTCAAACATAAAAAGTCTTTTGCTGTGATAAGATAAACCGTAGTGTTTCTCAAGAAGGTAAAAATAAATTTACAGCCAGATGTCGAAGTTCTAACATATTGTCAATAGACCCCTAAAACAACAAAATCCAACTTTCAAACTTGATAACTTTGATTGATCGTGGATAATTAACAGACCGTATATATTGTCTGGGGAGGCCTCGGCTTGTAGATTGCGTTTGTGAAATCCACCAAATGTGGTGAAATGCTGCGCATGGTCTCCGATTATGATTGGATAAACTCTTTTATAAGTATTAAATGAATTCATTGTTTTCTGAAATTTCAATCTTTAAATATACATCATACTGCCAGCGAGCAATATCAGCAAAAGGCGTGAAGTCCTGGTTACACCTTTAGTGTTCTTTAATTAATGAAACTCCATACCCTTGATTCGGCTGTACAACGATGTCACGTGGAGATTCGATGTCTGTCTCCACCAGTATTCTTCTAAAAGACCCATCCAATCTTGCAACGCTGACCGTCGGATATGATCCTGTGCCTACATCTGTCCAGTATACTAACCTAGATGCGGAGTCAACGGCAAGTCCGTCTGGCACTAATGACGAATATTCACAAAAGAGATATGGTTTCATTGTTTGGGGAGTCGTCATGCATGGGGAATCTGGAAGGAAAAAATTCTCATTCTTGGGGAATGCGGGGCCCGGTAGAAAAATATGCCATTTCTCTCGTAAAAAATGTTCCGACAGATAATCTGCATAAACAATTTTCCAGCTAATCTGGTCTGTTCAGGAGGATTAGAGCTTAATCTCTAACTCTCAGAAATATGAAATTATATTAAGACGCCACTGTGACAATTCACAATCCAACCTCGCACCTTTCATCACAGTGTTAGAATTTAGACATTTCGTTTCTTGGGTAAAGAGTTCTCGCAAACCTTTCTCAACTAACCTGAAACCAGAAGTGAGGCAATCGTCTCTTGTCCTGAACCATCTAGGTTAACTCTTCCAATTCTTTTTGTCATTACGTCTGTGATGTACATTTTCTCATCTACAGGGTCATAATCTATGGCGACTGGTCGTTCTAGACCAGGGAATGGTATTTCTACAAAGTTATGTCCAAATCTGTTCTGCTTATAGATTTTACCGTTGGTGGCGTCGGCAGCAAAAATAGACTCCTCGCGTGGTGGGACTGTCAAGAAAAAAATATGATACTTGGGCAAGTTCTGCACCACAAAATTGAACAAGGTTTAGTCCATAGTGCTGTGGTTATTTAACTTGAACATTCATAACGTCTATCCGTGGAAAACATAGAAGATCAGGATCTATATACACTTCATTTAGGAATCATGCTCTTTAGAAAATTTCTACTCTTCGAGAGTGCCACAGCTGTGTTTCTGTTTGTCTTTAGTGTGTCTATAATGACATCATCCTACCTTGGTTGTAGGTGGCTCTAAAGCCAGATGAACCATCTGAACTGTCACTTCTGAACACTAACGTCATGATACTCCAAGAGGAAAGAAGAGTAGTCGGATGAGCTGGCCACGGGATCGACGATCCGCAAGATGGCTGGAGAAGTACCGCGGTGGTGACTCTGTCGATCCCGTCATAAACCTTATTTCATGGAAAGAGGACAAGGTACAACATTTTAAATAGGTCAACTTCCTAGCATCACAACGAAAACGACACTGTGCTAGTATTATGATCCATGACATTTACAGTTGATTTCGTCTTAATACAATGTTATCGATGATTTATTTCCCGTCAGTCTATTACGGACAGGTGGGTAGATCAATGATTAAGATCATCAATCACTGCAATGAGGGTTCTTGTAAACCAACAGAAAAAATTTAGTGAAATTTCCAAAAGGGGAAGCTGTAACGTTACACAAAATTTATCAGGAGAACTTTTTTAATGCTTGAGTAATAAATAAAGTGTTTGGTTTAAATCTTGAACGTAATTACTCCTGTCACTCTGTTTGCTCACTGCATATATTTCCTCCATGGCTAAATGAACTAATACTTCGGGTGTGACATGTTTCTACTTGCGGCGTATTACATAACTGGTCGTAGTTTGGTTTCTGTATGACGGTTTGAGTCCCAGGCAAGGTCAAGCGTAAAGCGATAGGAACGTTCTTGTCATTTCCATGTTTTTAAAAAATGTTCATAGATTGTTTACATGTGCATATGAATTTAAATTCAGTTTTTGGTATTTTCTTTTTTAATTTTCACGTTTCGGTCGTAATACAGCAAGCAGTTATTACTCTGTCTCGCTGAATTGGCTACTGATAACTGTCCTATCCAACGACAGCTGTACCATGCTGCGAATTTGTAAACAAATGCGGTTACAGCTTAGAGAAGCCCTGCAATTGGTTGTTCCTTTTATCAGAGTAACTGCTTGTTGTATCACGACCCAAACCCAAAAAGAAAAAAATCATTATTACTAGTTAGTTTCGTGTCGGTGCAATTCATTGTTCTCCTTAATGAGACTATGTCAATATGATACCATCGACAACTTACCGTCAACGAATCGTCAATACACATTCCAGACTCTGCCAGATTAAATGTCTCAATGTTAAGTTCGATGATCATATCAGGAGCAGCCTCAATCCTCCAGGAGCAGTTTAGTGAGTTTGAGTAATTGCCAGGTGATTCGATAACCCCGGTGGTAGATGACAGAGTTGAACCACACGCTTGGCCTGTATGTAGTGTGAAGACGACAAACCTGTCTTACATAATGTTATTTAATTTGATGAATTCCAACAAAAAAACATGATATGTTTGTGAAAGTTACAAAATGGGCGGAAAACAAATCCTCCATTCTATACGATCTGTTGAGTTTACCAAAACTGTCCGGATTTTGTCATCTCTTTAAACTTCCAAAATTTTATGCTTTCGTAAGAGGAAACTGCACTGCTTTTTAAGAAGTGGATTTATTTTACCTTTCATACCGATTAATGAAATTAATGGAATGGAATAGTTCTCTCATGAATATCAGTGATTTCTAATCCAGCCATAAGAGACGATCACATATTACATCAATGGACTGGATGCCTACAGCAATCAGATCACGTGGGGCCTTCCCTTCCAAAAACATTTCTGTGGTGCTCGAGAAATGTACTCTAAACGGACTTACGGAGAAACGCATATCAATCCGTAAATTGAAAAAAAAACGCTGAACTGCAAACCTAATCATTTATGAGAATAAAATGGGACTTTACAACGTGAGAGCGACCATTTTGGCCAAAGATCAAGAGTTTTAAAGATTATATAAGACTGTGATAAAAGTCAGCAAACAGGTATTACCACTAAGAAAAACAGCGAAATTGAAGTAATGGGTCAGGCCATTCATTTATTAATATACTTAGCTTAATAAATACATGAATAAACATGTTTTATTACATTCACGAAAACACATAAATGTAGCAGGTCATGAATAGCTAAAACATTGTGTTTGCTTTCACCCATGTAGTGTTGCGAAACATTACATGCTGTATCGTGCAGTGAGACTGGGTAGACTTGCTAGGAGGTGATATTGTTAATTACCGTGGTTCCACACCCTTACGACTTAAGTTTTCCCTTCGCTCAACCTATCCACACTATCCCATTCCTGAGCCCCCCCCCCCCCCCTCCATCGGCAAAACAAAATACACATGATCTTAAGTTTGATTTATCATGTGGAAGACCTACAGAAATGAAACTTAAGATCGATCTTAACTCTTTGTGGAAGAGGGCCCTGGCCATTTCAGTCGGGCCGGGTCAAGACAGACGCCAACAAATCCCAGTCCCAGTCAATTCACCGAGAGCCAGAAAACAAAAAAAAAGCAATCTCTTCAGTTATTGTTGTGCGACCGTACACGGCATTTTTTATCAAGGCGTAACACTACTATAGTAGTCTGCGGCTCTATAAAAAAAAAACAGACATTTTAAAAATATAGCACTATCCATGCACTACGAAGAAGGCCTATTGTATATGACAAATGACTGAAAGGCTGAAAAAATATCAGGAAATCATTGAAAAGTTTTGATGCATTGTGATTGTAATGGTTCTGTAAGTGTTACAATTATCGCGTTGTATGTGGAAAAATTTTACTTTCATACTACTGCAGGTGGAAAAAGCTCATTAAGTAGCACGATAGTGCATATACAGTACAGCTTTTTCCGGCTTTCAACGCCCCTGTGACTTTTCCGTTGTGTCAATGGTCAGTTTCCGGTGCGTAGCCTAGGTATAACTATGAAGCTATCACGCTAAATTCCACACTATGTTTAAACAAACTGAGATTAACTGCCATGTTATACGGGCCTTACATGTTCATGACCAAGAGGGGCCGAATGTAACGGTCAACAAACGACGCCAAAACACAATTAGACTATGGGGTATGCAGTCAAGAAGGCCTATAACTTGACTTTTGTGATCTGCCTCAGATCAAGGCCTACGACTTTAACATGAAAGTGTTTCGTGTGTTTGAGTATTGATGTATCTGGACGATGCAGCTTGCAAATACACATTTAACGGAAAAATGAGAAAATGAGGACTTTGCTTTGCCTACAAAGTATTCCAGCGATTTCGGCTGACAGGGCACCCCAAACCTTTTGAAAAATTAGGGTTCTTTGTTGAGTGGGGGCAGCCTCCTCAGTTTACCCTCGGGAGGTCCCCGAAATAAGTACCTGGTTTTGAATGTTAAGACGCTTGAGCTCCTTAAGAAACCGCGAAGCGAATGGCAATTCTTCAGTTAATGGCAGTTAATGGCGGTTAATCAGAACGGAACAGAAAGAATACTTCATAAGTAAACAAATCAGTACATACGTAAATAAAACATAAATCAGATCGCAGGCAGATCGAGGACACCCTTTTCTAGGGGTTCGCCTTTGGTTCGATGAGCTCGTTGGAGCCTCCTTAACAAATCCAACCTATCTTCATCCCAAAATCAGGGTTATATCAACCCTAAGTCTTTCAGAGCCACAGTATTTGCACTCATCAAACCATGTCAAACCATGTTAATTTCGTTTAAACCAATGCGGTATATTCAACTTACATTAAATTCGTTTCTGTGATACCCTTCGACAATCCGTTTCCCCCACACTCCTAGTTTTGATAAGCATGCCCCTAATTTGCGTAGGTATACTTCGGAGTGTAAAAGTTTCTACCATTAGACCTCAAATACAGAATGCAAGAGAACACACAGACAGAGCAGATGCTCTAATTACTCCCTATTTTAGGAAGTTTCATGAAGCCTACATTTTTCAAACGTGACATCCCAAATACAAAATGATTAAATGCAACTGGCGAGGGTTGGAAAGTGATCTTAAACGGAGATCAAGTTCGACAACAACACCAACTCTCACATGATAGAAGTAGAGCACTGATCGATTGTCAGAGCCCAAGCAAATGTTGCAGCCAATCTTGGTATGGAATTCAAAGAAGTCATGAATGTTCCATTTACATCAGGTATCCTGCAATCGACAGCTGTCACGTGACTCCTGAACATTTTTTTTTTGAGATACGCTGTATGTAGTTATGTTTTTC